>JAZFAV010000024.1:12542500-13120989 GCA_037954035.1 Rosalia funebris | reverse complement strand
ATGTCAAGACTTACAGACGTATTTAAGAGACTACGAAACGCGAACCTCAAAATTCAACCTGACAAATGCGAATTTCTCCGGAAAGAAGTCGCATATCTTGGACACATAATAACCCCTGACGGTGTAAAACCAAACCCCGACAAAATTAATTGTGTTGCAAACTTTCCGCAACCTAAAAATCAAAAAGATATTAAATCGTTTCTCGGACTCGCAGGTTATTACCGCCGATTTATTCCAAATTTTGCAAAATTATCCAAACCAATGACAAAATTACTTCAAAAAGATGTTCCATTCTTTTTTGACAATGACTGTATTACTGCATTCGAACAATTGAAAGAAGCTTTAACCACTACCCCTATACTAAATTATCCAAATTTCGATGAGCCATTTGTACTGACAACGGATGCTAGTGCATTCGCAATTGGCGCAGTTTTATCTCAAGGTCCTATCGGTAAAGACCTCCCCATCGCATATGCTTCAAGGACATTATGTCAAGCAGAAACTAAATACAGCACCATTGAACGTGAATTATTAGCTATTGTTTGGAGTGTAAAACACTTTAGACCGTACCTCTTTGGCAGAAAATTTAAACTCGTCACAGACCATAGACCTCTTACATGGCTTTTTTCGATTAAAGATCCAGGCAGCCGCCTTGCGCGCTGGCGTTTAAAATTAGAGGAATACTCCTACGAAATTGAGTATAAACCAGGTAGAGATAAATAAAAACGCGGACGCACTATCGCGAATAAAAATTAATTATTTCAGAAATTGTGCAAAATTACAAACAAAAGTTTTAAATTCAAATTCTGACAATGACGATAACGAATCTATCAGTACTGACGAATCCCCTGAGACAATTGCAGAAGAACTCCAAAATTTCGTAAACTTGTATAAAACTCAATCCCTAATAGATTACAACAAAATCCAATTTACTAATAATCAGTTATTAGATAAAAAACATAAAGATATTGTTACATTCTTTCAAAAAGATAAATTAGCAGATTTACACTATAAAATTATCGTGGATATACTCGAAGAGCAACCCGATTTTATGAATAACAAAATTAACATAGTCTCTAGTAAATCCGTTAAAAATCGTAAATACTATATAATTCTTTTACCATTTGAACCTGATAGTATAATAGAAACGCTTTTTATCACATTATTCAGAGGACAAGACAATTTTGAAGAAACAAAAAATTATTATATTGAAAATAATTTAGACCTACCAACTTTAGAAATGTTTTCCTATATTTATTCTGGTAAAGACATAAAACTTACTATTTGTCAAAATTTAGTCAAACGACCTGACGATGACCAAATACCAATTATAATTGATCAACATCATTCAGGAAAATCTAACCTTCATCGAGGAATCAATGAAACCATTAGACGAATCAAAGAAAAATATAATTGGCCCGGTTTACTAAAAGATGTCGAAAAATACATTCAAAATTGCGAGACATGTCAAAGAACAAAAATTTTGAGAAAAAATTTAAGTAGTCCTCTAGTAATTACGGAAACCCCGAAAACACCGTTTGAACGAGTTAACATTGACATTCTAGAAGTCCCCACTCGGAATTATGTTTTGACCATCAGAGACGAATTAACTAAATTTACTCAAGCATACCCGCTTGAAGACAAAACCGCACGATCGACAGTAAATACTTTACTTGTTTACTTCCAACACTTTGGCACACCCCTTCGCATTCACTGCGACTATGGAAAGGAATTCGACAACACCCTGCTTAGAGATCTTTGCACCCTCTATGACATTAAACTGACGTATTCCAGTGTTAATCATCCGCAATCCAACGGATCGGTTGAACGTTTCCACGCAACCTTATTAGAAATGATTAGAATAAATAAAACAGAAAACCCTCACGAACACCCTCTAACAGTACTCCCATATGCTGTAATATGCTACAACAATTCCGTCAACAAAACCCATGGATTCTCCCCATACGAATTAATTTTCGGTCATACTTCCAGCCGACCTCCAGAAAAATTATATAATGAAAACCAGTTAATTTCAAAATATATCAGAGACCTCAATAACAGAATTTCTCACTACTACAAAATTGCCCGTGAAAAAACCATACTGTCTAAGCAGAAATCAAAAACTAGGTTTGACAAAAATGTCCCCGAAAATCAATACGAATTTAAAGTCGGAGACAAGGTCTACGTGAAAGAGTCACAGATCAAAAATAAACTTAGCAATAAATTTAACGGTCCCTTCGAAATTCAAGAAATACTTAAAAATTCTGCAATCCTATTAAACTCTCAAACGAATCAAACAACTAAAGTAAATTTTGACCGAATGAAACCCTATTTTGAAAATTAAATTTAATTACAGGTTTCTCCTGCTGATAGGGACAGCAGCATCCCAATACTCAATAACACCCATAGAAAATACAATCGGAGTCTATTATCACCATGAAAGCGATATTTATGTGACAAACAAGCATTGGACCCTCCTTGTTCACAAGAACATTTCAGCTCTAAGATTAGCTTATCAACATAATGAACATATTCTTGAAAATTTAATACGTGCCGTCAGCCCTATTTTTGAAAACATGAATTTATTTCGAGGCGAAGTAAAGATCCACATCAGTTTATTAACACAAATTTCTGGTAATATTAAAGAAAAATTAAATGAAATTAATTATGATACAAAACGCTATAAACGCGGTATTTTAAATGCTATTGGTTCTGTATTTAAAGCAATCACAGGAAATCTAGACGCAGAAGATGGCGAATATTACACAAACAGTATTAACAAATTAATTACAGACGAACATCAAATTGAAAATTTATTAAAAAATCAAATATCCGTTACAACATCGGTAATAAAGAATTTCAACACAACTATTCAAAAATTACAACTAGACGAAGAAACATTTAACAGAGACATTAAATTAATATCTGAGACAATTTACAGAACTAAAGAGAAACTCAAAATTTTCGAAGTAAAATTAAGATTCCTAGAAAAATGCGAAATATTAATGGAAAGCTACTTGTACATTGAGGATCAATTAAATGACATATTAAATTCAATTACATTCGCGCGTCTAAAAATCATTCATACTTCTATTATAAATCCTAGAGATCTGATATCCGCATTACAGGAGATATCTCAAAACTTGCATCAAAATAATTTACCACTTCCAATAAAATTATCTGATGTTGGTAGATATCTAGATATCATAGAACTATCAGCATTTCAAACCGATTCAGATTTAATATTTGTTCTAAAAATTCCTCTTATTGATCAACAAAGATTTTCCTTATTCCAATTATTCCCAATGCCTATCCTCAATAATCGGACTGGTTTATATCATGTTTTGTCAACCAATCAAAAATATGTTGCGCGAGACGACGATTCTATAATGTACATTCCTATGTCAAATCTCGAAGGATGCAAACCACTCGTCTTTGGACAAAAACTGTGTTCAAATTTATTTGCCTACCCCATTGATGACAACGCCATCTGCGAAGCCAAAATTCTGAAGAACACCAGGACCCTTCCGGAAAATTGCCAGACATCTTTAATATTTGCAGAAGGATACAAAGTTCACAATCTAGAAGACAACACTTGGCTTATAATCAATTCTGAACCCCTTCAAATAACCATCTCATGTCAAAACCGAAATTCCAAAACTGAAATCATTTTCAAAAATTCTATTCTCAAGTTACAACCTTATTGTAGTGCTTTTGTTGGTGTTACCAAAGTCCAAGCAAACTCTAGAGACACTACTGTAACTCATGATGATTCTCACCCTATTCTAATCCCTTACAACTGTTGTGACAACATTCCTAACAATCTGCAAATTCCCAAATTAAAGCCTTTAAAATTAAACAATCTCAACGTTGAAGACCTTGAAGTTGCAAAGCACAAATTAGATGAATATTCCAAAACCCTTGATGATTTAATCAACGAACCTTTTGTCACGAAACATATTCCTTGGTTTACCTATTTCATAATTACTGTCATAATTCTTCTCGTCATCCTATACTTCACATGCAAATGCAGAAGAAGAAGAAGACTTGCTATTTCCCTAACGTCAAATTTACCTCCACCGCCTCCTGGACAATCAAAACCCGTTGGACGACTCACCAACTTTATTTCAAGAAGAAGGCCCGCTATCAGACCAACAGACAGTTCCCCAGAAGATATTGAACTAAATTGAGACTTTATAGTGATTTTGGAACTTTAACATTTTATATTTTGTGACTAGTGTTCAAGTGAACTGGACTTATGTGATTATTATTATTTTATTTTGTTCACTTGATTTTATTACAATTTTACTTTATATTATTATATTGCTTATTGCATTTATGTTGCACTTAATAGCAACTTTCATATTTTTGGAACTTTCTGCTTATCCAAAAGTTGCTGTATACCACCAACTTTTCAATAAGGGGGAAGTTGTTATATAAAATATTTAATTGTATACATTTTAGACTTAGAATACTTAGAATAATTTCAGTTAGGTACGATTTACATTGTATCATATCTCAAGTAACACAATCTTTGCTTTTTCTTATCAGTTGTTTCTCATAGTTACTTGATACTATTCGTGACTTATCTAATTCTCAAAAACAAAGACTTGCTTATGGTCAGCAACTCACGCCTACCTTCTAAGAATACTCATGGCTAAAGCCATTCCCATGCAGAGTCAGCACATGACAGTTTATATAGGCGAAAGCGTGCGACCAGAAGTTAGTATCCGGCAGAGCGGCATATATTCCGGCAGACCGGCATAGTATCCGGCAAACTATCATAACTTCAACCAATTTCAAACCTCCGGTACTCACTTAATATTATTGTAATTTCAAACCCTTTATAACAAAACGTTCAATTGTGTATTTCAAAAATAAATTGTTTTTAAAAATTGATTTTTATCGACCACGATATAAAATATATATACATATATATATATATATATATATATATATATATATATATATTATATATATATATATATATATATATATATATATATATATATATATATATATATATATATGAAGGTGGTGCAACCAAAACGCACGATGTTAATTATAAATAAAATAAAAAGTTTTCAGAGAATTATCTTAATATTTTTTATTATGATAGAAGGATCTATGACAATTATGTGTGAAACAAAATATCGGCCAAATGCTCGCCACGGCTTTGGTGGCAAAGAAAGAAGTCCAACGGTGTCAAATCACATGATCGTGGTGGCCAATTAACATCGCCACGACGTGAGATAACACGGCCATTGAATTTCTCGCGCAAAAGTGCCCTTGTTTCGTTGGCTGTGTGGCAAGTGGCACCATCCTGTTGGAACCACATATCGTCCAGGTACATATCCTCAATTTCTGGCCACAAGAGATCCGTTATCATCTCGCGATAGCGAACACCATTCACGGTAACTGCTTAGCCGACCTCATTTTCGAAGAAGTCCGGCCCGATGACGCCGCCAGCCCATAAACCGCACCAAACAGTCACTCTTTGTGGATGCATGCTTTGTGGCTTTTCAACAATCACTCGTGGATTCTCATTTGCCCAAATGCGGCAATTCTGCTTGCTAACGAATCCACTGAGGTGGAAGTGTGCCTCGTCGCTGAAGATGATTTTCTTTAAGTCACCATTCACTTCTGTCTGTTCAACCAACCATTCGGCGTATTGACGACGCTTGAAATGGTCAGTAAGCTTCAGCTCTTGAGTCAATTGAACCTTGTAAGCGTGTAAATTCAAATATTTATTCAAAATTCGCATCAGTGATGTTCGTGAGATGTTCAATTGTTGGGCACGACGACGAGTCGAGGTTGACGGCTCTTCTGCTACACTATCGCGAACAACAGCAATGTTTTCCGCAGAACGAACTGGGCGAGCATGCACAGGTGTTTTCACATTTCCTACAGACCCGGTTTGCTGAAATTTGCGCACAATTCTCCCGATTGTAGACACATTTAGTCGATTATGCTGACCAAAAAAGTCACGAAGTGCACGAAATGCATTTTGATTTGAACGCCCATTTTCGTAAAAGGCTTCAACAATCTTAACGCGCTGCTCAACTGTGTACCTCTCCATGGTTGAATTTGTCAAACACTGAAACAAAGAAATGTCAAATTAAGTTGGGCAAAAAACTTGACGTTAAGGTGTGACTCACAATTAACATCGTGCATTATGGTTGGACCACCCTTTATATATATATATATATATATATATATATATATATATATATATATATATATATATATATATATATATATATATATATATATATATATATATATATATATATATATATATATATATATATATATATATATATATATATAAGCAGGAAGGGCCAAGAAACGCCGCGCATTGCTTTTATCACAAGGAATTCGGCAGGGAAGCCATTAAATGCGGAAAGCCGTGTAACTGGTCCACCCCGGAACCTAAGGAAAACTAGAGGCAGCACCGACATCGACGATACCCTCTGCTGCAAAAACTTTCCGTCGCTTATTCGTAGCAGACCGACTAACTGGGGAGAGCTTCCTTATTGACACAGGAGCGGCAATATCCATTGTACCGAATAGGAGCAACAAACAAATACCGAATACAACGTACAACTTGTATACGCCAATTCAACTCCTATCGCTACCTTCGGGACCATATAACGAAAACTGGACTTCGGCATCCGACGACCTTTCGCTTGAACATTCATCGTAGCAGACGTTTCCAATGCCATCATAGCAGCAGATTTTCTCACGGAACGCAACCCACTCGTCAATCTGTCAAAAAGAAGACTCATAGATAATATCACCGGCTTGTCTATTGCAGGGAAAATCGAAAATATCGCGATCACACCAGTTTCAACTGTGCGAAGAAATTTCGACTTCGCTCACCTGTTGGCTCTAGCTTTCCCAACTTGGTCCGATCTTCACCTATCCGCGTAACTTCCGAATCCGATATCGAACACTACATCGAGACGACTGGTCCGCCCGTGAATGGCAAAGTACGCCGACTTCCACCCGACAAGTATGCGGATGTCAAGGAAGAATTTCGGCTTATAATGGAGCAGGGGATCTGCCTTCAAAAAGCCTCTGGTCAAGCCCGCTCCACGCCGTGTACAAGACAGACGGCAAACTACGGCCCTGCGGCGATTACCGACTTCTGAATACGCGTACACTGCTCGACCGATTCGGGATACCGAATATCAGCGACTTCACCAACCAGCTACATGAGACGAAGATTTTTTCAACGCTCGACCTTAACCGGCCTTACTATCACATCCCCGTAGCAACCGAGGATATTCCAAAAACAGCGATTTTGATGTCGTTTGGACTGTTCGAGTTTGTACGTATTACATTCGGATTACGGAACGCTGCACAGACGTTTCAGAGATCTATGAACAACATAGTTATGGATCTTTCGTTCGTTTTCGTTTACTTAGATGATATACTCATCGCATCAAGGAACCGAGAAGAACACGAAACACCTACGCACCGTACTGCAGCGGCTCAACGACCACGGTCTAACGCTCAATATAATGAAATGCCACTTGGAGAAGGAATCCGTCGATTTCTTTTGTTATTTGTTAACTTCAAAAGGAATTCGATCACTGGAATCGCGAGTCCAGGCCATCACCGCCTGAGACCATTAAACAGCTCCCTATCCAGAGACGTCGCAATGCCTTCCTATACAACTCGAAAAAAAAAACGACAAAACTCCGATCGTAAGGACACCGCCAACTATAAGAGCATTCACCTACACGAAGGAGGCACTAGCTAACGCAGTACGCCTAGCACATCCTTCGTCGAAGCACATTTATTCCTCGCGTGCGACGCAAGTAATAAAGGAATGGGTGCGGTCCTACACCAGCAAATAGAGAACGAACTTCAGCCCTTGAGATTCTTCTCTCGTGCTCTCAATAAAACGCAAGAATGCTACTCCATGTATGACCGAGAGCTACTAGCTATCTTCGAAGGAATTCGACATTTCCGACAGCTGCTAGAAGGTCAGTCTTTCACCATTTTGACAGACCACAAACCTTTAACTTACACGTTAAAGCAAAAATCCAATACCGCCTGCTCGCGAAGACTTCGGCAGCTGAACTTCATATCACAATTTACGACAGACGACCTTCCACAAGTTTTGCGGGTTGCAATGAGAGGACAAAACGTCGAAGAACCCTGAAAATGCGAGAACATAATACCGAGGAAATATTATATGCCGCGCAGATGAGTCTTTGAACGAGTGGCAAAACCGATGCGACGCACGTGGTCAAAGAAGTCACAACAGGAAGTTTTTCGAAAACCTCGTCCTATATATCTTCAATAGACCAGGTCAGGAAACGAACAATGACGACTGAAGAAGCGCTTTCTATTTTAATTGAAGGGAATTACTCTAAGCATCAGTATCAAGTAGCGAGATTAGGCTGTAAAATTGTTAAATCTAAGGCTTATTCTCCTTACAATAATGTGCGTGAAGGGAAAAAAGCTTGTTATCCGCCACGGTTCTCAATGACATTTACTGAAAAATGCGGTGCTGTAAATCTTCAAGCACTGCTGAACCATACAGTAAAGCGTATTATCCAGTTTCGGGAAAGCGTAATTTTAAATATGGAAGCGAAAACGTTATCTAACTTAACTCTAATATGCAAATGGGATTGTGATGAAACGTCAGGTCAAAATCCGTATAAGCAAAAAATTTCCGACATCGATAAAACATTCACAGAATCGAATATTTTTTTCATATCGTTAGTTCCCTTGCAATTAACGTGTTTCAAGGAAACTAAAGAAAACATTATTATATGGAAAAATTCTCGACCCTCTTCTACGCGGTATTGTAGACCGATAAAAATTGAATTTTTGAAGGAAACTGCGGAAACAACCAAAGAGCAAGTTAAGTATGTAAAAGATGAAGAAAAAAAATCTTGTGCCTTTTTCAGAATATTATCGCGGTAAACAGATAACTGTATGTTATAATCTTGCGCTTACGATGGTTGATGGTAAAGTTTGTAATGAATTATCGGAAAATGCTTCGACGCAATGGTGTTGCAAAGCGACATCAAGAGATTTTAATAACCTAGACAAGGTAGAGATAAGATAGAACGTGATGTAATTGAAGAGAACTTAGAGTTTGGCATTTCATCGTTACATGCATGGATTCGTTGTTTTGAATGCTGTTTACATTTATCATATAAGTTAGATATTGAAAAATGGCAAGCAAGAAGTGCGCATGATAAGGAAATTATAAAAAAGAAAAAAGCTGATACTCAGTTAGCTTTCCGACAACAAATGGGCCTTATTGTTGATCAGCCGAAGCAAGGGTTTGGAAACTCAAACGATGGTAACACTGCTCGTCATTTTTTTCAAGCTAAAACTTCAGCAGAAATAACGGATGTCAATTTAGGCTTGATTCAGAGATTTTGCAGGTGATTTCATCCGCACGTGAAATTGACGTTGATTAATTTAAAAAATATACTTTTGAAACGGCGGAGCTATTTGTACAATTATACCCTTAGTATCCCATGCCACCAACTGTCCATAAAATTTTGATCCATGGCCCACAAATTATTGCTTCGACATTGCTGTCTATTGGTCAAATGTCCGAAGAAGCACAAAAATCTTGCAATAAGTTAATAAAAAAATATCGCCAGGACTTTTCGCGAAAAAGTAACCGAAAGTTAACAATGGAGGATGTATTTTGTCGCTTTTTGTTAAATTCAGATCCATACATTTCAAACGTTAGAAAGGCACCAACACAAAAAAAAGGACCTCGATCGTCAAGCTCGCAAATTAATTGTAGATGAAATTGATACGGATACGGAAAACGACGACACTGATTCCTCTGAAAACAGTGACGCTACGAATGAGTCAGATGGTGATTAAGGTATAAGTTTAGGAATAGTTTTGTATGTATAAATCAATTTATAAATAAATAAAATGTCTTGGACCTAACATTTTATAATTGTTTTATATTATTGAAAATCCCCGGTACCAATTTCAAAAAACAAAATCCCCCTAGTACTAAGTTTCATATGATTTGATTGACTTTTACTAAATTTTAGTTGCCATATCGGGTCCGTCATTTTGTCTTTTAACACAATTATCAAATTCGTAATCAGCGACCTTGAAAACACCCTAGTCCTAATTTCCATTTGATTTTATAAAATTTTTTCAAATTTTGGTAACCATATTGAATGGTGTTCGCTATCGCGAGATGATAACGGACTTCTTGTGGCCAGAAATTGAGGATATGTACCTGGACGATATGTGGTTCCAACAGGATGGTGCCACTTGCCACACAGCCAACGAAACAAGGGCACTTTTGCGCGAGAAATTCAATGGCCGTGTTATCTCACGTCGTGGCGATGTTAATTGGCCACCACGATCATGTGATTTGACACCGTTGGACTTCTTTCTTTGCCACCAAAGCCGTGGCGAGCATTTGGCCGATATTTTGTTTCACACATAATTGTCATAGATCCTTCTATCATAATAAAAAATATTAAGATAATTCTCTGAAAACTTTTTGTTTTATTTATAATTAACATCGTGCGTTTTGGTTGCACCACCTTCATATATATATATATATATATATATATATATATATATATATATATATATATATATATATATATATATATATATATACATTATTTGACAAAAGCCAAATTTTTTCAAACACGACTAAATTTGGTAACATGGAAGTATTATGAATGTCGCCCTAAAATGCTGTGTAGAATTCATATATGCAATAATATACAGCATCTTCCACTTAAATAAGAAAGTGCTGCAATAAACAAAATATTTTCGTTTTAGAGAACTTTATAGGATTATATATATGCACACCTACAATTTGAGAGAAGTATGCGTATTCGTTCTTGAGATACTTTTAGTAGGCCCATCCACTTTAAGCCAACCGGGTATATATATATATATATATATATATATATATATATATATATATATATATATATATATATATATATATATATATATATATATATATATATATATACAGGCTGTCTCCTAAAAAACGCCGCAAGCTATAACTCCGTTATTTATAATCTGATTATAAAAAGTAAAAAACAAATGAAATCGCTCTAGATACACTCTAGAGTGAGCATACCGCAGTGTTTTTAAACTTTTTTTTAAGCGATAGTCAACTTTTTTTTTCAAATGGCAATATAGTTTTTTTTTATTTAATATTGTGCAGATTTCTTTTCTGAATCCAACGATGTATAACAAATAGACTTTTGTGAAACATTTGTCACAGAAAAATGGTGAAAATATTCGCCGATACCGCAATAAGCGCCCGGTCGCTTAATTGATGACAAACATATTTTGACTAATCATCTGTGCCGTGGAAAACAAAAAATAATCGAGTAAATGTCATTTCAACTTCGGCATCCCAGTTTTTTACATTATTTTGTTTTTGTGTGTCATAGTGTCATTACAATAAGTTATTTTTTGCGAAATAAGTCAACAGTGCAGTTTGGAAGAGGCAGCCAAGTTTGGAAGACGACTTGAAGAAAATTTAAGAAACTATGGGGCATTTCAGAAACCGAAACGAGCAGAACGCGAATTTAATGAAAACACGGAGCTCAATGTTCTTCTTAATATTGAAGAAAACCCAAGAACCTCCATTCGGGAAATTTCAAATAATATTGGAGCTGCAACACGACCTGTGAATTCAATATTGAAAACGCACAAATTTAAGCCATACATACCTCAAAAAGTACAGGCATTAGATAGAAATATCCACCGACATTGGAGCCAAGAAAACCCAAGAATTATCATCGAAACTAATTTTCAGCGAAGGTTTAGTATTAATGTGTGGTGTGACATTTTGGGTAATAGATTGATTGGACCATTTTTCATAGACGGCACCCTAAATCAAGAAAAATATTATCAAATATTGACAGAATAACTTCAGAATTTAGCTGAACTACCTATTGCAGAACTCAATAGAATTTATTTCCAGCAAGATGGGGCTACCTCTCATAATGCCAGAATGAATACTAATTGGTTAAACACCACATTTAATAAAGGATGGATAGGAACTTATGGACCGATTCGATGGCCTGTCCGTTCTCCAGATCTTACTCCACTTGATTTTTGGTTGTGGGGTTATCTTCAAAATCATGTATATTTAACCCGACCAGAAAATGAAGAAATTCTGAGGTAAAGAATTATACATGCGTGTCGCGAAATACCCCCCAATTTTATATTGAATACGACCAATGCAGTATTCAGAAGATGCCAGGTATATCTTGATTGTGCCAGTAACCAATTTGAGCAGCACTTGTAGGTTTGTAACTTTATTTGATTTGCTAATTTGTTTCTTTAGTTGTTTTGAGTTAAACTTTGTTGCACTTCATTTAATGTATTTCGTGTTTAATGCTGTTTAACTTTGTTTAATGTAGTTTCGTGTTCATCTTTGCATGTATTTAATCAACTTATCTTTAATTGATCTTCATGTAATGTTTCTTTTATAATTAAATTCTAATTCTGTTCTGAGTTTTATTCGCTTTGTTGTATTGTTTTTTTTTCCACGGCACAGATGATTAGTCAAAATACGTTTTGACTAATCATTGACCGGGCACCTATTGCGGTATCGGCGAATATTTTCACCATTTTTCTGTGACAAATCCTTCACAAAAGCCCATTTGTTATACATCGTGGGATTCAGAAAATAAATCTGCACAATAGTACATAAGAAAAAACTATATTGCCATTTGAGAAAAAAAGTTGACTATCGCTTTTCAAAAAAAAAATTTAAAAACATATGCGGTATGCTCATTATATTCCCAGAAAGATTGTAGTCAGCTTTAGATAAGGCAAACCTATATATACCCCTGTAGGCACATTTTATAGTTAGTTATTTGCTTGCACGTCTCTATGTTCAATCTATTGTAGAAAAATAAATAAATAAGTTTCGAGTTGTTTTTAAAAATCGGTAATTTCAATCATCGAAATATTATTGGCGCAGTCGGTAGGATATCAAGAGCAATCAATCAATTGATCGGCGTTCGTCTCAACGATTTGCTTGGTATCTACAGAATCTACAATCCACATTCCATCCGTGAGGGACGTCAGGTGATAACTCAATTGGGGATCGAAGACAGAAATCCACTGATCAAGTAAGATTTTTTTGAATTCATCCTTTAAATCCGTAATCATTTTCACAACACCCCAGTAACAAGGTTAGCTTAAGTTCAGGATTAGACAGATTGAGGCCTGAATGCGCACCGAGCCAAAAGTGAGTGAAAATATTACATTTCCATCCTTTCCTTTTTTAGAAATCCCATTATTGAGATCATCTTAAGGAAATTAGTATTAGTCACGTGATAAATCTATATTTTAGATAATATCAAGTATTAAAATCATTGGTGATCATTAATACCTAATTAAGGCACAAACAAACAAAAAATAATATATATTAAATTCATTGATTTATTGACCATTATTAAATTAATTTTTATTTATTTTAACTTACTATTGTTATTATTACTTTCATTATACTTTTTATTTTGCTTTCATTCTTATCTTATTTTACACGTAATTAAATATTCTTTACAATGGCCACAGAAGTAAATTATACGCTAGTTAAATTAATCTTAGAAACAATACCCGTGTACGATGGAGATAAGGACTTGCTAGAAATTTTTATCTCAGCTTGCGATAGTTTTCATTCTAAGTATTACTCTAGGACTAATCTTGAATTAAATCAATTCATATATCAGGCAATTTTAGGCAAATTGAAAGGCAATGCTTTATTGATTATTGGTTCTCGTGCCGAATTAAATACTTGGCCTTTAATTAAAAACGAATTAAGGAACGTATATGGTGAACGTTTAAATCTTGATAATTTGGAACAAGCCCTTATGACCTGTTCTTTGCATAAAAATGAAAATTATGAGAATTTTGCAAAAAGGTTACAATTGATCAGATCAAAATTAGCTTTAAAATTAAAAACAATTCCGGTAGCGGAAATGGATGCTGCTACGAAAGAAATTCACCTCAAACAATATAATAATTTAGCATTAAAAATATTTGTTAGGCATTTAGATAGACGTTTACGAGACAAAATTATCACATTAAAACCCACCGATTTAGAAAGTGCAATGGCTATGGTTCGAGACGATGAAAACTTCGAACTTTTCCTCCAGCCACAAAATTTCAAACAATTAATTCCCAGAACTAATTTGCCACCAAAGCCTCATCAATTTAATCATTCAAATTCTAATCAAAGACACGTACAGCAGTACCCCCAAAAACAGAATTCTTTTCCGAGACAATTCAGTCCAATATATTCTAATCAGTCACCCCAAAATCAATTCCAAAATCAATTTCAAAATCAATTCCAAAATCAATTTCAAAATCAATTTCAAAATCAATATCCCTCTAGCTCACAAGTATTTCGTAGACCAATAAATGTTTGGCAACCTGGCCAAAATATCAATCAAAATCTTCCAAAGCCAGTACCTATGTCAGGTATAATCGCTATTCCCACGAATATTCCAAAAAATAGTCCAGTTCCAATGTCAACGAGTACTAGGAATCCCACCTTCATAAACAAAAAAAGATCTCAGCCATTTCATTATGTGGAAAATATAAATCCAGCAGAATCTCATAACACCTCCGAGTTTTGCGAATCATATCTCAATCCTCAACTCAGCGAAACTCAACATACTGTGGATGACTATTATTACATGGGTGAGAATTGTGACACTGACACTGCATGTGAAATAGATAACGAATACGCGCTAGTTGATAATAACGAATATGTGACTTGTGATAACAACTTACGAGAATCCGACTGTCAGGATTTTTACCAGCGTACGCAACAGATAATACCACGATAGCAGAAATTAATACGAACTTTCAAACACCTCTCCCATATATATTAATTAGAGGAAATAAAAATGAACCCGAAATTAAATTATTAATAGATACAGGGTGTAGTCTAAATTTATTAGATCCAGAAATAATCAATTATTATTTTCCAAATTCGATTATTAGCAAACAAACACAAATCAAAACAGCAGGTGGTACAGTAACAGCCCAAGGTATAGCTAACATACCATTATTTTGGCTAATTATTAAAAATTCAAATATTGGACATTTACAAAATCAATTGCAAAATTATATCGAATATTATCCTGAATGTGTAGCTTGTAATTTCCATAATTATTTTGACGGAGTAATTGGTATCAATTTTCTTCGTGACTTAAATTTAAACATTGATTTTAAATCACCAAAAATTGATCGGGAATAATTTATCGATACCCTTTCACTATAGACAAATAGAAAAAAAATGTACATTTAACTTCACTTTCGAACCACATGAAACAAAATTAGAAAAAATTCCAGTTAACGTCCAAGAAGGAAAAATAATTTTAAACGAACATCGCTGTAATAATATTATAATAAAAAGTTGTGTGACAACAGCTACAAAAGGCGAAGCCTATGTAGAAATTCAAAATACATCACATTCTCCACAAACATTAGAAATCAATGCGGAATTACCTTGTGAACAAATCAATCGAACTGAAAACGAATTATTCACTTTAGAACAAATTTTAGATAATAATGATGTACCAGATTTTCAACCTATACATAATTTAGAATCACTAATAAGAATAAATCATTTAAATGCTGAAGAAAAATCCAAATTATTAAAACTTTGCTATCAATTTAAGGAAATATTTCATAAATCAAATGAAAAATTAACTGTAACTGATAAAGTTCAACATTATATTAGAACAACCGATAATATACCTACTCATCCGCACATATATAAATATCCTCATATTCACAAAGAACTTGTAAAACAAACTATTGATCAATATTTACAAGATGGTATAATTAGACATTCACAAAGTCCGTATGCCCATCCTATTTGGATAGTCGATAAAAAATTAGACGCATCTGGCAAAAGAAAATATCGTATGGTAATTGATTACAGCGCACTTAATGCGAAAACTATTGACGATAAGTACCCCCTACCCGATATCGATGCAACTTTAGCAAAATTAGGCAAAAGCCAATATTTTACAACCATAGACTTGGCTTCAGGTTACCATCAAATAGCTATGCACAAAGACTCGATAGAAAAAACGGCTTTCACTTGCGATAGAGGACATTATGAGTTTCTCAGAATGCCCTTTGGGTTAAAAAACGCCCCGGCAACGTTTCAGAGGGTAATGGACCACATATTAAGGGACCATATTTCCGATAATATCTGTATGGTGTACTTAGATGACATAATTGTTTATTCGGTATCATTACAAGATCATCTCGTAGCTTTAAAACGAATTTTTACAACACTTAGACAGTGTAATTTAAAAATACAGTTAGATAAGACCGAATTTCTTAAACGGGAAGCGGAATATTTAGGACACATAATTTCAGATAAAGGTGTAAAACCAAATCCAAAAAAAATAATAGCAATACAAAATTTCCCTATTCCTCAGACAACTAAACAAATAAAATCATTTTTAGGTCTCACTGGTTATTATAAGAAATTTATTAAAGAATATGCTAAAATAGCTAAACCTATGACCAATTATTTAAAGAAAGGATCAAAAATTGATATCAATAATTCAGATTATAAAAATAGTTTTGAAACATTAAAGAATTACTTAATAAATGAACCAATATTAGCATATCCAGATTTCTCAAAACCTTTTACTCTAACTACTGACGCCTATAATTATGCAATAGGTCACAAAACAATAAACCAATATGTTATGGCAGTAGAACACTCAATAAAGCTGAAATTAATTATTCTGTTATTGAAAAGGAATTACTTGCAATTATATATTTTTGTAATTATTGGAAAAGTTATTTATTTGGAAATAAATTCACTATTCAAACAGATCATAAACCCCTAAAATGGTTAACTAGTATAAAAGAACCTAATTCGCGACTTTTACGTTGGAAAATAAAAATGCAGGAATTTAATTATGATGAAATAGCTTATGTTAAAGGTAAAGATAATCGTGTAGCAGATGCATTATCTAGAGTAAAAATTGAACCAGATAATCGATCAATATTAAATAATTACGATCCAACAGAAAATAATTTAGCAAATTTTTTCGCCTTGACAAACGAACCAATAGTAACAAATCAATCACAAAATATGCCATAAACTTCAACTATAGATCAAATTATTGAGGAAGCTATAAATAAGGAAATATTACATAATAACCCAGTTAATATAATTTCCGATATCACTTTAACACCTGAAAGACCAATAGATACAAATGAAACCGTACATACGGCGCAAGAAAATCCAGTATTAGAAATACCTATATCAGAAAATGCATTAAATACATTTAAAAATCAAATAATTTTCCATATCAGCGGCGATACTCTAAAATCAATTGTTCGAATAGAACAACCTTTCGAGAATAAAACACGACATAAAGTAACTTTAAGATTACAACATTTTAGCGAAGATCTAGTCAACTTTTTAAAAGATTATTTAAAACCTAACGCAACACACGGTATATTAATACCAACAGAATATTTGAGTAATTTTACGGAAACTATTCAAACTAACTTTTTAGCCAAATCATTTAAATTTGTTCGATGTACATTATATCTAGAAGACGTTAAAACTAAAGATGACCAAAATTTAAAATTAAAATACCATCATGAAACTAAAACTGTACATAGAGGTATAAACGAAACCACCACCGCCCTTACACGAAAATTTTATTGGCCCACATTAAAAAAAGATGTAAATGACTACATTAATTTATGCCCAATTTGTCAAAAAACCAAATATGAACGACATCCACATGAAATAGTATTTAAAAATACTCCGATTGGAGATAAACCATTCGATCACATTTATGTCGATACATTTCAAGTAGAAAAAGTAAAATTCTTTACGATAATCGATAGTTTTTCAAAATTTGCTCAGGCATACCCCACTACAACTAATGCGATCGATTTAGTAGATAACCTAGATAAATTAATTACTGATAAAGGAACATTTCATAAAAAAATAATCAAACCTATTAGAAAAGTCACTAAAAAGGAATCATATTTGCAGGAAAAAGATGAGGAAGATCCTAGCACTTCTTCTCATGGTAATATACCCCCTTCGAATTAGTACGATCACTGTAACACCTCTAAACAATCCAATTTTTCCCTATAGAATTGGACCGACCCATGTCACTTTACGAAAACATACTTTTATAAAATATATTGAAACAAATCAATACGAACAGTATTTATCGAAAATACAACAGGTACTCGGGAATATTTCAGTAGATCAATTAAAACTGGAAAAAACTAGTTTTAGAAAGAAAGCAGCCTTATTTAAGCCAGATTTGGAACCCTTAAGGAACCAGGTACGAGATTCAATAAAACAAGCACAGTTAAAACTTTCTTATTTAAAACCTCAAATAGTTAGACAAAAAAGAGGTCTATTTAATTTTGTTGGAAGAGCTCAGGGATGGCTTTTCGGCACCCTTACAGATGAAGATAGTGAGAGATATGATAATGCTATAGCAATATTAGATAAAAATCAACAGTCAATCCATCACGATTTTACAAATTTTGTATCCATTAGTAAAGATTTTATGAATAAAACTACAGGGTTATTCGAAAAACTAAATTCAAATAGTGAAATAATTAAACAAGATCTAAAGCAATTATCACAGACCATGAATAAAATCACTCGTTACATGGGTTTGCAACAAGTATTAAATATGTTATTAATAGATTGTAATTTTTTGATAGAACATATAGATAATATTCAAAATTCAATCACCTTTGCTGAACTAAGAACTTTAACTAATTCCATTTTACCACTTAATGAATTAACAGAATTGATTGCATTAATGAAGCATAAATATAATAATCAAATTTTAGATTTTCATATTAAACAGGAATATTATAGATATTTGTACACAGAATTAAAATATCATGATAACAATATAATGATTTTGATACACTTTCCAATAGTTGAGAAAGACGTTTTCGATTTATTTCATCTCTTCCCAATTCCAATCAATAAGACTACCGTCATACCCCATAAACCATATATCCTAATGAATTCTTCAACGCATCACTACAAAGAAGAGGGCTGCCACCCGATCGATAAATATTGTATCACCCACATCAATGAATGGATAACGCCACAAGACTGTATACCCCCAATATTACGAGGACATGTACAAAATTCACAATGTCCCTTAGTATCCATCGACTTCCAAGCAACCCTAATAGAAGAGGTCAACGATGCCTACCTAATCGTTCTACCAGCAAAAAGGGTTAGGATAACACAGGAATGTCAACCCCAGGGATTCACCGACGTGACAACCCCTAGTCTTATTCAACTCCCCGAGCGTTGCACCATCGACCTTGAAGGGATAAGGTACTCATATGGAGAATCAACGATTCAAGGAGCACCATTTCACCTACCCATCATCCCGGAATTACGCCCGGAAGAAGATATACAAAAGATTCAGATACCCGGAAAAGTGCGGTTAGACGAACTGGTAAAAATAAAAAGTGAATTAGTGAACTTTAAAATTAAACCACTCGATGAAGTGATTAATTTGAAAAGACTAAATATATTTAATATTATACTTATTGGCATATTGATATTGATTCTATTATTTGCTTTATATAATTTGATAAAATGCTTTATTGTCAAAAATTCTAATAATAAATTGCTTTTGTGGTTTTCCAAATCTAAACTGACCACAGATAGAAATGAAAATTTAGATGATGTTTTCCCTTAATTTTCAATCTTTGAGGGGCGCATTATATTCCCAGAAAGATTGTAGTCAGCTTTAGATAAGGCAAACCTATATATACCCCTGTAGGCACATTTTATAGTTAGTTATTTGCTTGCACGTCTCTATGTTCAATCTATTGTAGAAAAATAAATAAATAAGTTTCGAGTTGTTTTTAAAAATCGGTAATTTCAATCATCGAAATATTATTTGCTCACTCTGGAGTGTATTTAGAGCCATTTCATTTGATTTTTTGTTTTTTAAAATCAGACTATAAATAACGGAGTTATGGCTTGCGGCGTTTTTTAGGAGACACCCCGTATATATATATATATATATATATATATATATATATATATATATATATATATATATATATATATATATATATGAAGACATGTAGTAAAAATGTGCCCTTTACTACGTAATAACTTTCTTTTTATTTTTTAATTGTATGTTTTTTTTTGTGGTGGTATTATTATAATATTATAAGTTAATATTCCTGAAATGCTTCAGCACAGGGGAAATGTTTCGGCCACCCGTAGCATATAACTATTCCTATATCCGTAGTATATGAGTTCTTTAATTTAAAACATGAAAAATATACATTACTTACATATAGATGGCACTAGCCATGGATATTGATAAGAGTTTAGTTTTTTGTTAATGAAAAAGGAGATATAGATTTAAAAAGGTAAAACTAGTGAACAGACGTTACATATAACTAGTGAATAGACGTTCCCTTTATTCCATCCCTTCTTTTTTAACCATTCCATCTTTCAATTGTGAAAAATCTGATATATGTAGAAATTATGTAAGTTAATACAGTCCACTACTAAAATGAGGAGGTTCTTCTACTCCACTACATCTGTAAGTAAGTACAATAAGGACTAAATCAAATTAAACCAAAGCAACTATTCTCCCGACTATACCGTTCTTTCCTATTCTCCCGACTATACCGTTCTTTCATTTTTTTACTAGACAGCAAGTCAATCGGTCGATTTCGTATAATGTGTAGGGAGGGGATGCGGCCCTGCTTCAGGTTGTCCAGTGTCGATAATTAGCGGCGCTACGACAGTTAGTTCTACACGTGAGGGAGTGTACATCGTATTTGTAATGAGGAAAAACTTTTACGTGGGAAGTGATGTTGATGGGTTTACTGTTAAAAGATGATTAAGGTATTTAAAGAAAAAATATTTTGGCCATATTTAACAGCAAACTATGATCTTTTTTGCATTATTTTTATAATTGGTTTTGCATTAAAAAAAGTGCCTTCTAATAAAACGTCCTTGTATTTAACAGGCGATACTGATTTTCAATAGCCCGATACCGTAGAATTGATGGATTGTGCCTACCATGTAACGGAAACGTGGATTCATCGGTGAACACGATGTTATAAATAAAATTGTCATCCGCATTTGCACGTTCCATTACCGTGTTATAAAATTCCATTTTACGGTACTGGTCTTTATCGAAAATTTCTTGATGGGCTTCGTATTTATAGGAATGATATTTATTTTTCTTTAAAATTTTGTGAATTTTACCCACACTAAAACCAGTCTCCTCGGAAATTTTTGGGATAGAAATATTTGAATCTTCTTCTACCATTGCACACACCATTAATTCCTGCATTTCAGCATCCTCGTTAATTCTAGGTGTCTTGTGGCATTTACAACCTAAAATGCATCCCGTTGACTTAAACTTTTCGACTACTCTCGATATTGTGTTCAAGGCAGGGATCGGACGATTTACATATTTGACTGAGAAAAGGTCCCTTATTGCACGTGATGAATGTCCTTGAAGAGACCATGATATCAAATCAAGTTTTTCCTCAAGTGAGTACGTCATAATTACTAAGTTTTGATTTAAAAGAATTTATTTAAAATTACACGTATTACTACGAAGTTCACTCGTCTAAATGCCAAACACGTATGCGACGGTAAATATGAAATCTAAGTTGTCGATCATCACGGCGCCGGCGCGCGGCGTACGGCCGGACTCCCCACCTGAGCGGTGGCTAATTTCCGAGAAAGACCGAACGGTGGAACCTATGTACAGTTTTAAAATTAAAGCACGGTATGCCGACGACCAGCGCTGAATTATATAGCAAAATTTGCCGTATTTCGTCTAATAATTCTATTAGCACTAAAATACAGTAATTCGGATTGCTTAAAAACCACAAGGAAAATATAAAGGGTCCTCTATCTCAGGATATCACTAACTGCAGACCGGTTTCGACCTTATCTTGGATCTCGTCAGTGCAGTGTAAGCGAATATACCTTTGGATTCACAGCCCAAAGGAACCACCCAACCAATGGTCGATCATCCCAAATTTCACGCTTAAATCAACATGCTCAACAAGAGAATTGTAACAACAAACTGACGATCTGTGCAAAATAAATCGTGGTACTATGGAGGCCAGTTATTGGGGAAAATATTTCTGCATCCACAACTAAACGATCAATAAAGAGAATAGGATACAATTTCTATAAGACAAAGTTTGATTATTTACATTTTATAGTAAAACCTCGTTTATCCGAGGCGATGTGGGGTACCTTTTGTACCTCGGATAAGCGAAAACTCTAATAACACGGAAAAAATGAAAAATTCGAAAATTTTAATCTTCTTATTGCTTCCAACTTCCCCACACTCACTACGACTTTTTTCTTTTTTGCGACATGCAATGTCTTTCATTAAGTATTGAAGGTCAACTGTTAATTTTAAGCTCACAACCGAAGAACACACAAAACGTGTTGTAACAAGTTTATGCATGTACATACATATAAGCAATCGCAAAATAGTAGTAATACAAAGTAGCAATCGCAAAATACTTCGCGCGTACGGTATAGACATAGCGGCTCCATCCATTTTATCCGAGTTTTTCCGAGCATCCTCAATTAATGAGGAGTACTCGAATAAGACTAATAACGTGGAGACTCGGTTGATCGAAGGCCGGATAAACGAGGTTTTACTGCACTTTTGAACTTACCAGTTTATCCTTCAGGCAAAAGAAAAACCGTTATTAACTAAACGACAGAACATCAATCGGTTACGGTGGCCAGAGAACATAGGTACTGGTTACAACAATGGCACTAGGTTATTTGGAGTGACGAATCCAAATTTGAAATCTGTTTGGGTGATACCAGAAAATGTGTGCAAAGAACCCCACAGAAAACTTATCATCTTGACTGTTCGGTTAGAAAAGTGAAGTTCCCTACGTCTCTTATGATCTGGGGGTGTATGAGTCGTATGGGGGTAGGAAAGTTACATTTCGTAGATGGTACTGTGACAGCAGGAAAATACAAACCAATTTTTACAGACAGTTTATTGCCGTCAATACCAATATGTGATGGCACTAACGTGCAGTACATTTTCCAGCAGGATGCTGCATGTCACACAGCAAAATCTGTCAACATAATGTCCCTGTTATGGAATGGCCCTCTAGCAGTCCAGACCTCTCGGCAATAGAAACTTTGTGGCATGAAATGAAAAAACAATTGCGCAAACATTCAGCCCGTTCAGTTAACGATCTATGCACCAAATTGCAAGAAATTTGGGACTGCACTGGTAGATACAATGCCTGAACTATTCTGAACCGCGAATCTTAATGTTTTTTTATTAACAAACTTGTCACTGACACATCATAGTATTTCATCGTATTCAAGTTAAAAGTTAGTTTGTTTCTGTTACTAATATTTTTCTTTAGAGAATGTTATTAGTTTTATTTAAATTAGTTGTAAAATTATGCCTGACCGAACAATTATAAACCTGGGCTCATATAGGTATATATTTAAATTCCTAGTCATGTTAATCACTATTATGTCATAGGGTTTATATTTATACTGCTACTTGTTTATTAGCCTTTTTAGTTACTAATGGTCAATATTTGCACAATACATTTTCATTTTCATTGACATTAAACTTTCACTAAGGAAGTTTTAACTTGTACACCAGGTGACAGAGAGGACATGTACCACCCGGATCTGGACAGATAATTTGGAATTAATTAGACTCATATAATGCGTGATCCTTTTTTTTAGTCCGATTTCAACAGAAGTTACCTTTGCTTTGTTATTAAGATACCCTGTATATTTTTTATCCTGGCTGATTCCCCTTAAATTTGTTTTCGACAATGTATAACAAAATAGCATTCATTTTTAAAATGGCAGCTGAAAACCATTTTATTGTATTAAGTCTAGATGCTCATTATATAAAATGTAGCAGTAATTAATGCTTATTATACAGTGGTATCAAAAGAACCCTGGTACACAATTTTGTGTTTCATATTTGTTTAAGTAACGGTCAGGTTAGGTGAAAATGGAAGTAGAAAAAACTTTCATTAGAACTAAAAAAAAAATCAAAAAAGTTTACCAAATTTCAACATTTCCCTTATGTAATTTAAATTAATTTTATACATTTGCCAAGAGACAAGTTAACTTTTAACTATATAAATGGAGGTAGAAAATAAAAGAAATTACACCTTAGTCTTAGGAAATTAGTCTTTCCAAATAAGATATGTATACATAATTTTTGTATTTAAATTTTGAAGTGTAAAGGTGAATTCAATGAATCAACAGCAGCATTCACATCACAAGGTACTATCAATTCAACATCACGCGATTCAAGGCGAAAAAGAAGATTTAAGGATGGAGAAAAGATAAAAAAAATAAAGGCGTATAGTGTTTTATTCCTTTATAGGATGGATTGGTCACAATTATTGGAGTACCGAGTACAATACCTATGTATAGAATAATTCAACTATACATTATCATCAAAATAATATACTATATGATACCCAACTCTTAGTTTTGTTGAAATAAGGATTGATTTCTGTTGTTTTTCATATGTATATCCAAACATATATGCATGCATTAATTCACAAAAAATGTTGGTTCCATAAATGGTTTCTCACTGTTCTTAGTGTAAAAGTTTAATGAAAATCAAAATACTAATGAAAATGTCGAGTGCATAAATCCCTCCGAAAACTTGGTAATAAGTGAATCGTAGTAGATGCTAAAAAACAATTGCCATTAAATTTACTAATCATTTGCAGTTCCGATTTCTCTAAAAATTATATGTATAAAAATTTACTAGAATTTAAAAATTTAAGATTACCCAAAATATAAAATTGATTCATATTATCCTATGCTGCTACTGCAGGAGTACATTGTATAATGACGTATGTACGTAACTTGTAATGACATCAGTGCACGAATATCCTTATACATTGAGGATATTGGATAAATTGACATTCGATTTATTAATCATTTGCAGTGCCAATTTCTTCAAAAACTATATGTATGTAAACTTTAGAAATTTAAGATATTCCAGATAAAATATGAAGTCGATATATGTATTATAAGTGTGTTACCACAGCAAGTCTACATTGTGTAAATCACAAAATGTAACAACATTATTGTATGAATGTCCTCATACAGTTCGCTGTTATTAAATATGTGAAATAAAATTTTTATGGATTTTAATATAAGCAATTTAAAATGTCTCAAGCAATTAACCATTAGAAAATGTAGTAATGATTTACAAAATAAACAAAAAAACTTCTAAACTATTGAATACAATATTATTCTAATAACTCATTAAAATAATTATTTTTGTAAATGTAGGTATGTACATTTTTTGATAATTTATTATATTACATATTATAAAATATTGTAATTAATTTATATACCCAACAAATCGTTATTCATTCTCAAAATCAAGAAATGAAAGTAATCATACTACTTACAAATTGCGATGAGATGGCCTTTAAAAACAAACATTTGGATTTAAATATTTCAAACGAATATAATTTCAGATTTGGTAGTACTACTCAATTAAGTAGTTATTTTCCTATATTCTCCGTCTTTACCACACATCTGTTATTATCAATGGACAATTTTTTATTCAGTGATACATCCTAGGTGTGAGTAGCGAGAAACGCGAATGACATTCTGGGGTGGTAAATGGCGCGATTTTTGTAGTTCATAAGTAGAGTTTATAACTATAAATATAGTTCATATCGCATGAATATAAAGTGATTTGTAATTAAAAATAACAAACTATCATCGCTATTCAACATTTTAAGTACCTATCTAATTATCCACCTTTAACTGTTGAGAGACAATACCTACACAAACATCAAGGAGGTCAAGGACTTAGTAACATTATTGAGCTGTGCAGAGAATAAGAGAAACAAAATAAAGAAATTCGGAGAAGCTCTACACCAGAAAATTGTGCCAAGTTGATCAAGGATATATTACACTGAAACTGAATGAGAAAAACAAATATATCGAAAAAAGAGCTCGTTGAACTAGCTAAAGACAGGATATTAGAATAGTAGACACTCAAATTGAAGGTTTAGTGGTAGCAATTCAAGATGGCGCCGGTATGATATCTACTATACTCTGTCCAGCGACCAGAAATAGTTAGGCTCCGCCCCAAAAATGCGCGGCATATTTGAATAGAATTCTTGTATTGGTTTAATTTTAAAAACCCATATCACAACATATCATAAAATTGTCAGATTCATGATCGATGAAATCCGCGAGTTCTGTTCTATGGTATACATTCAGCCAAGTGGTAATTGTATACAAGAAATGTTCCTAGGCAAATGCTTATGAAATTTTTCCTAACCTAACCTAACCTAACCATAATAAGTAGACAGTCAGGTTAGGTTAGTATCCTTCAAAATAACAGCGTATTTAGTTGTTAATATTCAAAGTTAGCTTTTGGAGCCTCTCTATATGTATGTAGTTTCATCGAACGACACGGAGGGCGTACAATTACAATGGACGACGCCAACTGCAAGTCATTGTATACATTTGAAGTAACTAAACATCGAAAGTTTCTAATAGGTTTTATGACGGTTTAATATATGATATCTGTAAAGGAAGTGTTGTAGCATCTATTGGTATTAATATTAGCTATCTATGTAGTGTGAAGTGAAAGTTATTTGATAGAAAAAATGGCCTCATGCGGAAAAGTGGAAAATTTATTTTCTCGAAAACCGTGTCCGAGCGGATGAAACTGAAGCCAGATTCGTCTCCAGCTCGAAAATAGGGGGGACAATTACCCTTTCTCCACCTAAAAAACGAACATCCCGACATTTTTCGGTTAAAGATAAGGAACGGATTTTGAATATCTTAAGGCTTATACCGAAAAGAATCCCGATAGCCCCAAGACACAAGTTGTCGAGTTTACTGCAAAGGCAGCAGGTAATTTTTATTTTTCTGGTATAATTATAGGTATGCGCTCATTAATGCCATTTTTCTCTGTTCGGCGTTTTTAAGTTGAAAATGTAGTTTATTGATATTAATTAATTAATTTCACAATACTTTAGGTGTGAGTGTTTCGAGTGTTTTCAAAATTCTTCGTGAATATCAAGAAACACACAACATTGATGATGAAACTAAAAGTGGTTTTCGACGTGGTTCATTCTTTTTTTGAAAGAAATGAACCATCAACTTTGAATAAACTGTTATCAGCATTGCAGGAAAATGAAGATCTACCTCAATTTAAATGGAGTTCTTTGAGCAAATTGATCAAAGAAATTGGATTTCGGTGAGTAAATGTTTCGTGTTCTTTCATGTTCTAATGTGTATATTGGCATTATAGTTTCTCGAGGAGACCGCGCAATAGTGTTCTTAAAGAAAAGAACGAAATCATCGCTTGGAGGCGACGTTTTCTCAGAGAAATTCGAAACTACCGGCAAGAGGGCAGGAAGCTGTATTTCTTAGATGAGACATGGGTAAATGCCGGCCATACTGTAAGTAAAGCTTGGCAGGACACAACAATCCTGAATCCAAGGCAGGCTTTCATAGAGGGATTAACAACAGGGTTGAAAGATCCAACGGGCAAGGGAAGTCGTCTAATAGTACTTCACATAGGATCCGCGGATGGTTTTGTTGAGGATGGATTGCTATGTTTCGAATCCAAGAAAACTGGAGATTACCATGAAGAAATGACTGGTGAAGTATTCGAAAATTGGTTTTTACAAATTGTGGGATGCTTGCCAGACAATTCTGTGATTGTGATGGATAATGCATCTTATCACAGCAGAAAACTAGAAAAAAATTCAAATTCCGGAAAAAGCAAATATACAAGCCTGGCTGGAAAGTAAATCAATTATTTACCTACCAGACATGGTAAAAGCAGAACTTCTCTCTCTTGTTAGACAGGCTTGTATTATGCCGAAATATATAGTTGACGAAATGGCAAAAGAAAAGGGTCATACGGTTTTGCGCTTGCCTCCATATCACTGCGAATTCAATCCCATTGAATTAATATGAGTTCAAATAAAAGGAGAAGACGCAAGGAACAACACTACGTTTAAAATGAAAGATCTTCATACATTATTTCAACAAGCCGTCAGCAATGTTTCTGTCGAAAATTGGAAGAATGCCATTCGGCATGCCCAAACTGAAGAAGATAAAATGTGGCAAGTTGACATCGCAATGAAGATTATGGTAGAGCCGCTGATAATTCATTTGGAGGATTTTTCTTCATCATCGGAATCTGAATAAGATTTATGACACATGTATCATATAATTATCTATACATATAGAAGATAGTTTTGTTTACTATACGTATTTGTTTCTTGTTATTATAAATAAAGAATTGTAAATTTTGTATGTTTATTTAATTTATACATTTTTTCATTACCCCAAAGAAGCAGAAATTCCAGATATTATAACCGTATATTTTTCTCTTTATGTTATGTTTAATAAAATATAAATTTAGTCTATATTTATTTCCAATACATTTTTTAATTTTCCCGCTTTTATCAATTTGTAGCGTGTAAAACTGGTCAATGTATACATTGGTCTGAAATAATGGGGAGGAGCCTAACTATTTCTGGTCGCTGGACAGAGTATAGCAACGGTAATTAAGTATATAGAAGTGATAAAGTCTTGAAAATGCTTACGAAATTTTCCTACCCCCCTATTTTCGAGGGTGCTGAACACGAATCTGGTTTTAGTTTCATCCGATCGGACACAGTTTTCGAGAAAATGGATTTTCCACTTTTCCATAATATATACCACTTTCCTTATCAAATAATTTTCACTTCACACTACGTAGATAAACTGTCATAAAACCTATTATTCATTACGATTTTCTTAATTTCCTTCAAATGTTTACAATTCCGATAAAATTGTCGTCCATTGTAATATGTTTAATGGTGCGCCCTCTATATGAAATCACATGTACTGATTAATATACGGGGGCTCCAAAAATTAACTATGAATATTAACTGAACTAAATACGCTGTTATTTTGAAGGAACCTAACCTAACCATAATAAGTAGATAGTTAGGTTAGGTTAGGTTAGGTTCCTTAAAAATAACGGCATATTTAGTTGTTAACATTCACAGTTAACTTTTGGAGCCCCTATATACTGACTAGTAGATGTGGTTTCATATAGAGGGCGCACTATTACAAATATACAATGGACGACAATTTCATGTCAATTGTAAACATTTGAAGTAATCGGAATGAAGGAAGGAACATCGTAATGAATAATAGATTTTATGACGGTTATACATATTCCTTTATACATATATGATATGTATAAAGGAAGTGTTGTAGCATCTATTCGTATTAATATTAGCCATCTACATAGTGAAACCAGATTCGTGTTCATCACCCTCGAAAATAGGGGGGTTGGAAAAATTTGGTAAGCATTTTCAAGACTTTATCACTTCTGTATAATTATCCTAGCAACTACAAGAAGTATATTGTCGATTCAATACTATATGGTTGTATGTGACATTTTTTGACATTGTAAGTTTTTAGTGTCAGAAAGTTGTTTGTGTTTAGGTCTAACTGTGCTGCGATCCAAAACAAGGCAGCACTAACCGAAGTCGTTTAATACGCAGTGAAACATAGGTGTATATGTTAAAAACACGTTGTTGAGGTCACATAGTTGTATGTAGCTTCCCAGCTTCATACATCTTTGTGGTTTTATGATTAACGTTCCAAGTGCGCGTTTCATTTAAACATCGGTTAATAGGTTTAATAATATGGTTTAAAACTTTAAAATGAGTGATGTTCGTGATCGTTATGATTCGGATGCAGACAAAGAGTACCTGCCATCTGATTCCAGTTCTGAAAGGTGAATTTATAAAATTTGAGGTTACGATAACGAATATTTTATTTCTAGTGAAACTTTCATTTCTAGTGAAACAGTAAACGCAAAAAAAGATTCAAAAATAAACACCTAGAAATACAAGAAGACCAAGATCCAAGTGCAAATCAAAATTCAGTAAGGCCCGGGGGGGGGGGGGGGGTATGAAGACGTTCAAGGATTGTCTAAAATCATGTAAGTTCAAATGCGCCGCCTGCAAAATTACCCTAAGAGAAAGAGAAGAAATTTTCCGCAAATTTCCTACCCTCTATGCAGAAGAAAAGAAGATGTTCATTATAGCAACAACTATAAAAGAAAAACCAAAGCGTGGAAAGTCTTCTTCTAGAAGACAGGCCACTTATAAGTATTTTTTATTATTGGGAATGCGTGCAAAATGTTTCATTTTGGGACACTTTCAATAAGTCCAAAAACCAGTTTATTCTGCACATATAAAAAGTACATCTGTGCAAATACCTCTAAGAAATAAGTTTGGGCAACACGTTAAGAAACAAATTTCTGACAAGACAAGACATTAATAATGGATCACATCAACTCCTTTCCTAGAATTGACTCACATTATTGTCGTGCTTCTAGCAGTAGACAGTACTTTGATTCATAACTGGATATACGTTGAATGTATGATTTATATGTAGATAAAATGCAAGAAATAGGAAAGGCACCTTGTAAAGAATCAGCTTATAGAAATATTTTTATTAATGACTTCAATTTACATTTTTATAAGATCGTTGCGGAATCTGTGAAGAATTTAAACTACATCAAAGTGAATCAAGGTTGAGTGACACAAATTGTCATGAATACTACAAGCATATTGAAGAAAAAAATGCGATGAAAGAAATCAGAAATGAAGACCGAAATGATGCACAAAAAGCAATTTTATGTTTTGACTTGCAAAATGTTTTATCCTGTCTCAAAGCTGAAATAGGTCAGTTTCATTACAAAATCAAATTGTCAACATATAATTTAACTGCTCATCTATTCAAAACGAAACGTGTTTATTGCGCAATTTGATTCGAGGTCATGAAGAATCGCAAAGAAAATGATATCGCCAGTGTTTTATACAGAATTATTTTAAGTTTTACAAGACAACCCTGGTATTACGCAATTAACGTTGTGGAGTGACAGCTGCGTCCCTCAGAATTGCAATTTCTTTTGCAATGGGAATATTAATTTTTGGATCAACCACAACTGGAGAAAATTTCAATGAAATATTCAACACCAAGCCATTCCACCGTACAAGAAATAGATGCAGTTCACAGTGTCATTGAGCGGTTCCTCTCTAAAGCAGAATATTATTCACCTGTCAGCCTCCTAAGACTGTTTAAGCAGGTCAACAAAAGAAATCCTTACCAAATCATTTAAATGCGAGCACATTACTTCTTAAACTTTAGTGATGGTGCCTCTCATTTTAACTATGGAGTCGTCCTTTACACAAAAGTCGTTGCAATGGAATACACAGAATGTTTTCAAGAAATAGCGTATCGGTGCTCTTACAGGGTAGGTTTCAAAAAAGTAAATATAAGAAAAGAACTAAGAAATTAAAGTGCGAGCCTTCTGATAGCCTTATTTCATATATAAGAGTAAAATAATCAGAATATATTCCAGTGGTGGCTCGTGACAATTGTTATTGGGTGTGCTGCATGAATCACGACCAATATATAAAATAATAGAAATAGAATAACAGAGGAAAACCAAAATCAATTAACCCAAATAAATCTGAGACAAAAAGTTTAAATTTTTTTATTTATAACTCGTTTTCGTATTATATTAGACCACCCTGCCTGCTAAAAAAATCTTATAGTTCTAGTTTACTCATATGAGTAGGTCCTTTTAAAAGTACTTTAGCTCAATGAGCGACTGTGAATTTTAAATGAAACAGTAGACTGCAAATTAAAAAAAACACCACAAATCATACATATTTGACATTTTTTTCTTAATCTAAAATAAATAATTAATTTTCTTCAATAATTTCGTATGTTTGTTAATTTTTTTAATTAAAGTATCTAAAAGTGTGTTTGTTGCAGATTCAACATCCTCACAGTTATAAACTTCATGCCAGGTAATTGTACTTAGTTCATATTTTAAATCTTTGTAATTAATAAATTTAATATAGTTTTCTGCTATCTGATTTAATTTTGTTTCATTTTGTGTTACAATCTGCATTATGATAGGAAAATGGCCTGTGATGTTATTTTTAAGTATAATGGGTAATATGTTCTCATCAATATCATTTGTGTTCTTTATGAATATATGGTCAATGCAGCTGCCTGAATTTCCCTGGACTCTAGTTATATTATTTATGGCTGGAAAAAATCGTACTCAAACATTATGTTTAAATATTCATTGGAGGTATTATTATTATTTAAGAGATCTATATTCATATCACCTACAATTAAATTTATTTTAGAAGAAAAAGGTTTGGTGCTTAGATAGTGTTCTAAGTGTTCAAGAAACGGTGTCAATAGATGGTGACTTATATATAACTAATATTTCTACGTTATATTTTATACATTTTATTTTAAGCCTAATAACTTTAATTTGGCATATTATATCAATATTATAATCATATTCTAAGCCTTCTTTTGTAAATATTACAATACCATCGTTTTGGTTATAGTTACCCTCATTGTATATAATATAACCTTTTAGTTTAAATAAACCAGTGTTATTAATGCTCCACGTTTCACTTAAAACAATACACTCAAATTCGTTAGTAAATTGAAAAATACCTCCAATTCCTCAAAATTTTTTTGAATACTTCTGATATTCAGATGTGCTATTTTGAAATTTTCATTAGCTATATTAACATTAAAACCTCATTAGCTTCACTAATATTTTCTAGTACCTCTGTAATGATTTTTTTTTTGTTTGGTAATCTCTAATAAAGGGGTCCATTTGTAATCCCGCAAAATTTAAATTAGTATTATTTTAAGATTTGTATAATATACTTAGTACGTGTGCTAACAAGTACACAGACATGTATTCTAAGTATAATTTAATATTGGATTAAAACGAACTATATTAGAACATAATTATTCAATTTAAATACTTCCTTTGACAAAATATATAGGCTATAATTAAACTGATACAGACTGAAAATACATAAGGCAAAGAGATTTAAATAGGATTTAATAAATTAACAATATAGATTATTGGAACTGAACCAGAACGAGTTTTTATTTAATTCTATTTTATTTGTCTGGTAGTCATTTTCGTTCCTCTTTTTCCCTTCACGTTATCTGTTGAATGTCAGTTGTTTCAATCGGTGTGCTATCTAGGACTGCTTCCTGATTTTGAATTTCTTGCCTTAATCCAGACGTTAGGTTAGTTGGAGTATCTGAAGCGCTAATCGATTTTAATTGATACGTAATTTCGCTATCTTCAAAATCTTGTAACTGATTTGGTGTGTATATTTTAATGTAGCAGACGTTATTTTCGTCCTGCTTTGCAAGGCGAAGATGTTTCCTTAATATCTTGTTTTCTGCTTGTTGTTTAGGCGTCAAATCGCTTGCTATCGAGATGTTTGTAACTTTAAGTTTTTGTGTGCTTTTGATAAGATACAAATTCAACCTTGACAGGGCAGTCTTCTTCTTTTTCTAGTGAGTACAAATTGTTTAAATCTGCCAAATTTATATCAACATCAACCAACTTTGAGTAGATTGATGCATTTCTTCAACACAATTCCACAGGGAGACTAGTATTGAATTACTTTATTATTCAAATAATGTAGACAGTATTGATTTTTATTATTTATATTTTTAACGTACCCGAGTGTTATATTTTTGACGTGGAGAAATGGGATTCGCATGTTGATTAGTAGCTGGCCGGTATACACCTTCTTCAATATAGGGCAACATGCGTTCGAAAAGCGCCTGGCTGAGCCTGAAATACTCTCGAAACTTTGTCTCATTATCAATGAAGTGCTTCATAATTAAAATCTGGTAGCACCCGTCTTCTTTACGGGCTTTATAAACAGGATTAATTGAGTCATTAGTTGATAATAGGTTTGCAATTGCATCGTCTACTTCCTCCTCCAGTAGCAAACACACAATCGCCGAATCCATGTCGAGTTGAATCAGGGCTGAGTGGCGCGGGCTGAATCGTCGATGTTACTGAAATGACACCCTCAGCTCTCAGAACCTGTGCATACCGACGGTTGCCGGTCGGAAAGTCACGCCCGACATTGACTGGAGGAAACTCACGCGTCAGAGGTTACGCACCTTTAGCTTTGCTTGTAATCCGATTCTGCTAGACATCACACTAGCTCCGTCGTATGATTGACCGACAATAGGAATGTTGTTCAGTCTTAGTTCCTGTAATGTAGCTGTTACAAGCTCACATAAACTTGATGCACTTCGTTGACAGGAACAGTCAAAAAAGCCTAAAAAATGTTCTTGAACTTGAAGATCGCTATTAACGTATCTAACGCAAAGGGACAGTTGTTCTTGTTTAAAACTTCGTGCTCGATCAACCATAATACTGAACATTCCACAATATTTAACATCACTTACAATTTGTTTTCGTACCAGGTTAAAAATGATACCTGTTGAGTAATGATTGAAGGTTATAGTTAGAATTTATATTTAATACCGATATATGGATTTGAATTGCTGGCGGGAAAAGGAAAGCCGTTCGGTACGAAACAGTAGCTATAATTTCATTTTGAATGTCTGCGCCCGTGAAGTTAAAATATTTCTTGTAGAGAGAAAACTCAGAGCTGTGACGGGATAAAAATTCGCAAACTTCTTTCAAGTTTCCTTTATTGGAAGAATTTTCGCTTTCATCATGGCCTCTCAAGGACATTCCTTGGCAAGAACGGCTTTCCTTTTCCCGCCAGCAATTCAAATCCATATATCCATATTAAATATAAATTCTAACTATAACCTTCAATCATTACTTAACAGGTATCATTTTTAACCTGGTACGAAAAAAAAAATTGTAAGTGATGTTAAATATTGTGGAATGTTCAGTATTATGGTTGATCGAGCACGAAGTTTTAAACAAGAACAACTGTCCCTTTGCGTTAGATACGTTAATAGCGATCTTCAAGTTCAAGAACATTTTTTAGGCTTTTTTGACTGTTCCTGTCAACGAAGTGCATCAAGTTTATGTGAGCTTGCACCAGCTACATTGCAGGAACCAGGACTGAACAACATTCCTATTGTCGGTCAATCATACGACGGAGCTAGTGTGATGTCTGGCAGATTCAGATTACAAGCAAAGCTAAAGGTGCGTAATCTCTGACGCGTGACTTTCCTCCAGTCAATGTCGGGCGTCACTTTCCGACCGGCGACCGTCGGTATGCACAGCTCCTGAGAGCTGAGGGCGTCATTTCAGTGGCATCGACGGTTCCGCCCACGCCGTTCAGTCCTGATTCAACTCGACACGGATTCGGCGATTATGTGTTTGCTACTGGAGGAGGAAGCAGACGATGCAATTGTAAACCTATTATCAACTAATGACTTAATCCTATTTATAAAGCCCGTAAAGAAGACGGGTGCTACCGGATTTTAATTATGAAGCACTTCATTGATAATGAGACAGTTTCGAGAGTATTTCAGGCTGTCAGGCGCTTTTCGAACACATGTTGCCGTATATTGAAAAAGATGTATACCGGCCAGCTACCAATCAACATGCGAATCCCATTTCTCCACGTCAAAAATATAACACTCGGATACGTTAAAAATATAAATAATAAAAATCAATACTGTCTACATTATTTGAATAATAAAATAATTCAATACTAGTCTCGCCTGTGGAATTGTGTTGAAGAAATGCATCAATCTGCTCAATGTACAGCCAAATTCAACTACTTCATTATCATATTGGAAATTTTATCACTTGTTAGCGTTGCTGTCGACTATTTCGACAGCAACGAATATTTATTACTCGTGTTATTTTATTATTTGTAACTTTATTATTTCACCCGGTGAAATACACATGATTTTTTTTCTGCACATCTATGGCACAATGCCTTTCGAATGATATACGTTTCATTCCTGTCCTGTAGTCATAAATACTAAATAAGTGTGACAGTTTTTGCTCACGTATTAATATATAGATTACGTAAAGCTAAAAACATTCATCAAGTAGATTATATTTAGTAGACCGATATACGTATCAATGATATTTTTTTGGTTAATGAAACTACTAACTGACTGCATGCAAAATTTGGTATAAATTTAATCAATTTTAATTAACTGTAGGTATAACTGTATTAGGTAGTAGGTATAGGTATAAAAATTGAATTAAAAAATAAAGTAACTTCGAATAATTTTTATGTCTCTATAATGGTGTAGTCGGTGTTGAAGTTCATTGAGTAGGTAGATAGAAGTGTGTGAGGATGATCCAGAATTGGCTGATTCGTTGGGATAGAAATATCCAGATATGTGGCACAGTAGTGCCACTTCAGCTTCAAGTTCTACAATAATTTCTGAAACTCGCCTCGATTAAAATTTCCTCCTGCTCGGGAGAAAACTATTAACTCGAACCGCCTTGAGTAGTCATTTCTGAAAAACAATACACACATAATACGAGTATAAACAAAAAAATATAGAACATCAATATCAATATCACCTATATAATACACGATAGATATTTACGATTCAATAAACAAAAGATCAAAATTATTTTTCCAAATGCCATTGTACTTGGAATGTTATTTTCTTCGAAATAAGCAAAATTATAAAAAAACGTTACAGAGGTGGCCCACTTCCCAAAAACACCCGGTATATTTGTTAAAAAAATATCAAACTAGGTGATGTTTGCGTTACCCATTTCCCGTGTAGCGACGAAATAAATATACAACCCTATATTAAAATATTGCTGCGAATCTAGTTTTGTATATTATATGCTGCGCAAATGACGATAAGGATATTTAATTAAATATAGACAATACATTAGTTTATTGATCGCATTAAACCGATTGGCTTTTGAACGATAATTGTTCTAACGAGCCCGAGTCCTTCATGAACTTGTGGTAATTATATATTAACATATAATGTTGTGTCATATGCCTCTCTCTGAAAATGAGTACTTCTATGAGTAATCTCGATCCGTGACGCGATTGGTTCCCCGCTCTGCGCGTCCATTTTGGAACGCATCGATACAGGCACTCGCTGACTTGTCTCTTAGTCGTTCGCTTCGCTTCTAGAGAATTCTTCGACTAGATTCTGCAGCGAAATTTCTGGTGAACTGTGCTTCACACAGAGATTATTAACCACAAAAAAAATCAATTAAAAGTCGTCGCACTCGACGCATTTAACGCCGACGATTACGATGGCCACGAGGCCGCGCCATTTTAGTGCCGTTGACCCACGCCACGTGGGCGTTCATCACGATTGGTAACGGTCTTCTACTGCGTATCAAACCACATATTTGATAAAGGCTTCGTAGAATATCCAGGTGAGTTATTTAATCGAGTATTTTATCGTCTCCGAGGGCCATCAGACGCCGGGGTGACGCCATCTTGGGATTTCATCGTCGCCCAGCTGCAGCCGTTATCCAGCTATCTACGCCAGTGTTTTAGTGCCAGGAACGAGCTAGAATGTGTCGCCTAGGTTCGCCATCGCCAATTTACTCGGTGAGTTATTTCTGCCTAGAGCGTTATATAACCCGTGTTTAATTTTATTCCAGGGTCAGTACTGGGAAGAAGCCCTGCAACTAGGTGCGACATTGCACTAAGTCCCCTAGCACCTACATACAGGGGTTACGACCCCTGGTGACCACCTACCGCTAGTCAAGGCGTGCCGTACCGTTGGGATCTTTGCTTCTTGGACGTGGCATGAAACACTGCTCGTACTTGAAGTGGATATATCTTCCGAGGGGCGCCGGCTAACAGGTATTAGGTCGGGAGGCCGGATCCTCCGAAGCCGAAAGCGCGGGAAGCCGCACTACGTTTAGAAGCCATCCGCGCCAGTCGTGTATTTCGTACGTTCCCCCAGGTTCATCGTCCACATCGAGTAGCCCCAGGCGAGGCTAACGCTGTATGGATAACCAGCGGAGAGACTACTTCGCCGAAGCCATGAAGACAAGGAGCGGTCGGGTTTTAGGAGCCCCCGACGCTCGACACACGCCGGTGTCGACCTCGACACCCAACCTCAACGAGGAAATAACCGGCCAGCGGGTCTCTCCACCAGCGAGGTTGCGAACGGACGCATCGAGGATATGGGAAGCCTCGATCAACGTTTCGCGGAGAGGCGCATCCACCCCCAGTGCAGGAGCGCGAAGTGGGGCGGCGCCTAGCCGCGAGTTCATCGACGACGAGGGCGCGATGTCCAGGAGTTCACGAATGGCGACTCCAGCGGGCCGCGCCGACTCGCACAACACTCAATATGTGCTGGTACTACCAGTTTCCGCCGCCCGCGGAAATGAGGGAGCGGTAGATCGACGACAGTTGTCATTATATTTCTAATCATCGCGAAACCATAGAATTTTGTCATTTCATTTGATTTCCCCTGCCCCTTTACCCATAATACAGTGTTTAATACTTATTTTGTTCGTTTTCATCCACCAATCACCCCTTTTCACTCCAACTTTTCCGTTAGTTTGATGGATTATTAACATTTGTACACAATTTCAGTAATCACAAATGACACATCTAATTAACGTTACCACCAAAAGGAAACATCAAAACTCGTGAAGTGGGTAAACTTAAAAAAATACCACAAACTCCATAATATATAATACATGTTTTAATTTACCATAATTTAAATTCACTATTTGTAGTATTCTTTTGCCGCGCGACATTTTAAGTCCACTACGTTTTTGTACCGGTAGCAGTAAACACTAAATGGAAATTCTAAAAAGGCATACAAAAAAAAATACGTTAGCTGAACTATAAATAGACTGCGACGTTGCCAGATTCATGAGCAACAACATACGAGAATTGTAAATAATATACTCAAAGATGTATATTGATTTAGCGCCCCTATCGGAATTTCAGTGAATTAAAATTGTATAATATTTGACAAATTGATAATATTATTGCGTCCACTCCAAATTGAAAATACATAAATATTCCTTCAATCCTACTGGATGGCGCTAAGATTCTTTGAATTTGAAATAAAGGCGGGAATCTCCAGGAGCTGACGTAAATACAAAATTAAAGAAATGGAGGGAAACATCATTTATAGGGGTTACCTTTATTGCGTCCGATATTCGGACGTAATAGATGCAACAATCAATGGTCAGGTATATAATAAGGACGCAACAATGATAGGACATATATATATATATATATATATATATATATATATATATATATATATATATATATATATATATATATATATATATATATACTTATATACAGTACGTTGTAGAGCCCTATATACTTTTGGAACCTTGTTCCACCCAGCTCTTCCAGTAGTATTAGATAAGTATACTCTTTTCCTAAGAACGTCCTTTATAATTCTTATGTTGGGCACACGAAGAAGGGTAAGGGTTTATATGTATTAGATGGCTGACATATCTACAATACTTTGTGAAGCCCGTATGATGTACTTGCAACGCTATTAGGCCTTTGTATACAAAAATATATATCTGGCGTTCGCTGTATAGACCCGCGGTGTTGCCAAATGATACAGATTTCTTCTATAAATAACATATCAGGCGTTTCATGTAACTGATATATAAACTTATCCATTAATAATAAAATTGACACCCGTTCCACTAATTAACTCTACTAATGATGAAAGAAAATTTAAAGGAAGTAATGAGTCAGTCTTATACAGTGTATTCCGGTTTTAAGTATACAAACTGGAACAGGTGATAAAGGATGGAGAGAGGATTTTAAGCAAAAAAGTTCGAACGGGCATAAAAAACTATTAGATGCGTTAAAGAACACAGGATTTTTTAAATAACTTCCGTAATGTTACAGTCCTAGTAGCTAAATGTGGTGTATGAAGGTGCATCAAGGTATACTTCCTTGTTTATTTAGAATTAATTGAAGGTATTACAATAATGTGCAACAAAGTTATGCCACAGTAATTTTAATGAGAAAATCTGCACGTCACGCCACTGATTCTTTCAAATATAAACAGACTTTCGAATTATGCTTGACTCACTTAAAAAAGTTATTCTTGTATAATATCGATTTTTAGACCTTAGTTAATTGGATGTGATAGAACAGAATAGTGCATAAAACACGTTATTTGTTTTGCAGATTTGATCACTTCTGCACAGAACTACAGAAGTACAATGTTAATTAACTTGAGATGAAGAATTAACAAATTCTTTAATATTTCTTTTCCATGTCGGTTTTTATGGGAGATAATAAAGGGTATTGAATCTAAACAAAAACTCTAGAAGAATATTCAACATTATATATCTCCCTCAAGTGTCGGGTTGGGAAAGAAATATTAAGGATATCCTACCAAGTGAGTTAATATTTGATTTCTGTAGTTATTGTTATCAAATAACCAAATGAAAATGACGAACATATTGTTCTATGATAATATCTCCGTAGCTAAGGCCTAAATAAAAAAAATACAATAACTTTTTAGTAAATCATATGTAGAATCCGAAATTCGATTTGAGAATATTGTATTGAGCACAACACAGATTTAATTTTATTTAACTTTATGCTTCTAAAAAATGCATTTTTTACAGAAAGGGTCTATGCAAAATATTTTGTTAACATATATATACATACACACATATACACGCACATATGTAGGTAGATACAAATAAGTGACATATTCATATGTATTAAGGATAAGTAACAATGAATTTAAATAAATTACTGTGATCGTTTGCACTTTGTTAGCTTAAATGTTCATCAGTAGAACACTTCCAGTTTCTGTGCTCTATGTGGGTATGTAAGAATCTGCAAGTGGAATACAGGATAAGAATTCCTCATAAACTTAATATAAACAAATTAATATCTAACCTTATGCAAATGTACTATTTACTCGTATTTGAAAACATCTTCCGCAAATTGAACTTATGATACGACATTGTTTTCAATAAACCACAATGGTTAAGTGTTTTATGTTTATATGTATGCATGAGTCACCGGTACGCGGGTGGTGACTTGGGGTATATTATATCTCAACACTGAAACACGGGAACCAAATCAAACTTTAAGACATTAGCATTAATACCATAATAAGAGGTTTTCGAGTAAATAACAGTGATCGTATTCTATGATCATTGTTATTTTTATTTATTTATTTAAAAAGAAAAAAATGTCTTCCTCAGAAAAAAAATACCTGGTTATTTCAAAAATAACGCGACTTTACGCGAAACATTTTTTCAATATTCAAGAAAAAATCTGTCGAAAGGTTTCTAAATTCATTAAGAAATATGGATTTTTGACACAGTTGTAACAATTTACAATGTTCTAAATTGAAAGGTGTCGGATTTTATAGAAAATTAAAATCGTTATAACACTGTCAAACGCAAAATGCGAACACGATTATTTTCTAGAAAACCTCTTAATACGGCCTCAGTACTATTGTCTCACGTTTCGGTCCTTTGCCTCAATGTCGAGATATGACACATCTTAAAAGCCACCAGCCACCAGCCACCAGTGGCATTGGTTATATTTTACTACAAAAATCATACTCGACGTCTGGCCATGAGTAAAGCCTACACATTAACTTATATACATTATATTTACTTGCAAATATAGCTATAATTTCGTAGAGTGACTTCACATTGTATATACAAGGTGTTTCCTATAAAACTATATCTCCACTTATTTCGTTCAATTTTCATAGTCTCAAATTTTTCAATCTATTATGTTACGCAGAATTTTTCGTAGTTTTTAAATATGTCATTTTCTTTTCATTTTGATAAGTGTACGAGGTGCGAAAAAATATATTTCTTAAGAGGACACTATATATCATATTATTGCATATTTAGGTCAGCCATATCTTTCTGATTATGTATATATATGTAAGTATAATACTTATGTATTTGTGACGTAAACAGTGGAGATATTCGCATTTAAATTTATCTTACAAGTACATTACTTAAAACAATGTATTTAATATTTCTCTTATTCCTCTTATGATTCACTCATTATTATCTGGCAAATTTAAATATAAATGTCACGTCACAAATATAAAGTTATTATATATATTTAAAAACTACGAAAAATTCTGTATAACATGGTATTTTAAAATATTTGATTCAGTGAAAATTTTACGAAATTAGAGGGGGTATAATTATATAGGAAACACCCTATACATATGTATGTATTTGTCATTTTATCCTTCATTTAAACATTTTCTCTCAAAAGCTTTTATTGTCACATCGCGATCGGTCGCTATATTCGAAAGTATTATAGACAGAACGTGTAATAATACCAAATACAGACGTCGAGTACTGTACCTCGTCGTCCCGGATATCGCTTGAATCTGCTTCCTTTAAAAGCAGTCTAATAACTATATTTCAAAATTCCTTGCTATTTAGTAATCGTGCTTTATTAAAAAATTAGATTTTCCTACACTCTGATTGTAAGCTAGGGTTCCAATAAATCTAGAAAAGAATTACCTATCTTTTATTACAAATGAAATCTTAAAAAACTGGTATATCACATCATAATATGTACATATTTAAAGAATTATATATTTAATTTTCTCTTTCATTAGCAAACAATTATATAAATTATATAGATGATAGCAATTCTGCATGTCAGCTAATGTCGTTGTAGCCGTTAACAGTCATCGCAGTCTCATGGCAGTGTTGCCATTTGATGGGCTATACAATAGGGTGGGTCGCTTTTTAACTTTTTTAGAAAATTCGAAATGCCTGTAGTGAAAAAAGTTGTAGATTGGTCTTTTATTTAAAAAAAAATATATATTTTTTTATTCAAAAATTTTTTAAGCCCCTGGCAGGCCTCGAAAAAAAAAATTGGACAAATAGAACTAAGTCGCCTGTGTTGGGAAAGGCTATCTTATGGTTCCCTATTTACGCATAAAAAATATTTTTAAATTTGTAACGTATTTAGACCCCCCGCCAGCCCCTCAAAACTCGTCTAAATACATTTTTTATGTCGCACAAGTACTAAAGCAGCTCTTTGCTTATTTTGCACAATAATTATTACACGAAATAACCCAGAACTCACCACTTGGAGGTGGCTGCCATCGAGTTCCACCCCTACCCACCCATCCACCCTCCCATGTGGGCATTTAATAATTATTTGTCTACTACATATTCCGATTTCGTATCAAACTTTGGCATTATCTTCCTGGACGCTATTGTTGTACGTATCCAGCCATCTCTATTTTTATCACCACAGACTGCCAATGACGCTCCTGTCACTAACTTAACTCGACCTATCTCGACAGCCTGTGTGTGACAAGGTAGTTTCCACAAGTCTCCCTCTGGCAAATTACCGGTTTTAATAAAACCTTTAATATCTTCGTCAGAGAAGTGTTTTGTTAGCGGAGGCTCTGTAACTGTGCACTCTTGCCAGTTTATCAAATCTATGTAACATTTGGCATCAAAATTGAATGTAGAAATCTCAAATTTTCGAATAGTACTCTTTGATTTCTTATTTTCTTCGATTTTTGATCTGGATTTCAGTATTTCTCTGAATCCTAATTCTCTTACATGTCGACGTGAATCGAAGATCATCGAAATTAATATATTTTCAGGATGGCCGTAGAAACCATTTCTTTGGATTACCGGATCAATCACAGCTTTTAATTCATCACTTAAATATCTTGAATAATGAATAAGTTTCCAGAGGTGATAATAAGTGAGCCCCAGTTGTGCACAAAGGTGAAGATCTGATTAGAAACCAAACTTTGGCATACACTTCCAGAGTGTACTCTGTAAGAGTGTTACGAGTCATGCAGATGGCTCTTTAATTCCAATATAAGCCCGTAGTACACGATTTGCCGTAGTGATTCATCTTGCGTGAGACATCTTGCCTGGCGATTTATTTGCTAAGTTGTCTGGACAATTTCCCGAAGATATAGCATGGCATATATGATACAAATACTTTTGATCAGTGCTTAATTCTGCTAAATTCATCTTAGGTAACTCGATCTCAATTTTACTGAAACTCACAACCGGTAAGTGCTCACATAATTCGAGATGCTTTCCAATGGGACCTGAAAATGAAACAGGGCCTGTAGTATTTCCATCCAAATAGCGAATCAAATGGCACAGTGGTAGCTCGTTTGCATGCAACTGGCATATCAACCATTGCAGGGGTCGCTTGAGATGCAGTTCCAACAAACGTATAATACCACCATGGGGTCCAGTATTCACCACTGTCCCATCACACCCAATATCAATTAGATCAGTAGTAGATATACGAGCTTCGTCAAGATAATTTAAAACACTTGATGCAATTTTCTTAGCAGTACCGTTTTCAGGTGTCACATGTCCAATATAATCGTCTCCTGGCTCCTGTAGTAAAACTATATGCTTTTCTACTACAATTTTTCTAGATGGTGTGGCTCCTTGTTTTTCATTTTCAATCTGAAGAGTACATCCGTCAAAATAAACTGCTTGTAAAGTTGTACCGTCTTTCAGAATTTTTTCCTGTAAATCAAGTCGCCGATCCGATAGGACTTGAACCTTGACGAAGTTCTAGTGCAAACTGGAACGGGTGGGTCGGCTTGCGCGTTTTAATGATTTAAGGAGCCGTACCATAGGTTTAACCATAGTGGGGGGGTCCTTATTGAAAAACCAGACTAAGACAAGTCCCTGAAGGAGGGCAGCAGCTCTTTCAGTAGTCATAGTGGCAGAAACCGTGAGGGTTGGTATGGTGCTATGACACACACGACTGCGATGTGGAAGGCAAGAGGAAACCACCACATTATAATCCTCAGAACAGCTAGCAGAAAGCTTATCCTAAATTAATGATGGCGTCTCCTGGGACAAAAAACTCCGGAGGTAAAATAGTCCTCCGTTCGGATCTCTGGGTGAGGACTGTTCCGGGAGACGTGATCGAGTGCAATAATAATAAGAAGTGTAGCATTTCACGAGTCGGAGCGTGGAATGTCAGAAGCATGAGACAGGCAGGGAAGCTAGAAAATCTGAAGATAGAAATGGATAGGTTAGGATTAGATATAGTAGGTATAAGTGAGATGCGCTGGCCGGAAGTAGGAGATTTTTGGAGCGGTGACTATAGGGTAATACACACAGGATCGGTAAATGGAAACGCGGGAGTAGGGATCGTTATGCGGAAGAACGCAGGACAGTGTGTAGATAGCTACCTACAATACAGCGAGAGAGTAATGATGGTTAGGTTAGATTCGAAGCCAGTGGAAACAGTAATAGTGCAAGTATACATGCCTACTTCTAACCACAGCGAGGAAGAGTTAGAAGCCGTTTATTCGGACATAGAGCAGGTAATAGGATTTGTGAAGGGTCATGAAAATTTAATAATAGTAGGAGATTTTAACGCAGTCGTAGGTGAGGGGAAAGAAGGAGAATTTCTAGGGCCTTATGGATTAGGAAATAGAAACGAGAGAGGTAGCAGACTGATAGAATTCTGTGAGAAGCACAAGATGGTAGTCGCGAACACATTGTTCAAGAATCACGTTAGGAGGCGGTACACATGGAAAATGCCAGGAGGGATAGACAGGTATCAGATAGACTACATTCTGGTTAGGAAGAGATTTAGAAATCAAGTAAAAGACTGTAAGAGTTATCCAGGAGCAGATGTAGACAGCGATCACAACTTGGTAGTCATGAAAGCTAGATTAAAGTTCAAAAATCTGAAAACCCGGAAGGATAAGAAACGTATAAATGTAGACATATTGAGGGATCAGAATATGAAAGATAAGTTCCAGGAGAAAACAGATCAATTAATAAATAAAACGAGTAAGGACGAAATCAAGAACGCAGAAACTGAGTGGGAGGGTATCAAGAATAGTCTAGCTTCCGCGGCTACGGACGTTTTAGGACACGATAAAAGGGAAGCTAGGAAGCCCTGGATAACGGACGAAATCTTAAACTTAATGCAAAAGAGACGAGGCTACAAAAACAGACGAGACGAAGAAGGACTGAAAACGTATAAGGCAATAAAGTGGGAAATCATTAGAAAATGTAGAAAAGCGAAAGAACAATGGATAGAGGAGAAATGCAAAGAAGTAGAAGATAAGTTGCAAGTAGGTAAGACCGATGAGGCTTACAAAATAATTAAGGGGAACTTCAGGGATGTAGGAACAATAAGTAGAAATGTTAGGAGTCAATCGGGGGACATACTGATAGGAAGAGAGGAGAAAGCGGATAGATGGAAGCAGTACTTAGGAAATTTATACGAGGGTCAGGAATTAGGAGAGATATTAGAGGAAGAATCTAGCATCGATAGGGAAGATGTAGGAAAACCTATATTGAGAGAGGAATTTGAAATAGCACTAAGGGGGCTAAAGAATAATAGAGCGCCGGGTGTAGATAAAATACAGGCGGAAATTTTGAAATGTGCGGGACAGAAAGTAGTAAATAGGATGTTTGAACTGGTAAAATATATAAACGAAACGGGCGAGATGCCGGAGGATTATAAGAGGAACATTATCGTTACTATACCGAAAAAGAGAGGAGCCGACAAATGCGAGAACTTTAGAACGATTAGCCTAACTTCCCATGCGTCAAAAATCTTAACTAGAATAGTGCAGAAGAGGATGGAAAATAGAGCGGAGGAAATACTAGGAGAAGACCAATTCGGGTTTAGGCGAAATAGGGGAACTCGCGAAGCTATTCTGGCGATAAGAGTAATGTTAGAGAAAACAATAGAAAAAGGAAAGAACGCTTATATAGGATTTGTAGATTTAGAAAAAGCTTTTGATAACGTAAGATGGGAAAAAATGTTCGAGATACTAAAGAGCGCGGGAATGAAGTATAGAGATAGGAGAGTAGTACACAATCTATACATAGAGCAAACTGCTGTTATAAAAGTAGAAGGGGAAGAAAGGGAAGTAGGTATTAGGAAAGGAGTAAGACAAGGATGTACGCTATCACCACTAATTTTTAATCTGTACATCGAAGAGGCGATTAATGTGGTAAAAGATAGAGTGGATTTCGGGATTAAAGTACAGGGACAGAAACTAAAAATGCTGAGATTCGCGGATGATATAGCAGTATTAGCATCTAGTAAGGAGGAACTAGAATCAGCATTGAACGAAATGGAGGCAGTGTTGACAGAGGAATACGGAATGAGGGTGAATAAAAACAAAACTAAAGTGTTAGTGTGCAGAGGGCGCGAGAGCAGAGCAAAAACGAAAGTACAAATTAATAATGAAAAATTGGAGGAAGTTAAAGACTTCACTTATTTAGGAAGTAAAATAAATTGGGATGGAAGAAGCGATAAAGACATAAAACAAAGAATAGCGCAGGGTCGAGTAGCTTTTAACAAAAAGAAAGCACTTTTATGCTCGGGGGTAATAAACTTAGAAACAAGGAAGAGATTTTTGAAAACATATGTATGGAGCACGGCACTTTACGGCTGCGAAACCTGGACGGTAGGGGAAGCAAGTAGGAAGAAATTAGAAGCTTTTGAGATGTGGTGTTACCGAAGAATGATGAAAATACCATGGACTGATAGGGTTAGAAACGAAGAAGTATTGGAGAAAGTCGGCGAGAAAAGGAGTATGTGGAAAAACTTAAAGAAGAGAAGAGATAGAATGGTAGGCCACTTGCTGAGACATGGGGGAATAGTCCGCGATATTTTGGAGGCAGAAATAGGAGTGAAGAAAGGCAGAGGTAGGCCTAGATTAGACTACTGCTCGCAAATAGTAAGGGATGTAGGTTGTAGCACAATTAGCGAAATGCGTAGGTTAGCACAAGATAGGAGAAGCTGGAGGTTAGCGTCCAACCAGTCTTAGGACTGATGACCTAATGATGATGATCAAGTCGAGCCCTTTTTCTTAGACGATCCAATTTACATTTATCGATTACATACGACGTGTCATTTTTTGTAATTAATCCGACATCTTCAAGTACTACACTAGTTATCATTGCGCCTTTTCGGCTCGATAATCCAGCTCGGTCTATCGCCTTTGCTAATGAAGCTAGCGCAATTTTCATTTGTATTGAAGAAGGTGTTGGTTGAAAATCCACGTCAGAATCCGTACACGTTTGTGTTGATGAATCTGACAAAACATCGTCAGGTTGAGTTTTCGTTTCAGATTTGGCATCATTGCAGTTAACTTTCACTTCTTTCCTCTGCTGTCTTTGCTTTAAAACTCTGTTTGTTTCGCCATCCACATTTTCCATAAACATCAACCTTGTGGTTCTCTGGTCCTTCAAAAATTGACGTTCTAGTGTAGGGACTTTCCTTAGCTTTTCACAAGTACATAATGAAAATTCCACACACTTACATGTTGAAATATCAAATAATCTTGTATTTGCGTTAATTTGAAAACGCTGTAATTTATTTTTTGCAGAATCACTTGTTTTCTTTAGGGACTTCTTGAGATCCATACATTGTCTATGATATTTTTTCAATAAGGCAACACATTGCTGATTTGATATTGTTGGTAAACTAGCTTTCCACCAAATTTCTTGTACCTTTCCTACAACAGTTTTTGAGATTTCAGCAACTGTTTTATTTTTAACTACACTCTCTGCACTTATTAGGTTGTTCTGAACAAAAAGGAAATAACGCAATACGTCACCATACAACAACACCTCTGTTATTCAGTGGGTGTTGCACCATAACATGGAAGTACTGTTTCACAAAAATCACGAGGTTCACCAAACACGGGATCGCGGAGGCTCTGCCGAGTCTACACTTTTTGTTTTAAAGCCGCCGACATAATCTACAAATGAAAAAGTTACTAACGCTAATACAACTTGCTTGCTTAACTCGCATCCACAACTTCACAGTATGACGGTCAACAGGAAACTAATACAATTCTCTCTGCTAATATCTAATAATTATTTTGTTTACTTGCTACAGCTTGTAAGCCGGTGCGCAGCATCAGGTGCAACGCTCGGAGTCGCGCATAGGCGTGCTGGCTAATATAAAGGATATTTTAGAACCAAATAAACGCCGGGCGAGGAGTTTAAATCTATTCCAAATTTCAAAATATTTTTTTATGCGTGAATGGGGAATTAATGTGAAATCTTTTCCGGTACAGGCATCTTTGATTTTTAATTTTTTTATTTTAAGATGCTCGGCTGGGGACCAAATATTGAAATAAAAAAAAATTAAAAAACACCTCTTCATTTTAGACTATCCCAAAACTTTTCACACTACAGGCCTTTTGAAATTAGAAAATCGACCCACCCTACTATACAACGTTCGAAATAATTCTCCGCTTGTATGTGTCTATACGGGATACAAATTTGCGCCACCTACTGGACTCTTTAGTGAACTATTTTGTGTATTTGTAGGGTGAAGTGTGTCGTTGTTGAGCACACCTTAAATTTTGTATAAGAACTTTGCATCATGTGACTTAACGAATACAACTAAAATACACGGCAAACGTTGTTTAGCCCACAGTTGAGCTAAACAGCGTCTTTTCGGGCTGAACAAGGTACAAGTAACCTCATGCTTGGGCTACACAATGACCGTTTATATGTATGTATGTATGTATGTATGTATCTATATATATATATATATATATATATATATATATATATATTTTTTTTTTTTTTTTTTTTTTTTTTTTTGGGGGCAATTAATAGATGTAAGATAAGGATAGACTAAGGAATAGAAAATTTAGTATTATTTATACATTGTTTTATAGTAAATAGTCAAAGCAAAACATTTTAAAAACGTTCATTCAACAAAAAAGGACAATCAATAAATTACATGTAAACAAATCAAACCATAAAATCATATAGTGATGGCAGTTATATTGATTGTTCAGTAATAAGTAAATATATGATATAATGCATGAGCAGTTCCAAGATCAGGCAGATGTATTTCCTCGTTTCCATATGATGACAAGACCTTGTAAATCACTCGTAGCTAGAAAAGATTCGTCATAATTAAAGCTAATGCTGAGTACAGTACTCCCATGTCCTTGTAATGTATTAACTACAGATCTGTGCCCTATCCGCTCTATATCAACAAAATATACATTTCCATCTTCACTACCTGTAACTACAGCATATTTTAACAGAAAGCATTGATCTAATAATTCTATAAAAATTACCAACACATGCTCCTTGCCTAAATGACATGATAGGACAAAATGTAGACCTTATTATATGCTTTTCATGCCTATTCTGAAATTTTTTTTTAAATTTTAGACTTCCCTCATTATCAGTAACACTAAAAATATACATAAATGTTTTATTAAGTAAAAATACACTAATAATATGACGAGACAGCTGTGCTGTACTGATTAAAAAGGGCAAAACTTCATTGAAAACTTGATATTACCGGGGATAGACTGAAAATCAGCTTTTCACAACTATGATTAAGTTTCTTTGAACAACAATACATATACAATATATCTATCCTAGGTCCAACCCATACCAATACAACAAATCCAACCAGGAGTATCATACGCCCAAGCCCTCAATAATCAAACAGCTCCAGTAATCACTCAACCTATCAACAGCATGGCTAAACTTGAAGAATTGCTTTTACAAGAATATATTAGAAACATTTTTAAAAACTTGGATTCTTGATGTTTTCTATAAGATTATATCTCTTCCGACTATATTTAACGTTTATTTACAATATATATTCTCTGTCTCTAAATGTAATAGAAACATTTACAATTTCAAATCTTCAAGTTCCACTTTATAAAATATACCTTAACAAATACATGTAATTGTCAGTTGCGTTTACAAGAAGTAGAGGGTCTCTTGCTTCTCTACTAATCCATGCTCTATAACTTAAGCTGGTAATTAAGGTATGAGATGATAAACATATTTTTTTCATCTTGTAAAGGACACCATTAGGTTCACAAAAAACTGACACGATTTCTCCCTAAAACAATAATCAACATAATTATAACCAGAATAAACAGCATATTTATTATATATATATATATATATATATATATATATATATATATATATATATATATATATATATATATATATATAATTATATGAGTGAACAATGACTCACTTCCTTTTTATTTTATCGAATCATAGTTTAAGACACGTAATACAAAATTACAGGAATGAACTAATTATAATGCTGAAAAAGCAAAGTGATAAACCTAGTTTATAAAAAGCCAGAAAGTGATTCATTCAAGTCAAGTATTATACAGTTATTGTACAATCATCGTCGATCTGTATTATACTCAAATAAAGTATTAGTGAAATTCTTCGGCATAGTTTATTTTGTGTGACCAAAGGGCTCAACAAACAAAACTGGCGCAGTCGGGTAGGATTATCTTCACAGAATTACTAACGAATTGTGTGAAGCTGGTGGACCCAGGATCCTTCAGAAGATAACGTTCCTCATCACCCAAGCTCCAAGGATCGCATAAAACAAACAAGTAAGTCCGAGTTTCCTTTCGCACCTTCCCTATCTCTGAACAAGGTTGTGATAGTTAAGGGGCAACCCTAGTTAAAATTTTTGAAAATATTGTCCTAAGAATCAGGTACAATTTAAAATTGTGGCTAGGTAGGAATTTTGTTTTATCCGACATTGATAAGGCTTAATTCATTAGGTTAAGAAAAATCAATTTTCTCACGCGAAATAATTTTTAAACTATTCAATTTTTTCAAGATACAATTTTTAGATTTAAGAGTGTAGTATAGATTTTTTGTTTTGTTATTGAGTGTAGGTACAAACAGAGTTTTTGCGTTAATTTTTAATGAGCAGATCTTATCCAGTCACTCCACCCCGAAATTTAAGTAGCTATCGAGAATTGGAACAAGATACCGAAATGGCTCAATTAGATTTACAAAAAGTTAAAAATCTTTCTGAATTCGTTCCCTATTTTGATGGCGACGAATTAATGTTACGAATTATCTTCGACGCAGTTGATAACCTTTTAGAAGCGAATCCGACTACTGACCCATTTCATATAAAGATTTTGCTGAGCGCGATTAAAAATAAGATAAAAGGTAAAGCGCATATTCTATTTTCGAGCCGTCCTGATACAAGACCTGGATTCAAATCAAAGCGCTATTCATTCAAAACTTCAGTGATAATCGTAATATTTTAAAATTGGAACAAGAAATGCAATATATACGGTATAATCCAAAAGAAACTCTATTAAATTTTGGCAATAGATTAATCGAATTAAAATCTAAATTAATAACAAAAATTCAGCTTTCAAACATGTCCGCTGGCCATATTTGCCTTTATGAAAGACAAATATTTAATAGACATAAAATGAATTTACCCCCAAATTACGAAACTATTTTACGAAATAATCCTACTATTTCAACATTAGAAAATGCTATTGCTTTTATTGATGAGCAAGTGAAATACGATGAATATAAAAGATTGTCTTTAGGAATTCAACAACGCCCTTTTCAAAAACCTCAAGCTAGCCAAAAAACTTTTCAAAATCTTCAACCGAATTTCAACACAAATAATAATCAATTTAAACCAAGACAATTCCCTTCACAGCCAATACATGTGCAACCCAGACCAATCAATCAACACTTCCCTACTAATTCTCAAGTTTTTGGTAAGCCCTAAACCATAAACAGACCTTCACAAGCATCGTATAGACCTACACCTATGTCAAGTGTATCCACAATTAATCGCCCACAACAACGTTATAGTAGCACAGTAACACAGTCACGCATTACAAACCAAACGACCCCGCGAAATAACCAAACTCCATTGAAACACATTTCTGAAGAATTATACCATCACGAAGACGAACGAACAGAAGACGCACCCCTATATAATGAAGAAACGAACGAAATTAATACCAATGAAGACGTCGATTATGAAGACTGTTACGAGGAATGGAACATTCAAGAAACACCTGAAGACCAAATAAATTACCAAGACTCAAATTTTCAGAATGTAACCAGTACACCTGATCAGACGTAGATCATAACGCCATGTTAGCTGCCTCCCTTGCTTACATCCAAATTCATGACCCCCCAATGAAATTATTAATCGACTCCGGTTCTTCCAAAACTTTAATACGTCCTGATATTATCGAAAAATACTTTCCTGAAACAATTTTTAAAGAAAATTTTACGATTAAAACATGTTTAGGTCAAAAAGAAACTCAATTTTGTGCAGAAATTCCAGCATTCCAAGAATTTAACTCTCAAGAAAAAATTAAAATAATTCTTTTCAATTTTCATAATTATTTTGATGGTTTAATAGGTTTAGATGTCATCACTAAATTCCACATTCTATTCTATTCTATTTTTCAAATAAAATATGTTATGGAAATAATTTTCAGATTCCTCTTCATTTTCGAAATCCTCATGATACTACAAGTCGTATCACTACAAATGCCCATGAAGCCATTTGTACAACTGTCCCAATCAATATCGAAACTGGTGAAATCTATATCCCTGAACAAAATTTCGGAAAATTAAAAATTCCTTCTACTGTTACGACCGCTGAGCATAATCAAGCTCTAGTCGAGATTCACAATCTGTCAGATGAAACTGAAACTATATACATGGAATACCCTACTACCATTCTTTCGTACATATAATTGATTTACAAAAAATTGAACAACAATTAGCAAAGCTCTACACTAACTTAATAATAATCAAAGAAGAGGCTACAAATAAAGATGCATACATTAAATGGTTGCAAGCTGAATTTATTTTAAATAAAACATACGATAAACTTCAAACTATTTATACAGATAATAAAAGAAGTAAACGAGGTTAGTTAATCCTATTGGTTAGATTTATAATTCACTTTTTGGACTAATGGATGATGACGATAGGCAGAAAATTAACGCTAATATTAAAATTCTGTATGAAAACCAACACTCAATTGTTTCACAAATTGAAACAAAAACTACCATTCTTAATAATCTTATAAACAATCTGGAAGACACAATCAAAATTATAGATGCAAACAATAATCATACTATCACGAAACTTAATTCTGTAATCCTACAGGACCATATCCAGGATATAATTAATAATATCAATTTTATTCAAATTTACCTCTCCAATATAGAAAATGCTCACTTATTTGCTCATTTAAATTTAGTACATTCGAATATAATAACATCAAATGATATTACAGAAATTATTGAAAAACTTAAATTACTATATAAGATACATCAGATTCCTATCTTTCATATCTACTATTATTTGAACCTTTTTAAGATTCAGACATTTATTGAAAATTCAAAGTTACATATTAAAATTTTAATTCCAATTTTAAGAGAAAAATCTTACTCCTTGTTCAGAATAGCCCCACTATCTTACAAAAACCTTACAATTTTACCTCCACATCCTTACCTTATACTCGGTGAAGATGGAATAGAACACTCATGGATTGACAAAGAACTACCTCATCTGAATCATACTTACCTGTCAAGCGACATCCTGGACACCAGTAGCCACTGCATCATAGATGTCATCAAACGACATCCCAATGCCATTTGTGAAGCTGTGCCAGCGTATCAAACACAAATCTTGCTACAGACTCTGCATAATGGTCAAATTTTAGTAATACCCACCATGGCAATCAAAGCCAAAGAAAAATGCTCTAATCTTGAAGTCAACATTTTACAAGAAATATCCATAATTACACCAAAAATAAACTGCACCCTCTGGGTCGATCAAGAAGAATTCTACATGTCTCCAGTAACTCTTTCTAATTCAGTTACTTACTTATTGCCCAAACCATTGATGAACTTAAACTATACATCTTTCCATTTGGATAACGTCCCCACAATGAACTTGGAGGAACTCCACCAATAAATTCGCAACCTTAAACATATCACTCTAGATCCAACTACCCACTCTTGGATCACCAAAATTACACTGAGCATCGTAATAATCCTAACCATAATATTCACGTTTTTGGGCCTTCGAAGATTTTATAAGCGACATAGGATCAATCAACTTAAAGTAAAAATTTGAACCCACAAGGACCCCATTCCGACCCATGTGCCTCCATCTAAGGCGGGAGGAATTATATGAGTGAACAATGACTCACTTCCTTTTTATTTTATTGAATCATAGTTTAAGACACGTAATACAAAATTACAGGAGTGAACTAATCATAATGCTGAAAAAGCAAAGCGATAAACCTAGTTTATATAAAGCCAGAAAGTGATTCATTCAAGTCAAGTATTATACAGTTATTGTACAATCATCGTCGATCTGTATTATACTCAAATAAAGTATTAGTGAAATTCTTCGGCATAGTTTATTTTATGTGACCAAAGGGCTCAACAAACGAAACTATATATATATATATATATATATATATATATATATATATATATATATATATATATATATATATATATATGTTAACTTGTCTACCACCTTCACGGTTCCGTCGCAGCCACTTGAACCGTAGATGATGTCATTCAACCCCATTAACTATAAGTTATTGTAACAAATACTCTCAAGCTTAGACGATTATTTACTCGATGTTCAGTCAGGGCCTAATATTAGTTTGTATTATGTATCACGTGTAGCGCGGTATGGTGGCTGGGTGGACCAATTACTGTCAATAAATGTTATTTTGTAAATTTCGGAATATTATTTGATAAACGTTTCGAACAAAAGTTAACATCAGAAGTGGGATGCCTCCTTTGCTTTAGGCCAGGGAGAGGACTTACGTGAAAAGATGCGGACTTGAAAAAAAATGGCGGACTCCGAAAAATGGAGTTGACAGTGAACCACAATTGAACGAGACAGTACAGTGAGTGATCAAATATTTAACATGCGGAAGCTGCAACAAGAAAGTAATGCACAACTTCAACAACAACTGATGGAACTAATATCCACAATGACCGCCCAGCATACTTCCGCCCTCTCGGTTCCGACTACTCCATCAGTACAATCTACGCCTGCGCTTGACGTCAGATCCGCGTTGGCGCATATTCGCCTCTCGTCATTTGACCCCGATGACACACCTTTTTCGATGACAGAATGGATGGATGACGTAACACGTATTCAACAGGAAATCGGGATATCTGATACGCTGATTGTATTGAAAGCCGGCGAGGCTCTACGTGGACGTGCCTCTCGCTTTTATAAACAATGGAAACCACTTGTGCGTGACTGGGCCTCATTCTGCAGGGATTTTGAAGTCGCTTTCCCCGCACAAGGTACTCCTGCTACCAGAATTCGTGCATGCCTTGCCATTAAAAGTACCAATTTTGATTCTTTGGTCGAATATGGCAATGTTAAACTTGCTACCATCAAACGGTTTTATGCCAATTTTCCTTGGAAAAGAACAATAAGTATTCTTGAAGATGGAGTGCAAGACGTAGAGGTAAAAAACAGAATTTGCATGCAAGATCCGACAGATGAGACGAGCTTACTAAAACTGTTGGCGGCTTGTGATGCTCGAAAAAGTATTACGAAACATGAACTCTCTTCAAATCGTGAAATTAGTGACAAATTTCGAAAACGGCGCCGAGATTCGGCATCCCAATACGTGCGCGATAAAATATCTGAATTTCCAGGTAAATGTCGAAAATGTGATCGGTATGGACACAAACAAACATACTGTAAAACGCTATACGTGCCAAGAACCTAAGTTGATCGCACTACACCTGCTACCTCGACAAAGTAAAACACTTTTACGTTTCCAGGTAAGCCTTCCTGAAGTAAAATGTGCTCATTTTGTAATAAGATAGGACATACCGACGATGTTTGCTACCGAAAACATGACCTGTTTGGAATTTGGGAAGTTCCAAACAGGTCACGTTGACTCGAAAGACTCGTTCCTAACATTCAGTCCCAACAGCCACCATAACAAAAGACAACAAAACAGTTGTCAGTTTCGTATTTAGTTGACACCGATGCTGACGTCACAACTATTCACGAAAAAGTAGCACGAATCTTAAATTTGGAAATTAGACCATGCACTCAAAAAATGATACAACTAAATCCATCGGAGAGTGTACCGCAGTTTTATTTCCGCCTTTTATGACACTTGACGTAAACTTTATCGTCGTTCCTGATGGATCCATCCCTGGGGGTGACATTGATGTTCTAGTTGGACTAGACGTATTAAAACGACCAGGAATTAAGGTGGAAATAGGAGCACATGGAGCTAATATAGTTCACGACCCGCTTAGTCTTCCCGGCGTCCTACATGTGCAAAAATTCAATGACAATGAATTAGACGTGTCAGGACTGGACGAGCGAATAAAGGCCGAATTGATAGACATTCTTCGAGTATCCATACAACAGACACCCCCGGCCATAACTACCGCCAAGATGAAAATACAGTTACGTGATCCGCTACCTGTAGCATGCCGCCCACGTCATCTTGCATACACTGAACGTTTACAAGTGAAACGTATAATTGAAGAACAATTGCAAGACGGAATCATTCGTGAAAGTGACTCATCGTACGCAAGTCCAATAGTGCTCGTAAAAAAACGAAATGGGGACACTAGAATGTGTGTAGATTTTTAGACAAGTCAAATGTGTTACGTGACCATTACCCATTTCCACGAACTCAAGATCAAATTGACCATCTTGCAAAGGCTGTATACTTCTGTACACTAGTTATGAAGTCAGGATTTTACAAGATGGAAATTGAGAAGGAATCCAAGCATATTACTGCTTTCGTAACTCCAGATGGTTTATACGAATACAACCGTATCCCATTTGGCTTCGTAAACTCGCCATCATGTTATCAACGTGCCATCGATAAAGCTCTTGGATCGCTAAAAGGTAACATCGCTTTTGTTTACATTGACGATGTGTTGTGTCCTGCGAAAAATATTGAAGAAGGCCTTGCACGTCTACGGTTGGTCATAAACACTTTATCAAAAGCCGGTTTCGTACTGAACTGATCAAAGTGTAAATTTTTCAAAACGTCAATTGAACATTTAGGTTTAGTTATCGAGTGCGGTACTGTGAAGCCAAGTCCACGAAAAGTCGAGGCACTTGTACAGGGGGTTGCCCCTAGTGATGTTAAAGGTGTGAGACAATTTTTAGGGTTAGCTAGTTATTTTCGTCGTTTTATAAGAAACTTTGCGTGTTTAACTGCTCCGATATCTGCATTGTTAAGAAAAGGACAACCATTCGTGTGGACAGACGAGTGTGAACGAATTCGTCTAGAGTTAGTGCAGAAATTGACACAACATCCTATTCTAAACATTTTCAACCCTGACCTAGAGACCGAGTTACATACCGATGCTAGTGCGGTTGGCCTTGGTGTAATGTTGATACAAAAAGGTCCTGACAATCTACTACACCCTGTAGCTTATTTTAGTCGGCGTACTACTGAGTGCGAATCACGTTATCACTCCTATGATTTAGAGACATTGGCAATCGTGGAAGCTACCCAGTATTTTCGTGTCTATTTGTATGGTGTCAAATTTACCATTTATACAGACTGTAATTCCGTACGTGCGACTTCGCTAAAAAAGAGATACACCCTCGCGTAGCACTTTGGTGGATAAAATTAGAGGACGTAAATTAATTAATTATCTTTAATTTCGATATTTGCTATAGACCAGGAACGAAGATGGCACATGTTGATTATCTTAGTCGCAACGTTCCACCCAAAAGGATATTGGTAGCACGCACAGGTACCGCTAATAAATCACGTAAAACAATTTGTGAGTATCAAGCCGAGGACCCATTTTGTCAGAGTGTACTAAACAAAACGTGTAGTGAACCTGGCTATATAGTGAAAGACGGCGTCGTTTATTTCAAAGCCCAAGGGATGGTAATTATTATTGTTTTCTTCCTGTGCAGGCGCGACTAAACGTTATGCGCTTATACCACGATGAATCTTCACATATTGGCGTTGACAAGATGTTAGCAAAACTTTGCGAAGATTTAATCTGGCCTCGAATGGGAAAGACAGTTCGTAAATATGTCGCAAACTGCCGCTCCTGTATTTTGGGAAAGGCTCATACTGGTGAGAAACGAGGTCTTTGTTAACAAATATCTAAACCAACAACAAACTTGACAAAATGGATACTTGGCATATTGACCACGCTGGACCCCTGCTGAAGTCAAATAGGCGCACACAAATATTGGTAATTATAGATGCATTTACAAACTCCCCCTAGGAGTCGCCGTCTTGTCATGGCGGGGGAGCTTAAGTGTGGAGGCTAAGTCCTAGGACGAAAGTCGAGGCCATGCCAAAGCACAAACTAAGTAGCAAAGCACAAACTCATCTTCAGGAAATGTGCCGGAAGACACATTTCGCGATTACTGGCGAACCCGGGGGTACTGAGCCATGGAAGAGTGAGCGCCGCTCAACCACTATATACCATAATCGCAGAATACACCTCAACGACTTGTACAACGACGATAGGGCGTAACTGAGGAATGTAGTGTGCATAGGTGACCGGGGGGCTTGCCTTTATTAGTCGGCTCGCGAGGAGTAAACCTCTATAATAAACCGACAGCGAAGTCGCTAAAACCTGTGGGGCACCAGGCACACCCCGTAGTATAAGTGCCTTCTCCCCGGTAAGGGCCCACTGCCGGGGAGTGAGATTTAGCTGGACCCAAGACGTGGGAAAGACATGGAGAAAAAAATTGAATCTAAAGGAACAGAAGAGGAGAAAGAGACGGAGAGGGAGCAGGAGTTCGAGTAGGAGCGGGAGTAGGAGTAGGAACAGGAGTTAGAGAAGGAGATGTAGATGGAAGAACAGGAGGCACGGAAAACGTCGGAAGAGCAGGAAGTGCAGAAAGGGAGTACTCAGACCCTAGTCAGAGCGGCTAGGGCGAAGAGTAACAGGATGATGGCTCGTTCGATCGTGACGTTCCCCCCCCCCCCCATCGGAGTACAGAGGGGGCAAAAAGAAGGCAGAGAGTGCTGCATCGGGGACGCCGGAGGCTGCGACCCCCCCTAGGACACCAGGGGGAAATGTGGCTACGGCGAGTTTCGAATGGGATGAGGAGCAGGCCACGTCGGTGTGGAAGCAGGAGGCAAGCGGGGTGGTAATGGAGAGGCCGACCCCGGTAAGAAGTCAAGATGAACAGTTGGCTACGAAATTGCGGCGGCTTATTAAAGAGGCCGACAGTCAGGCAAGGATCCTTCTACGGCTGGTTAAGGAAAACCAATACCAAGAAGGAGATTAAGGAGGCAGTTACTACAGATACGGCGAGGAGTATCTGTAGTCAAATTATGACGGAGCAGTGCCAAGAGCTGCTTCAACGCCTGGGCAGACCGCGGGTGGAAGGCGGAGGGACTATGGTGAACATGGTCGACGCCTCCACGCAAACGGTGGAGGAACGCACCATAGTGGATAAGGTTGATGCCTCCATACAAACGGTGGATAGGATCTCAAGGGTGGAGAAAATCCGAACTGCCCTTAGGGAAGGAAAGGTGGAGGATCTCAAAGTACTGGAGGGGGAGGATTGGCCCGAGGCAGCCTTTGAAAGGATCAAAGTGGCTGAGGGAAAAATAGGCGACCTCCCCACCGAGTGGGATTTGGTGTGGTGTGGAGCCACTGCCTTATCGGTGGATGAGGGCATTCCCAAGGCTACGAAGGAGAAATTCTGCGAAAGCCAGGAGGTTGGTGACCAGGAGGTTCCAGTTGGAGGGGTAGCATACTTGCGACACCTGGCAGCTAGACCCTCGAAGGAAGGGGAGGAGAAAGTAATCAAGTGATATGTCTATCACTTGATGGTGGCAGAGGAGGGGAACAGACCCGGAACTTCCGAAACCCTACTGGAAGCACTAGGTCATCTTAAGGACCTGATGAAGAGGCAGGGAAGGAAGAAGTTGGCGTTCCCGCCTCACAGGGTTACGGAATGGAGGAGAATCCGTAAGATGACCGAATTCGTCTTCCGAGGCGAAGATGTTAATATCTCTATGTATCCCCCTACGAAGGGTCAGGAGCGGCAGGATGGCAGGGGCAAGCAGGATCCCGACTGGAAGGTCGTCGAGGCACGACGGAGAAAAGAGAAACCTGAAGAGGAGGTGACCCGTACGGTCCGCAAGCGGAACAACAAGCCCGCGGCGGTTGTTGTCAAAGTCGGAGAGAGCACATATGCCGAGATGCTCAGGAAGGTGAAGGGGATCGTGGATCCGAAGGCTGTAGGAGTGGAGATCCAGGGCCTAAGAAAGACCAATGAAGGGGATCTCCTTCTGGAGGTTAAAGGAGGAGGTGGCAAGGCAGATGCCCTCAAAGCAGAGATCCAGAATAGGATGGAGGGAGCGGAAGTCAGATCGCTAAAGAACTCGGTGAGAATCGCGGTGAAGGATATCGATCCGTCGACCACCGGAGGCCGAGGTGGAGGAGGCTTTGAGGGCTCAAATTGGGAATGAGGAGTTCTCCGTTGTCTCCCTAAAAGCGGGTCCGGAAGACAGTCAAATAGCTATCATAGAGGCCAGCAAGGCGAGGACCAATAAGCTCCTGGATAGAGGAAGGATTCGCCTGGGATGGGGGAGAGTGTAGGATCAGGTCCAGACTCTCCCGAACCAGATGTTTGAGGTGTTGGAGCACGGACCATTTCGTTGACCAGTGCAGGGGGGTTGACAGAAGGAGTTTGTGCTTCAAGTGTGGACGAGAAGGACACAAGGTGGCGGACTCTAAGAACGCCACCTTCTGTCCTATCTGCAAAGAGGAGGGCCACAGGGCAGATCCGGCTAAGTGCAGGAAGCATAAGCCCGGAGAAGGGAAGAGGAAAGGAGAGGGATCGCCGGAACCTTCAGGGTCATCCAGGTTAACCTAAATAGGTGCCGGGTGGCCCAGGACTTACTCTGGGCGACGATGAGGATAGAGAGGGTGGATATGGCCATCATCAGCGAGGTAGTGGTACGTCACGGGGGAGGTGGATGCCGCCATTAGGGTGGTGAACACGGGGCTCGTCGTTGCTGGATCAGGCCTTGGTCCTGGTTACGTGTGGGCTAAGGTAGGCATCCTGTGCAGTTGCTATTTTTCTAAACGAACTTCAGGTTTCGAAAGTCCAAACGAACCTCAGGTTTCTTTAGATAGTTTGGAGGAATTAGTGACAGGCGCGGATGACGACTGCATTATTGCGGGCGATTTCAATGCCAGGGCCCCCGAATGGGGGGGAAGAGTTCCAAATGCCAGGGGAAACCTGGTATTGGAGTGGGCAGCGAGGCTGAACCTGGCCGTGTTGAACCGAGGGTCACAGCCAACGTTCGAAAGGGGGAGATGGACGTCCAACCCGGATGTAACGTTCACCACGACCGGAGTAGCTGTCAAAGTTGTGCGTTGGAGTGTCTCCGATAAGGATACATTCAGTGACCACAAATACATCTTCTTTGAAGTTGTGGAACGGACGGGACAGACGCTTAGCATGACCAGGAATAGGGGCTGGAAGTTGAACAGGTGGAATAGGGCTAGTTACTGTAGGGTCATGGACGACCAAAGAGAAAGTGGGAGGATCAGGGATTCCAACTCTTTAGTTGATAGGGTCACGAGGGCGTGTGATGCATTCATGTCCAGAAAAAAACAGAAATAGGCAGTCCCCGAGGATATATTGGTGGACAGAGGAGATCTCTGTCCAAAGGAAGAAGTGCGTCGCCGCACGTAGGCAATATATCAGGGACAGGGCTAGACGAGCCTGGAACCCTAATGAGCAGGGAGAGGCGGAGGTAGCGTACAAGGTTGAAAAGAAAAAGCTGAGGGACGCTATCAAGGCAGAGAAGAGGAGAAAGTGGGACGAGTTGTGCGCCGACCTGGATAGAGATGTCTGGGGCAGGGCGTACAAACTTGTGGTGAAGAGGACGAATAGTCACCAACAAGAGATCCCTCTAGGAAAAATGAGAGAGGCGGTGGACGCGCTCTTCCCCGTGAAACCGTCGGAAGAATGGGAACGCCAACCAGGAGCAGATTTTGACCCGCTTACGGAGGAAGAACTGCTAAGGCCTTGTGCCAAGATCAAAAATGGCAAGGCGCCTGGTCCGGACGGTATCCCCCCTGAGATCCTGAAGGCTGTGGTGGAGCTATGTCCTGTGGAGGTGCTGCGGATTATGAATGAAGTCATAAGAAGCGGCGACTTCCCGGAAGGATGGAAGATGGCCAGGCTTGTTCTAATCCCCAAAGAGAACAAGCCGATGGAGGACCCCACATCCTTCAGACCAATATGCCTGATTGATGTGTTGGGGAAACTTTTGGAACATCTCATCCTAGGTAGACTCATAGGTGAGTCTACCTGAGGAGAGAAAGGGAGGCCTGGCGGAGAACCAGTATAGTTTCAGGGCGGGGAGATCCACGGTTGATGCTGTCATGGTTACAAAAACCATCGTACAGGAGGCGTGGGAGTCCAAGAAATTGTGTGCATTGATCACTTTGGATGTGAAAAACGCGTTCAATTCGGCCTCATGGGGTAAGATCATGTGGAGTCTTCGGGAGCTAGAAGTAGCTGTATGTTGTAAACTTGATAGCCAGCTACCTGTCCTGTAGGGTACCTGTACTGATATTGTCGGCTGGGGGTGGTAGCAAGAGGAGGAAAATCTCGTGTGGAGTGCCACAGGGTTCGGTCATGGGTCCTATCCTATGGAACATTATGTTCGATGGGGTATTTAGACTCAGAGTGCCCGAAGGAGTGAGGGTTTTGGGGCTACGCTGATGATGTTGCGGTGATCGTTACCGGAAGAAGTGGTATCGACGTGAGGGAGAACGCCAACCTCACTTTTGATAGGATCAGGAGATGGATTGGAGAAAGGGAATTGACTCTGGCTTTGGATAAAACGGAGGCAGTTCTCCTGACAAGAAGGAGAAATCCCCCGTATATCACGTTTCGAGTAGGGGATACTGAAGTCGTGCCGAAGCAGAGTGTCAAGTACCTGGGAGTCTGGATCGATAGTTGCCTGTCATTTAGGGAACACATCAAACAGACTCTGGAAAAGGCGAGCAAAACCGTCTCGGCCCTTGGTCGTTTGACGCCAAACATCAAGGGCCCCAGAGCGGCAAAGAGGAGAGTCCTCAGCGGGGTGGTGCAGTCGACTTTACTGTACGCCGCCCCGGTGTGGGTGGACATATTGAGAAGGGACAAGTGGAGGAAAGAGCTCACCAAAATCCAAAGAAGAGCAGCGCTAAGGGTCTGTAGCGCATACAGGACGGTGTCGACAGTGGCAACGCTGGTAATAGCCTGTATACCACCCATCGACCTTCTAGCAAGGGAGAGACGGGAGGTGTACAGAGGCGCTGACAGAGGTGCAGCGAGGGAGAGCCTATGGGAACACTGGCAGGAGAGATGGGACGCGGAGCCCCGAGGGAGATGGACGAGAGTGCTAATCCCGAACACAAGACCATGGTGTGAAAGGGCACATGGCGATGTCGGGTATTATTTAACCCAGGTGCTTACCGGGCATGGCTGTTTCGCGGAATACCTATTGGAAATGGGCAAACGCGAGAGCAGAGAATGCTGGTCCTGTGGGGAGGCTGATGATGCCGCCCACACAGTGTTCAGCTGCAAAAGGTGGATAGGTGAAAGGAGAGCTGCAGAGCAAAAGATAGGACATGCTATCACTGTTGATAACATGATCCCAATCATGCTCGAGACCAGGGACGGATGGACAGTGGTGGAGCATATGGTAACGGCCATCATGAAGGAGAAAGAGAAATATGAGAGGGAAGTGGGAAACGAGTAAGTATCCTGATTGATATGCCGAAGAAAAGTAAAGCGAGAGCGGTTCCTCTTCGGCATTACACTGATAGGATAGCGGGTGGTTTTTAGTCGGTAGGCGTACACGAATCCGACACTACCTAGCCAAATAATAACAGGACATCAGAGGCCAGGTGTTTTTTGAAGATTTTCCCCTCGAGGGAAAAAAGATGCATTTACAAAGTACGTACGATTCTGCCCGATTCAACAGAAAACTATAGAATGCACCATAAAAGCCCTTAGTGCGGTATTTCACGAATTAGGTACACCACGCCGTATTATTGCCGATCGAGGGACTGCTTTCTAAGCAGAAAAATTTAAACAGTTTTTAGCCGAGCAATCAATCGACCTACACTTGATTGCAACTGGAGTGCCGTGTGGAAATGGACAGGTAGAACGTGTAATGCTCTCACTATTTAATGCCATGCGAGTAGTACTCAACGAAAAAGACGAAAAGAAATGGACTCAAGTACTACCTACTATTGAAAATTATTTCAACGTGACTGAAAATTAAACAACTGGGTATTCGCCTACTGCACTAATGTTTAGTGAAACCCGACGCTTGAAAGCTGCCGAACACCTATTGACCGATATTCCGTCCCAACCCGAAATCATTAATGCTGCCTTAGACAAGACAAGGTCGTTCAGCGTCTGGAATGTATCACTCAGAAGGCAGCGACAAAGTTCAACGAGAAGCGAATCCCGGCAGTGCCATACGCTGTAGGTGACAGAGTGGCTGTACAATATATACAACTGGCTACGGGGGGCAAGCTCAAACCAAAGTTTCAGGTTCCTTTTGAGGTAACTCATTGTTTAGACAACGAAGGTACGCATTGCGCCATATCGGAGGTGGTCGTAGAACAACAGTCGCTGCTCATGAACAGTTACGCACCTGGCCTCAGTAGGGTATCTTTTTTATTTTATTATTTTAATGTTACTTTTTTTTAGCTTTTCGACTAGCGCCGTATGGTACGGAACCAAGTATTTGCAAAGGTCCTTGATACGTTCAGACTATTAAAGGTCCCTGATATACTCAGTCTATGAAAGGTCCCTGAAGGTAACTTCAGGTCTCCCCCATGAACCTAGGCATGGCGGGGCGAGAGCTCTGAGAGGCATGAGAGCTCGTTTTTTTCTGAGCTCATTTTATATTTTCTTTTTGCATTTTATTATTATTTTTTTGCCACTCTAACAGACGTACCTACTAATAAAAAATAACCGCACTGTTATTGTTTTGCTGTTCAAAACAATAGTGTCAGGAAGGCTTAACTTGTCTGCCGCCTTCACGGTTCCGTCGCAGCCACTTGAACCGTAGATGATGTCATTCAACCCCATTAATTATAAGTTATTGTAAACAAATACTCTCAAGCTTAGACGATTATTTACTCGATGTTCAGTCAGGGCCTAATGTTAGTCTGTATTATGTATCACGTGTAGCACGGTGTGGTGGCTGGGTGTACCAATTACTGTCAATACATGTTATTTTGTGAATTTCGGAATATTATTTGATAAACGTTTCGAACAGAACTACCATATATATATATATATATATATATATATATATATATATATATATATATATATATATATATATATATATATATATATATATATATATATATATATATACATATATATATATATATATATATATATATATATATATATATATATGTTATATCAAAATTATCCATTGTATTTAGAATTGTTAAACTTCACCTTCATTTACCCTTATACTTTGTTGCAGTAACTTAATATGTTCACATAAGAACCATTGTAATCTCCTCTTGCGTTACAGCTTTAAGACCACTTCGTGCTCTATCTGTAACGTATAATATTTTAAAGTCACGATCGTGATTACTTGCTGAAAATTAATAACTTCTTTTACTAGTAAATTACCTGACTTGTGTCAGCACTTATGAATTAATAAATACAACAGCGAGTGGTCGCATCAGTACTGTAGCAACTGCAATAATTGTAGTAACATACTCGCTCAGTCGCGGTCATAACACGACGTTATGAATCATTTTATTTTTGTAATGTAAAGATCAAATAAAACTTTAAAAATAAATTAAATTCAAATATAAATTGTTTTTAAAAATCATTATATGCTTTCGTGCATATAAAAAGGCGCAGTCGTTGTAGGATTTCACGCGTTATTAGAACACGGATTTGCCTAACTAGTAACGTGGAATTCCAATTCCTAAAGTGAAATCGACGAACACAGCTCAACAAGAGAAAAAATCAAGAATCAAGAAAGCAACAAAGAAACCAACAGGAGGAGTGCTACGAGGAGAACACGGGCCTGCCCTAACTATTTGTAGTCCCCTGTCATCACAGCAACAAAGCAACAAACAACATTTCAAAAATCATCCCATCACCCAGTCGGACAACGTTATTGGAACACGGAATTGCCTCACCTGTAACGATCCAGACCGGACCTGAATGGAAGCAAAATTCTTCTGGTAAGTCCATTTGAGAATCATCTCGTTTGTGCTACCATTATTTATTTATTTATTTGCAACACAAAGCAAATTTTGTTTATTTAATTTCTGTGAATACAGACCAGTTTGTTAAAAAACAAACTACCATATTTAATTTTATTTACTATTTTTTCGACTTTAATTATTATTAAAAAGTATTTATTATTAAAAGTAAAAAAAAAAGTAAAAATGCCACCACCGGCACCATTATCTAACGATGAACAACAAAATGAGACAGTCGAACCTTATAAGCTGTCCGAGATATTTTCCATCATTCCTGAATACGATGGTAACCAAATATTTTTACAAACATTTTTGAATGCAGTAATGACTGGATTCAGTATGGCCGTAGGCAATCAAAAATTATTGCTTACGTTATACGTCAAAAATAAATTAAAATTAAAAGCAGCCGAGCTTGTAAATTCGCGCAATCCTTCCACATGGGATGAAATAAAAACACTTTTAGAGACACATTTTGGTGACTCTAGGGATTTAACATCCTTAATACAAGATCTTCAACGTCTATCACAACAAAGTAATGAATCTGCTTTGAATTTTATATCGCGTTTGCAGACACAAAATGCAAAAATGCACGCGGCAGTTCAAAAAACAAATTTAACAGCGGAACAGAAAAGTGCTCAATCAAACTTAATAGAGACTATGACATTAAACACATTACTAACTGGCTTAGACCCAAAAATTGGATCTATAGTTCGCGCAAGTAACCCAGGTAATATGCTAGCCGCAACAGCTAGAATAAAGCGAGAGTTACAACTTTCGTACTTTGAAACTCAAAAACGCCAACAAAAACCAAATCAAAATTTTTCACAAAAACCTTTTCAACAAAATCAGAATTTAAATTTAAAGAAAATATGTAACTATTGTAAACGCTCAGGACATTCTACTGTCGAATGTAGAGCAAAGCCTCAACAAAATATGTATCCATCTCAATTTCAGAATTTTTCGAGACCTTTTCAGCCAAATTACAACAATTCACAACCATCAACCTCGAATCAAAACTTTCAAAGACATTTTCAAAACCAAAATCAAAATTTTCAAGCCAGACCACAAGACCAAGGTACTTCACAAACCAACCCTCAAAATAGACCTTCCACGATAAGGCCTAACCCCAATTTTCAGAGACCAAATATAATTCGCCCTAACCCGAATTATAATAGCAATAATAATAGGACACATCATGTAAATACGAATGAAAATTTCTATCATGAACAAAACAATTTTACTTATGATGATACCGTTCATCAAGACCAAAATTACAATCCAAATTACTATGATAATACTGTTTATCAACCTGATTATGACAACCAATATGAACATATTCAAGACGAAACCTATTATGACAATGACAATAACTATCAAACCGAAAATTTCGAAACGAATGACTTTGAAAACCCTTACCGTTATCAAAATTTTCACGATCCCCAAACTTTAGACAAACCACCGGATCAAACACAAACTTCGGACATTTGTGTGGAAATCGAATCACAAATGAGAACCTTAAATTTAAACCAACAAGAACAAGCAAACAACCGCCAACAAAAATTCCTTTAAGCGCATTATTAGCAGTGAATTCAAAAAATTTGTACTACATCAAGGATGCTACAAATACTTTTAAAATTTTAATTGATTCAGGCGCTGGACTTTCGATTTTTAAAAGAAAAACTTGCCAAAATTACACTGATCGTTTCCCCGAAAATATTTCAATTCAAGGTATTACTGACCAAAAAATATTAATAACAAAATCATGTTTAATTCCTTTTGACGATTTTAGTCCTCACAAAGTTTATGTACACGACATCGACATAGAATTCGACGGATTATTAGGCTCGGACTTTTTAGAACATTACGAATGCATTGTAGACATCAAAAACATGCAATTAATAACTAATTTCAAAATTGTTCCTTTATTTAAAGTAACCGACAAATTACCAGACCAAATTCCTAAAAATAGTCCAACAAATTTTCAACATTCAAAAAACATTCCGAAAATTTCGAACAAAATTGCAATCGCCCCTCGTACTGAACAAATATTCAAATTTCGTTGTAATCGTTGTAACACTGACGCAATTCTTTCAGCTCAGGAGATAAAAAAAGTACGTTTACCTAACGCACTCGTACACATTAACAACAAAGGTGAATTTTGTACATCTGTATTAAACGCAAATGCCATACCAAAACTCATTGACTTTTCAAATCTAAATTTAGAACCAATAAACAGTTCAATGTTATTAAACTCAAATATTTACAACAGTAATCAAAATTCAGAAACATTCAACGACCCAGTAGTCGACCGCATATTTGAAATTCGAAACCAACTAAGATTAGACCATTTAAACACAGAGGAACAAGAACTAATTACCGAACTTTGTTTAGAGTATTCCGATATATTTTATCTTGAAGGCGACAATCTTACATTCGCTAACGAAATAAAACATTCAATCGACACCGGTAATTCAAAGCCGATATTTACCAAATCTTATCGCTACCCGTATGTCCATAAAGAGGAAGTAAAAACACAGGTCAATAAGATGTTAAAACAAGGTATAATTAGACCCTCTATTTCGCCCTGGTCATCGCCAGTATGGGTTGTTCCAAAAAAATTGACGCTTCTGGAAAACAGAAATGGCGCGTCGTAGTCGATTACAGAAAATTAAACGAAATAACAGTCGGAGACAAATATCCACTCCCTAACATTTCAGATCTACTAGACCAACTAGGTAAATGTTCCCTATTTAGTACTTTAGACCTAGCAAATGGCTTTCACCAACTAGAAATAGACAAAAAAGATATCCCAAAAACAGCATTCTCTGTAGAGAACGGACACTTTGAATTTTTACGTATGCCTTTCGGATTAAAAAACGCACCAGCGACATTCCAACGCGTAATGGACAACATTCTTTTAGGTTTACAGAACGAACGTTGTTTAGTTTAGATGGACGACATAATAATCTATTCACCAACTATTGACGAACACATTCACAGACTTTCCGAAGTATTTAAAAGACTTAGAATCGCAAATCTTAAAATTCAGCCCGATAAATGTGAATTTCTCAGAAAAGAAGGTTTTTGTGATGGAGTAAAACCTAACCCAGAAAAAATAAATTGCATTGAAAATTTTCCTCAACCAACGAATCCAAAAGAAATAAAATCTTTTCTAGGATTAGCCGGTTATTACCGACGATTCATCCCCAATTTTGCCAAAATTTCTAAACCTTTGACGAAACTTTTACAAAAAGACGTACAATTTAATTTTGACTCAGATTGTAAAAAATCCTTTGAACAATTAAAAAATGCTTTAATCACAAGTCCAATTTTAATTTATCCAAATTTCGAAGACACTTTTATCTTAACTACAGACGCAAGTTCTTTTGCTATTGGCGCAGTCTTATCACAAGGCACAATAGGAAAATATTTACCTATCGCATTCGCTTCTAGAACACTTTGCAAAGCAGAAACTAAATATTCTACAATAGAAAGAGAGTGCTTATCTATTGTATGGGCCGTAAAACACTGTAGACCCTATTTATTTGGAAGAAAATTTCAGCTAGTCACAGATCATCGACCATTAACATGGCTATTTTCAATTAAAGACCCTGGTAGTCGCTTAGCGCGATGGCGTCTAAAACTCGAAGAATATGACTATGAAATAACGTACAAACCTGGAAAAATAAACAAAAATGCTGACGCACTTAGCCGCATCAAAATAAATCATTTCCAAAAATGTATACAATTTGAAAACAAAATTCTATCTGCAAATTCAGACTCCGAAGACACGGACGATACAGAAATCGCCCCTGAAACCATTGTAAATGAATTCGAACGATTTATTAATCTTTACAAAACAACATCATTAATTGACTATTCAAAATTAAGTTTTACCAACAATCAACTCCTAGACAAAAGTCATAAAGACATAATAACCTTTTTCATTCAAAACAAATTAACCGATCTTCATTACAAAATAATAGATGACATCTTTGAAGAAAATCCAAATTTTTGTAATAATAAAATCAACATTGTTTCCAGTAAAACAGTCAAAAACAGGAAATATTACATCATTCCATTACCTTTCGATCTTGAAAATGTAATCGAAACTTTATTTATCACTCTTTATCGAGATCAACATGTTTTCGACTCAGAAAAAACTTATTTTGTGGAAAATAATGTAGAACTCGCAAGCTTAGAAATTCTATCTTTCAACTTTTCTGACAAAGATTTAAATCTTACAATATGTCAAAATTTAGTTGAAAACCCTGACAAAGAACAAATTCCAATCATAATCGATCAAAACCACTCAGGTAAAGCAAATCTTCACCGAGGTATCAATGAGACAATACGCAGAATTAAAAACAGATATAATTGGACAGGACTCACGAAAGACGTAGAAAATTTCATAAAACAATGTGAAACTTGTCAAAAGACAAAAATTTTGAGAAGAAATCTAGACAATCCACTTGTAATAACGGAAACACCCCGATCACCATTTGAACGAATTAACGTAGATGTTTTGGAAATTCCCACAAGAAATTATTTGTTAACCATTCGAGATGAACTTACAAAGTTCACACAAGCTTACCCAATCGTAGACAAATCCGCAAAATCGATAGTCAATACACTTTTATTGTATTTCCAACATTACGGAACGCCGATCAGAATCCACTGTGATTATGGAAAAGAATTCAATAACAATCTTGTTAAGGACCTGTGTACCCTTTACAATATCAAATTAACCTTCTCTAGCATAATCACCCGCAATCAAACGGTTCGCTAGAACGTTTTCATGCAACAATATTAGAAATGATAAGAGCTAAAAAATCCGAAAATCCGAACGAACACCCATTATCAATCACCCCGTATGCAGTAATTTGCTATAATAATTCAGTAAACAAAACTCACGGATTTACCCCCTATGAACTAGTCTTTGGTCATACCCAAAGTAGACCTCCCGAACCTTGTATAATCAAGAACAATTAATTACCAAGTATATTCGCGATCTGAACAACAAAATATCACACCATTACAAAATTGCTAGAACTCGTACAAATTTACAAAAAGAAAAAGCCAAACAAAGATTTGACAAACATGTTCACCAAAAAACACATCCATACTCAATAGGCGATAAAGTCTATGTGAAGGAATCCCAAATTAAAAATAAACTAGGCAACAAATTTAATGGCCCTTTTGAAATAAAGGAAATCTTTCAAAATTCAGCTATTCTTTTCAATCCAGAAACAAATCAAAACAGTAAAGTAAACTTCGATAGGTTGAAACCGTATTTCGAAAATGAAAATTAAAATTATTTTCAGGTTTCTCCTGCTGGTCGGATCAGCAGTACAAACAGTACGATCCCAATACAAAATAAAACCAATAGACAACACGATAGGAATTTACTATCATGAAGAAAACAACCTCGTTGTTACTAATAAAAAATGGACACTCCTGGTACATAAAAACATAACAGACATAAAAATTACTTTTGACCAAATCGAAAGACTACTTGACAGACTTTTATATTCAATACATGAAAATTATGAAAACATGGAACTATTTAAAGGAGAAGTAAAACTCACGTTAGTTTACTAACCCAAATTTCAAGAACAATTCGAGAAAAATTCGAATCTCTTAATTATGACATTACTTGAACACGACATAAACGTGAAATTATAAATGGTATTGGCTCAATTTTTAAAGCAATCACCGGAAACTTAGATGCAGAAGACGGTCAATACTATACTGATAGTATAAATAAATTATTAAAAGACGAACATCAGATTGAAAATTTACTTAAAAATCAAATTTCCGTAACAACATCTGTTATCAAGAATTTTAACACAACAATCCAAAAGTTACAGTTTGACGAAATGACGTTTAACAATGATCTGAAACTAATCTCAGATACGATTCGTCGCACAAATAACGAAATAAAAATAATTAGACTCGCTTTAAAATTCCTAGACAAATGCGAACTCCTTATGGAAACCTATTTATACATTGAAAATGAATTGGATAACATACTGAATTCGATCACCTTTGCTCGATCAAAAATCATTCACACTTCAATAATCTCACCTGAAATCTAATCTTGTCACTACAAGAAATTGCACATAATTTGCATCAAAACAATTTACCTCTAGATACTCGAATTCAAAATGTTGCGAAATATCTGGACATCATGGAATTAGAAGCTTTTCAAACAGACTCAGATTTAGTATTTGTTTTAAAGATCCCATTAGTCGATCATGAAACGTTTAGAATTTTTAGACTTTTTCCAATTCCAATTTTAGACAATAGAACTGGTTTGTATCACATTCTTTCAACCTCACAAAAATATATCGCGAGAGATGATGATTCTCTTATGTACATTCCAATCACCGATACACATGAATGTAGAACACTTATGCACAAAACTTTAATATGTCCCGATTTGTTCGCATATCCAATCGACAGCAATGCCCTTTGTGAAGCCCAAATTCTCAAAAACCTAAAAAGCCTGCCAGAAAACTGTCAGACGTCACTCATCTTTGCAAAAGGATATAAGGTACAGAAATTAACTACAAACACATGGTTAGTTATAAATTCCGAACCACTGTCAATCACCATTAACTGCAAGAACCGAAATTCAAAAACTAAATTAATCTACAAAAATTCGGTTCTGATATTACAACCTGAATGCAACGCATTTATAGGAGCAACAAAAGTACAGGCAGATTAAAAAGACTTCTCCGAAACATTGAAATTCATTCAATCAAAATTCCTTTCAACTGTTGCGAAGGAATACCCGACGATCTCAAAATTCCAAACCTAAAGCCCTTGAAGTTAAACAATCTCAACACAGAAGACCTGGACATCGCCAGACATAAGCTGGACGAATATTCAAGACAATTAGACGACTTAATCAATGAACCTTTCGTATTCAAACATATATCCTGGTTTGTTTATTTTACAATTACCTTAATCATTGCCCTTATTATTGTATTCATTTGCTGCAAATGTCGCAGAAAAAGACGACTTGCAATCGAAGTATCCTCAAATTCTCCACCACCTCATCCCGGACTAGGCAAAAGAGTCCAATCCTTTAGAAGTATACTACCATGAAGACGATCTTCCATCAGACCAGAAGATGTACAAGCAGAAGACATCGAATTGAACTGACATTTTAGTGAAAAGTGAAAAACTTTTGTGTTCTAATCAAAAAACGCTTTAGTGTTCAAACTTACTCACATTTAGTGATTTTACCCTTGCAAACCTTGCAATTTTATATTTAACCATTATTGTATTTAACTATTATTGTATGCATTAAAAGTTGCTGTATAACATCAACTTTTTATATAAAAGGGGAGTTGTTATATCAAAATTATCCATTGTACTTAGAATTGTTAAACTTCACCTTCATTTACCCTTATACTTTGTTGTAGTAACTTAATATGTTCAGTTAAGAACCATTGTAATCTCCTCTTACGTTACAGCTTTGAGACCACTTCGTGCTCTATCTGTGACGTATAATATTTTAAAGTCACGATCGTGATTACTTGCTGAAAATTAATAACTTCTTTTACTAGTAAATTACCTGACTTGTGTCAGCACTTATGAATTAATAAATACGACAGCGAGTGGTCGCATCAGTACTGTAGCAACTGCAATAATTGTAGTAACATACTCGCTCAGTCGCGGTCATAACACGACGTTATGAGCCATTTTATTTTTGTAATGTAAAGATCAAATAAAACTTATATATATATATATATATATATATATATATATATATATATATATATATATATATATATATATATATATATATATATATATATATATATATATAGATATATATACAAGTGCATATTTGTCCAACCCGATCTCCATCCCGACCCTTAGAGACTTGCGTAATTCCCTTTCTCCGGAGACATAAAGTTTTAGGTTATCCATGTAAAATAGATGGGTGACCTTATGCCTTCGATCGCCGGGGGTACCGCAGTTATAGCAACCGGTTTTCCTGAGGGACACGGACAACGGCAGCAGTGAGATGCAAAACAGAAGGGGGCTAAGGGAGTGTCCCTGAAACACGCCCCTTCTGAACGACACTGCCTCTGTCCGGACTCTAGTATCACCCGATGTTATGGTAAATCGAGTCCTCCAGAGCGGCATCAGTTCTTCAATACATCTCACTACAGGACCGGGCACCACAAGGCATTGGAGCAAGTGAATTATTACCTCATGCGATGTCATATCGAATGCCTTGAGGTAGTCGATCCAGTCCATGGAAAGGTTTCGCTTGTACTGCACATAGTCCTACGTGATGCATCTGTCAATCAACAGATTCTCCTTGCACCCAGCGACACCTCTCTTAAACCCTCGTTGTTCGTATATCCCCTCGAAAACCGGCTCAACTGCTAGGAGTACTCGCATGTACAAGATGCGTGTAAACACTTTGTGACATGCGTTTAAGCAGGTTATCGGTCGGTAGTTCTTTGGGTTGGACAAATCTCCGGTCTTCGGGATTAGCACGGTCCGCCCCTCGACAACCCAAGAAGGAATTTGCTGCTCCCCATTTAGCCAGGTGGTAAAAATTCTGACTAAATGGTGGTGGGTACTAGATAATTTTTTCCACCAGAAGTTATTTATCCAGTCGGGACCTGGAGCAGCAAAGTTCTTAGAGCCCGCAAGAGCTCTTCAGGGGTTATCGGGGGCACACTTGTTGTGGTCACTGAAGACCTTCGCAAAAGTCTTCAAAGTGTGCCAGGGCTGGAGTGTACTTTGGAGTGGGGGCTTCTGCTCGTACAGCGCCTTTCAAAAAATGTTCCACCTGATCTACAGTCGGCGGATTTTCAACAGATTGAGGCGGTTCGAATAGGCGCGAGGATTTTTGGCGGAACAAATTATTTTCCGCTAGCCTCCGCGCCCGCCTCACTAGCGACTTTTTGCACGTCACTAGCATCCATATCCTATCAAGGCAGTGCTGTTTGGTAGTACGCCGCACTACCTCATTGAGTGTGATGGACGCGTCTTAAATTGGCGGCGTTTCGCCGTAATTTTGGCCTAAAAGGACTACTGGCCACCATATAGTCCATCACATATTGGATACGGGTAGTGGCGGCCGGTGTAATTTTTGTTTGGGGGTACAATCGATAAAATAATAACAAACGAATAATTGAAATAAACTTACCTATTTGCAAGCCTAAGGTTATTTATATAGAAAATACATTCGTCTGTTATTGGAATTCGCAAAACGGCCAATTACAAGATCATTAAAATCCAGATTTTAATAATCTGGAATCGCTGCAATTAGCACTTTCTCCAAACTTGCAAAGTGAATTTTAGTCTGTCTTGCGCCATTGTATTTCTCAAAAAGCTTTTAATTCTTTTAAGCGTCGAAAACCAGAGTTCGCTATCAACACTTGTCATGGGTATGGTACAAATTAATTTTAATAATAAAACAGTATCACTAAAACAGTCCGTCAGGTTTCAATCTATAAATAATTGCAAAATTGCTAAGCAACTTGCTGCTTAACGAAAATCTTCCCTGCTGTATATAACCGTTAATTCACTTTATAATTTAACTTTGTCCAAAAATCCATAAGTTTTCGTTAGATTGTAAGAATCTTGAATGGGGAATTGTTTCTCATAGTCACTAAATTTATTGGGGAAAAATAGTTTCGACGCTAACATGTGTTCTCTAAACTCAAATCTGTCTTTAGTTTAGGTAATTAATATATCACACATTTCCTTAGTTTGTGCAGAAAATGATATGTCATCATGGGATTGTATTGTTTTTTTTTTCAGGCGAATTTGAGGAATTAGTTTTCCGGATTTTTATAATTGCGTCTTCAAAATTATTCAAATAACTGCTCATCTTGACAGCATCCAATGATCGAGACTGAAACCCTTTAAAAAGGATTTCACGAGGCATGGCCTTGGCGAAAAACGCGAGGCAGTATTTAAAGCTATCGTTATTTTAATCCTTTAAATGTTATTGACCCAATGATTTTTTGTATTGTAATCATTTCCCGCAGTGTCAAAAATACATTATAAGTATTCTTTTAAAAGTTCAGCATTTTCAGACACGGTTCGTACAGTTCGCGTATTAAAATTCCGTTATATATTCCACCGAATGCCTCCATTGCGATCTCTTCCCTCTCGTTGTGGTTATAAAAATACAAAGAACACGTGACCACGTAAACAGTCCAGATTCAACAGACAAGACAATGCAATAGACAATCTGATGCAATACACTTGCGTTAAAGCTTACAGAAAAAGCTTTGCCTTGCGTGGCCGTGCACTGCACGCAAATCTCATATACATGCGTATAGAAATCTCCTGTTTCACGCGCCCGAGTCCTCTCTTTCTAACACACGGTTAAACGGGCCTCTGATGTGTGCTAGATGAAAATTGAACGCGCTATGTATTTAGAGTTGCAGATTTAATATCCCGTAGATAAATCTGATAAATTCTAGGACTGGCGACTCTCGCGATATTTAACAAGCTTTAAGAGAGACTGTTCAGATATCGGAACATTCTATGTATAATGATAATAAAATGTATAGTAAACACCTAATAGGCATTTTTTAGGAATTTTTAAGGGAGCTCACTGCACAAATGCATCTATAATAAAACCGCCACTGGATACCTGTTGTCTTGCCGACTGGATCTTGGCTTCCATCTTCCGTACACGCCGCTCCGCTCTCTCTCGCGGAGAGGAAGAGTTGTTCGCCCTCTCCATATGAGAGAACGTCTCGGCGGCAGTGTACACAGTACAATGTATGTGCCAGATGTCGGCCCCTTCTGGAAGCGATGCTTGAACTTCAGCATCCACTCCTAGGCCAGGTCTTGTGGCCTAGGGAATCTTATGCGATGTAACCCCCTTGTGGTACTGAGGCCCTCTACTATTGATGGAGCGGTGAACACCGCATCCTCAACTGGTTCATTAGGCAGCCTTTCAGCTACCTCATTCGCCAATCGGGGCGCAGTCCTCACATGGCCCTTTCTACGAAGATAGGACACATAATTACGCAGATGCTACAGCGTGAAGCCATCATGCTCTGGGTGTAATTCACACCACAGGGCATGCATACGTGCCATGTAATCCCTCCGTATGGGCTCACTGCTTTCATAGCATTGCAGCAGGTCGTCCCTCAGCTTGTCGGTCCACTCAAAGCGTCCATGTATTTGGCGTACGTCGTCTCTAGGCAATCCATCCATCTGGGCCCCACCACCTTGCCCATGACCCCTATCCGAATGGGGTCGATCGTGGGGGCCTCTTCATCTGTTCTTTGGAACCATAAGTATGGACTTACCGGGGAGTTAGCCCAGTAAGTCCACGGCCGACACCAGAGAGGGGTAATCTGTTATTCCCTCCCGGGTGCGCTGGTGCTGCCGGTCCGGTTTTGCACCCCAGCTGGAGTAAGTGGTGTCGCTACTCACCAAAGGTCAGATGGATGTTGTGCGGCCCCTCCTGCTTATATATGTGTGTGTGTTAAATCACTTGTCTGCATTTAAACTTTTTAAAAACAATTTATTTTATTTAATGGACGAACAAAAATTTTTATGAGTATAATTAAAATACGGTACTAAAATTATACTGCTCGTGCAACGGGTCTGCTGTCACCCGTTGCACTGTAGTCATATCCACCCAGTCCTGTCAAGGTCCAGCCCATTTCCAGTCGCCTAGTGATAGACAGGTGTTTGAAAATTCAGCACGATGCTGTACATGAGGTGCGCTCGGCTCTCGTTCAGGCGACCCTGCCGCCGCCATTATATCCCCGGCACAACGCGGAGTGACGACGAAAGGCAAACAAAAATAAATGATTTGCGCTAGCTATAGAACTTAAATTTATTTTATATTATTTCAACGCATCTGACTGCAGCCACGGGTTTACTTAGTGAATGTACTCCCTTAATCTGCTTATTAACTTGTTTTACAGTTGTAATAAATTCTTTTTAAAAACTTTCTTTAAAAAAATCAACATTTGTAAACAAGATAAAAATTCAAAAAAATATACAATTAAAAGATATCATAAAATACGTTTTCTTGAAAAAGATAAATCACTGGATGAATATACGATAAACATACAGCAGGGTTACGTTACCCGGCGTGCAGTAGGATCTCTTAGAAGATTTGGATTTCGCCATCACTGTATTCGTCGTCCAATCCAACTAGCGTAGATTCAAGAGGACGTCATTGGCTCATTGGCATCAGGTGACCATTCACCAGCCCCGGTACAACACGCCGACAAATTAACAGATAATACAACCCACTTATTGAACATTTTAATTATTTCTAATTACAAAGAATGTGTAAAATTCAAAGGATATTATATTATTAATGAACGATTTAAAAAAGCAGATGCATTATTTATTTCATAAATTTCTGTGTAATAAAGTGTGAGACTTATAGAATTAAATAAGTTATTTACCTTGTCATTTCCTACCCAAAAAAAATGTCCATTTGTATCAGAGGTTAGGCTGAGTACACAACCTCCAATTCTACACACATTCTTCAAAAATCTTCCAGTAGAAATATTGGCAATTTTTAATTCACCTTTACCGTTACCTGACTAATCATTATTAAGTGAATAATACAAAATTTAACTTTATTACCAAACAAACTACATGTTTAATTACATAGTAATACAGATATAACGATAAAAAGATATAAGTTTTCCACAAAATATCAAGGATAAGTTACTTTTCATGGTGTAAAAAACCAGGCATGTGGTGAATGTATGACGTATCGGTGCAGTAAATACACTGGACATTGCGATGTAACTTGTTATGTTCTGTGATGTAATAACTGGCCTTTTTATATTGTGGATGGCCGTACACTGTATAAAAAGAAAACGCTTCCCCAGATGTATGTATTTCCCTGATTATTTTGTTGCGCAAAAAGGTTAAGTGCATATATTATGAAGAACTCATTTTAAAACTTTGTTTTTAACCGACTTGAAAAAATGCATAGGTTGTCAATTCGTCTATTTATATATTTTTTATGTATATTCGGGTATAACTTTTGTGTTTATGAACCGATTTTAATTATGCATTTTTTTTTGCGTTGGATTCAATATAGCTCCACGGTTGTACCATCTTAATTTCATTCGTATTGGACTTTAGACTTCTAAGATACACAACGGAACTCCTTATTCAATTAACCATCTTTTTCTCATTCGTAAAGCATCCTTAGTAGGTCTACCGATCACTTAAAATTGTAAAATAATGAGTCAAAAAAAATGACTTAAAAAAAAGTAACAAGGTAGATTCTCCGGAAACCTACTTTTTTATATTTCGTCAAATTTAAAGTACACATAAAGAATAAACTTCCCGAAAGAAATTGCTAAAATGAAAAATTTTTGCCCGTATAATAAAGGAGATAGTCACCATCAAAGTTGGAAGTTGAATGTACCAGTTGACTAAAAGTTACACATTTTACATCATAACTTGAAAACTTTTCTACGGACTTTTTCCAAAAACTACTCATCTATGCATTAGTTTATTACGAATATTTTGAAATAAAAAAATTGGTTGTTGCCTGATTTGTTAAAAAGATAAACATTTTTAGAATATGCCAGTTTCAGCTTTGCTCGATAAGTCGAGAACTTCTCAATTAGCGTTTGGCAACGCAGCTGCATACATTTTATCAGTCGCCACTTATGTTATTACTGTACATTCGTCACAAACAATATTTAAAATTGAATTCTAAACGACTTACCTTTTTTATTTTTTCAAGTGAAGAACGTTTTTACATTCACATCTTAAATTTTTGCCAAGCTCGCTGAATTCAACAATACGTCGTCCAATGCTTAGGTTAGTTACTCTGTAGACTTTTCGCAATATTCACTTTTGCAATACAATTTAAACGTTTCTGTATTACTTTCCGCTTCGCAAATTTTCCTTTATTGTCCCCCAACGGATCACGACAAAAATTCATTTTTAATTTTTCTATAAATTTTCTTTTACGCTCCGAAAATGTTTAATGTTAGGTTAAATATAAGATAGAACGCAACGTTGCCACGTCTGTAGTTTCAACAAATAAACATGGAATTGTACAAATACGCATACATGCAGTGTCTGGGTAAAGTACAGTCCTTGAACAAAAATAATGAATACTAGACTACTGGATATTCCATATATTTTACGTTTACTCGCTCATTTATTTTTGGACCGGACGGTACCGGAGAAACTACCTCTAAAAAGCAAAAAATAAATGTTTTCTACAACAATTTAATACTTATTTGTTGTTCCGTTTAATTTAATTAAGAAATTATTGTTTATTATGTAATTATTAATTGTTTTATATAATTTTGAAGTCATGCAATACTACTAATGCGAATAACGGCCCTTGGCAATTTTAAATGTAAACTCGTTGTTAGGCTACGTCCGCACTGACAGGCGACTTGCTTAGCGCCTAGAGCCTAGTGAGTTACATCCTGGTTACTACTGGCTAGGATACACGGTGGCCACAATGGCAGGTGGTTTGCGTGTTGGGTCGCTAGGAGCCTTGGTCATTTGCTTATTAATGCCACTCGATGCCACAATGTCGACAAAATGCCACTCTTTCAAAAATAGCTAAAAAACTGCTACTTACAGAAAATTCATCTTTATAATATACCATTTCACGGCCTTATCCATCACGTTGGGTTCATGACTTAAATAAAGCAAGGTCAACTCATGGGGAGTTTAATGTTCTATATAAACAATTGCGTAATTTTGACGAAAAATCTTACGAATATTTGCGCATGACCAAAGAAACATTTAGAAACGACTTGTCGTTACATTGAGGTAAGTGAAACTTTAAATATATATTATTTTTATTTATTTGAGAAAAATTAGAAAAACAGCCATATAAAAAATTAGGAAAAACAATTCTTTATTTATTTGAAATTGTATATGTAATTAATCAAAGACGGACTATCCTCCCTTTGTATATTTATTTGCATAGCTGGCAATTCATATTCCACTGGTTGAGTATTTATATTCGGTATTTGTGCTTCCCTTAGCTCAGGCATATGCACGGGAATATGCATATCTGATAACGGTTGCTGAATATGATTATCTTCAGCTTCAATTTCCGTCAAAATTAAATCCTGGATCTTCGATCTTAATCTGAATTTACGCCTTAGTGGAATATTTTCTATATAAAGAAAAAGACTTTCAAAAAATAGTAAATCATCACTTTTTTCTTTAATACATTCCCTCTCAAGAATATCAAGTTTCTTCTTTTCTATTGCTAAAAGTTGATCATTATTTTCGGATCGGTTCAGACGAATTTTCTATCTTTGAACTTTGAGATTCTTGAGTATGACTTATATTTGTTTCTGAACTTGAATCAGTTTGTGCAAAATCTGGATTCTGCAGCTCCACGTCCAGCTCCGATGCAGATGTCTCGGTTGTTATAGAATAATTATCATCATAATTTACACTTAAGTTTGAATCCCTACCGGAATTCTCGATTTCGTTGTTCTTGCTCTTTAAAAACAATAATTGGTCATAATACTGCTACGTGCTTTTACATATTTTATCAGCGCTATCTCCACTCTTTGGCTTTTCGATTTTTCCATGTTCTTTAAAAAAATACGCTCGCAAGTTTTGCCATCCATCTTGCTTTTATTGTTTATTGTTTTGACTGAAACCAAAACAAACAAGGGTAATGAGTCTCTGTCTACCCCGCAAGGGATATGTGCGTGAAGATAAATAAATAAATTATCCTTTATATATATATATATATATATATATATATATATATATATATATATATATATATAAATAAATAAATAAAATATTCTTTTTTTTCAGATATTTGGCTACTGGAAAATCGTATAGGTCTCTTGCTTTTCATTTTCGCTTAGGTCGCACTACAGTTTCTGAGATTGTAAGCGAGACATGCACCATTTTGTGGAAAACACTGACGAATACATATATGCCAATTCCAATGACGGAGAAATGGTACGAAATTGCTAATAAGTATTATAACAAATGGAATTTCCCCAATTGCATTGGAGCAATTGGAAAACACATAAGATCCATCTAATTCTGGATCATTGTACTATAATTACAAGCAATATTTTTCAATTTTATTACAAGCTGTAGTTGATGCGGACTGTAAAATTACTTTAGCAGATATAGGAGCAGAGGGGCGTCAGTGCGATGCTGGAAATTTTAGTAGTTCATCTTTGTTTCACATGTTAGAAACTAATTGCCTCAGTATTCCATCGGAGAAAGAAATTCCTAATACAAATATTAAAATGCCATTTGTATTAGTTGGAGATGGTGGTTATCCATTAATTAATTATTCGATGAGGCCTTTTTCATTAATAAATATTGAGAACACAAAAACTATTTACAACTACCGACTATCAAGAGCTCGCAGGAGTTCAGAGTGCTGTTTTGGTATAATGGCAGCTAAATGGAGGATTCTGCTGAAAGCAATCGAAACCAAAATCCATACTGCTATTTCAATTACCAAAGTTGTATGCATTCTACACAACTTTGTTATGACAGAAGATCGATCTCCGTTTCAACAGAATGCTACTATACTTACTAGCACACCAATGTTCACCAGGGCTCAATATAGATTTTCAAACAGTACATTACAAACGAGATATTTTGTTGAATTATTTCAACGGAATTGGATCGATTCCCTGGCAGAACAACTCATTCCCTGAAAACATAATCGGTAATTATACGGAAATGATAAAGTCTTGAAAATGCTTACCAAATTTTTCCTACCCCCCTATTTTCGAGGGTGTTGAACACGAATCTGGTTTCGGTTTCATCCGCTCGGACACAGTTTTCGAGAAAATGGATTTTCCACTTTTCCGCAATACATGTCACTTTCCTTATCAAATAATTTTCACTTCACACTACGTAGATAGCTCATATTAATACGAGTAGATGCTACAACACTTCCTTTATACATATCATATATTAAACCGTCATAAAACCTATTATTCATTACAATTTTCTTAATTTCCTTCAAATGTTTACAATTCCGATACAATTGTCGTCCATTGTAATATTTTTAATCGTACGCCCTCTATATGAAACCACATGTACTGATACAGGGCGCTCTAAAAGTTAACTATGAATATTAACTGAACTAGTTGTTATTTTGAAGGAACCTAACCTAACCTAACCTAACCTAACCATAATAAGTAGACAGTTAGGTTAGGTTAGGTTTCTTCAAAATAACAGCGTATTTAGTTAATATTCATAATTAACTCTTGAAGCTCCCCGTATACTAATCAGTACATGTGGTTTCATATAGAGCAATAACTTCTCATTGTATAAAATTATCACATCACTAGTTGGGTGCCCCCGACTTCGTTCGTGAAAAAATGTGAGTAATCATAAGTACTATAAACATGTAGTACATTATTTTATGTTGTATATCCTATGTTACTCGCTGATAATGTAACTTTCTATAGTTGAACAAGGAACATACAAAACACAAATCTTTTCTCTTTATAATATTAGTGTAGATAAATAAATAAATCACTTTTCGGTAGTTAACATCTTTTTGTACTTCCACTGCTACCTCTTCCCACAGTTTTTTTAAGACAACTGCATTTTTATGGAGTTCGTTTGCTGGATTCCACAGAGTTCTCTTTTAAAAACCGATGCAATTAATATTTTAGCCATTTTTGTCATGTAAATGCCTCGCGTCTCGTGACAAAAAACCAACACGTTTGTTTACTTCGATACACGCTAGGCGTCTAGCGAAGGCGCCAAGCGCGCAGTGCGGCCGGTTGCGAAAATTCTAGAACGTTCGTTTAACTTCACTACTCGCAAGGAGACTCGCTAGGCTCTAGGCGCTAAGCAAGCCGCCTGTCAGTGCGGACGTGGCCTTATAGTAGCAATGTATATATTTTTTATGTTTTACTTGGCACCGACTTCAAAAATTATATAAAATAATTAATAATAATTACATAATAAACAATAATTTCTTAATTACATTAAACAGAACAACAAATAAGTTTACAACAAATAAGAACAAATAAGAAAACATTTATTTCTTGCTTTTTAGTTGTTACTTTTTTCTTTTTTGAAGTCGTTTTTTTTTAAACTTAGTATATATAAACGCATCAGATTTGTTTTCTATTGCAAACACTACATATATTAGATTTCACAGACATAACATCTATTTTGGTAAAAATATCTGATTTAACAGTAATTTTATATGATTTAAGTTTATATAGCATGATTTAAGTTCAGTTTTTATGACTCAAGTTAACGGATAAATGTCTAGTTTAGAAGATTTTCCATATTTGCCATATACAAATATCGTTTGTAACTATTTTGTAAGATTAACACTAGATACTTACAACTAATTTAATTAATTCCCAAATTGTTTAAAAAAATTTATTAGAAGAAAAAGGATACTACTATTAAATTGTTATTGCCGGGCTGAAATAAACAACATAGTATGTGCGAGTTACTGGAATCTCTTATAGTGCTCAGGCAACTAAAATCACTCACTTTCCATACGTTTATGGTCTGATCCAGAGAGCCACTAACAATTAAATCATTGTTTGCAGACCAATCAAAACCTGGAATATAAATTTAGTAGGTAGAAAACTTACACAAATTGCAGAAGCATTAATGTTTTAATAGTAATTGTTACAATATCTTCAGATTTTTACAAAATATTGCAAGTTGTAATATTTCTATATATTGCAAGTATTGTAATAAATAGAATTGCCTCGAAAATCGCGGGAATTTTTGATGATACCTATACCTAATGATATAACATGAAATACATTTTAAACATTAAATTCATATAATTTATAATCCATACGAATTTAAACGCCAAAAAACTCTTGGTATACGGTGAACAAATTTATTTTATTATAGTTATAAGATACTATTACGTGTTTCTGTTTGACGAGAAAACACAGAAAATCACCCTATCAAATTTGTAACTTGAAAATTTATTGTTTACGATAATTGTACACTCGAGATATGTCAGATCGGTTCGAGTCGGCCCAGGTCCTGTAGGGCTGGGTTACTTCGAATTGGATATGTTTGCGATAAGTCAGCTTGATTCGCTTCGGTTTAAGTCGGGTGCACTGACGGTATATCGGATCGACAAGAGTCGGCTAAGATAAGGCTGACTCAGATCGACCAGATCGTGTACGCTCGCGGTACATCGGATCGGATATATTCGCGATTAGTCGGATCGATTCAGTCTGACTTAAGTCAGATTCACTTGAGGTACTTTGGATCGGGTATGTTAGAAAACTTGCTTTTTGTTACTTTTATTTATTTCACTTATTCACAATATATTCTTTTTTAGAGCGTTGTGTTCATTTTTCATAGTTAAAATTATATCACTGATTTCTTTTACTGTTGTGTTGTGTTATCTCTAAACTGATCGAGTTCACTCAACATTTTTCGTTAATTGTTCTACAGCATTAATTTTAACTTTCATATGTGATATTGTTTACTAATTACTTTTATTAATTTTTGGATACAAATCCCTGTCCTATCGTTTACAGAATACTTAAGTTTCGTTGTAAATTCGGCTTCAACTTTGTGGATTTGTGATACATCGAACATGTTAATTTGACTTGATAAATTAACCAAACCATTTTGGTAAGCAGAAAATACTCGTAGCTGCGCAATCTCATCTTTTGTAGCTATTGTAGTTCGACCGAACTTATCGAGGCTCATGAAAATGTGTGTTATTTAACTGGGCACTCTTATTTCTTTTAATTTACTGATAATCGCTAAAATGCCATTGTCGTGAGAATCCGTATTTACCGCACGCTTTGAAGCTATTAAGAGTCTTAGTCGATCCATAAGCTCATTTATGTCATCCCAATATACATATTCTATAGGTTTTTTATTGTGCACCATCATCATACCAGATCCTTCATGCGGTGTTGAATATCATGATGATGCTCTACGTCTTGGTGCAAAAATTGATTAGGGTGAAGCAATGTTCGACACTATATTACTCGTAGACTGGATTGAGATCTAGCAACCAGCATAACCATCTAGTACATTTCTGATATCGATTACCTTTAATCTATCCTTGAGGCTCATAATTATGTCGAGAAAGATCTTTATATCAGATAAGTCGCTGTTAGCCTTGGCAAAATTATCGGCATTACCGGAGAATATATTGTCACATTACCACGACGTGACTGTGAATCTTTTAGGAGCGGTTTCTGTGTTAAGACTAGAAACTGAAGTACTGTCTTGGTGGACAGACAAATAAATACTGCAACATAACACAAGAATGTGTGAACGCGACCATATCTGTGACTTTCTTTGAGAGTTACAAGCTTTGCAGAGTCCACTCCGATATTTAAAAAAGGTCTTCTTGTTCAACTGGAAAAGTTCCCATTTGTGGATAATTATATTCCGTGATCTCCATGACTTTTTTGTTTCGATTAAGGTGGAATTATAAATCTGGGTGAAGCTGAGGACCTGATGACCTGAAATTTGCTAATTCTTTTGCATTTTCTGTGAGGGTGGATAAAGGGGTTCCGTGTATCATTAAAATAATAGTTGCCCAAGGAAATGTTTCCCTGAGATGGATCCAAGAAACCTTTAGTGAAAACATAAAAAAGATTCGAAATTCACTATAGTAAATGATAGAGTCGCATTAGTTCAAACTGAATGAAGATTGGTTGAAACGTGAAAAACTAACTGAAAGTTACTTGTACCTTTAGAGCAACCTCGACGACATTTAAAACTCGACCACCTTTGGCCACCTGAAAATAATACATTCTTCAATAATTATGTCCGAAAATTTGATTACCGTACTTCAGAAAAGTCCTCAAAACGTAGTTAAAAATGATATACCCCTTGCAGTAAAATATCCAAATTTTCCTCCATAGAAATTATAATTAGAGGCATTTCAGTCAAAATCAGATCTTGTTTTCGTTCTAAATATACGAGGACTAAAACAACAGCTTTATAAAAGGTAATGGTAACTCTTCTAAATAATAATATACTATTTATAGTATATAATTTAACAAATAAAGTGTATCTAATCAAGAAAATAGATTGTAGTTATGAATATTAATCGAAATAAAACTTAAGAATTTATTAATAAAAGTATGTACTGATTTCATAAGTAGAAGCTTGTAGAAGTCACTCGCATCAACGGCCGACAAGTATCGTATGGCAGCGGGGTCATAGTTGTGAGGGTCATTGTTTATTTGGTCTATTGTAAATCTAAAAGTACCAACTTCACAGACGTATCACACCTTATGTTGAGGACAATGTAATTAATTGCATGATATTAGCAAGGCTGATAATAAAGCTCATAAAGAGCGAGTTTCCAATATTGCAACAAAAACAAACAGTTCAAAAAAATTAAATATGTTTATTGTAATATTCTGGGACACAAAATATATTACTGTTCGAAGTTTAAGGTTGCACTAATAGATGAGCGAATTGCTTTTATCAATGACGAAAAACATTGTTGAATTTGCTTAAACTATCATAATGATGTCGATTTTCGTATAAATGTTCTACATGCCAACAAGATCATAACAGTCTTTTGCATAAGGATGAAATAACCTCATTTGATGAAATACATAATGTGGTATCTACGCACCACTATTTATAAAAATCCCAATTCCACACGTTTACTCCCTACAGTAAAAATAAAAATTAAGGCACTAAATGGTGACGAACATGTGGTCAGAGGGTTATAGTGATTTAGAAAAATGTTAAACTATAAAACATTTATAATCCTCTGAATATAATAATCATATCAAAAAATATTGCAAAAGTTCAGAAATCAACGGTTATAGATATAAATTCTTGTACTTATAATTATAAACTAAAGCTACAGTGTGCAGTAGTAGAAAAATAACAGATTTACCACGATATATTTTTGATATTACAAATTTAAGGATACTAGACAACATTAAATTATCTGATCATGAATATTACATTCGTGGCAATATTTCTATCTTATTAGAAATATTCTTTATTTCTATTTTATTAGAAATATTCTTTATTTATTAGATATGTATATATTTTATGCAGATATATTCTTTCAATTGTTTTTAACACGTACCATAAAATTAGGGATAGGTAATTTAGTGCGACAACATACATTTTTTGGATTTGTAGTAAGTGGTTAAGTGCCTCAAATAGCGCAATAATTGTGCTATTCATCTGTTGTTTCCTTGAATTCAGTATCAAATGCAAATTTGGAAGGTTCAAGGTTTAGAGAAGGTTCCTGAAACATACAAGGAAGTTGTCAGTGAACATGAAGCTTGTGAAGTTTTCAGCAATCTGTCACAAAAATAAGAAATAGGTTTCAGGTAAAATTACCACTAGAAAAGGAAATGAACGGATGAAATTTAGACGATTTATTTTCAATTAAATTTAGTCCAATCAATCTGTCTGAGCCCCTATGTTAAATGGTCACCAATTGTAAACAGCAAAAAAAAATTGAGCATACAGAAAATAAAATTTCAAGAAACTTACAGTTTTTTGCTCTCAAAATGGCGGCCGCTAACATAACCTAAAAAATTCACAAAAGTAAAAAAAAAAACGGGTTTTCGCGAATAAAAAAAAAAGAAAGTTGTGCTCGGATTGGAAACAGTTAATACAGGGGAGGCAGGCAGGCGTAAATTCAAGTTACCTAACATATAATTCAAAAAGGTTGGTGGAGATAGCAGAGATATCAGGTTGCCATTCTGGGGGCAATTTGGTAAAGTACATGAAGACTTCAGTATAGATTTGTCCAACAAAATAGAATACTTGTTTCAGGCAACTTTACCAGGTAGTAGAGCAAGGCGTTTAGTGGAAAGTTTTTCTGCGGTTCATGAGAATTATTAAAAAATAATTGAGGCCCTAGAAAGGAGATTTTGACGAGAGGATTTACAAATATAAGTCTATATTAGGGAATTGTTAAAACTAATATTAAATAACGCAGCTGCTAGGAACGAGTGGGCGTTATCTCTGATTTATGATAAAATTGAAATACAGTTACAGTTACGAATTCTGGAGACGTTAGGTATAATCTCCGATAAATGTGCAGCCATGTTATTTTCTTTGATCGAGTCGTGTTTACCTAAAGATTTACTAAGAGTTTGGCAGAGGTCCTCGGAATTCTCTTCAAATGAAAATTATTCCTGTACTTCTGTCCTATTATTTTTGTACGGCATTCTCTTTTTAAGAGTTACAGATATAAATAGTCCTAATAAACGTAAGCCGTACAGGATCATTTGAAAAAATGCAACCCCCGTGGGTTACGATTTTCACTTTTCCGCGGCTTTCTCATGTCCCACCTAAAATGTACGGCATAGGACTCAAAGTGATTTACTTCTGTAGGACTACAAAAATTATAGCTTCTCAAGCGGTATCATATGACCCCCTAAAAATTTAGCATGAGCTTGTGGTCTATAAGAGTTTAAATCGAAATTTTCAAATAAAAGGCTGACTTTTTGATATAAGTTTGTCTGAGGCATTCTATAACTTCTCATGTAAGTGAAGACAAATCTGTTTTCAACCCCCGGCGAGGATTGGAAAAAATAAGCAAAGGGTTTTTCAAAATAAATCAAAAACAAAAAGTTAGGAAAAAAAATTCAAATAAAAGTTGTAGAGTATAAAATTTTACATTAATATAATTTTATGACTTTTTTCCTACTATCAAAACTAGGGACGTCGTACGTTAAGGAATTAAACAAAAATTTTAGAAAATCGTAAGTCAAAAATGAACGAGTTCAATTTTTTTTTAATTATTAATAAAAATGTTATAACAATTTTAATTTTTAAAATGTCAATTTCAAAGACTTAAAAACGTACAAATTTTTTTTCTAAACAATTTGATCCATTATTTTAAAAAATGAAAATTAGCTTTTGAAATTTATTTTTACCTTCAATTTTCAGACAGGTAGAAATGTAATTACCTTGAATTTTATTTAGATTCTCCGCTACTGTTCACAACAAAGTTAGAACGCTATCATCGTTATTGTTCCAGTCATAATAGTAACGTGTTTAACAACGTGTATGTTCATGACTCATGACAAAGAATGTGAAGAGGGCTACACACCTTCCGTTTATCTCTGCAGTTATCTATCATAAATTCTTCTTGTAGTACCATATCCTCATTGGACGTTGGTTATCACTAAGGCCCATCTGACCTTCTGTCATTAACTGCTACTGCCACTAAGGCCCTTTTGACCATTAACTGCCTCTCTGAATAATCGGCTGAAGGTTTACCGGTCCATTGCCTGAAGTTTTTGAGCGTCGTCTTCCGGGTCCCCTTCTGCCGTTCATTTTTCCATGCATAATAAGTGTTAATATGTTATATTTACTATTTCTCATTATATTACCAAAATATTCCAATTTTCATTCTTTGACCGCTTTAAGTACTGTTGGTTGTCGTCCAGTTGTATTTAATACTTCTTCATGTGTAACATGATATGTCCAAGATATTCGCATCATTCTCCGATAACACCACATTTCAAAAGCTGTTATTTTTTTGCAAGAAGTATCTCTCAGCGTCCATGCTTCGAAGCCATACAAGAAAACGGAAAACACATAGCATTTGAGAACTCGTAGTCTAGTTTGTACGTTTAAGCGAAGATTACAAAGGATGATTTTCATTTGGTTTTTTTTTTTTTAAACGCTTCTCGCTTTCTCAATACGAATACGGATTTCGCGTAATTGGTCCCAGTTTTCGTTGAGTGTGCAGCCCAAGTACGAGAAGTTTTGTATCCTTTCCAAAATGTCTCCGCTTATATTAAATTGTTCGTTAGCATTAAGGTTTTTGCTAATGATCATTACTTTTGTTTTTCTGATATTGAGTCTCATCCCATATATTTCGCAAACTGATGCGACGCGGTCGATTAGATGTTGTAATCCTTCTGGATTGTCTGCAAGTAAAACAGTGTTAACAGCATATTGAAAGTTATTTATGGGTATGCCATTCACTACAATTCCCTCTTCTATGCCATCGAATGCTTCTCTGAACAGGTGATCAGAATATATGTTGAATAACAGGGGTGATAAGATACATCCTTGACGGACTACTCTCTATGTCAAATTCCTCTGATCTCTTATTTTCTATTTTAACAATACCCCTTTGTTTAGCGTAAAGATTTGTTATTATTCTAAGATCTTGGCTGCATATTCCACATGTTTTAAGAATGTCAATAAGCTTTGTGTGGTTAACTTTATCAAACGCCTTTTCAAAGTCTAAGAAACAGCAATAAACATCGATGTTAACATCTTTAGCCCGTTGTATCAGAACTTGCGTGCTAAACAGCGCCTCCCTAGTTCCGAGGCCATTTCTAAAACCAAACTGGGCGTCATCAAGCTGTCCTTCAATAATAGGGTATATCCGTTCATGAGTGACGTAAAGAAACACTTTCAGAACGTGGCTCATCAAACCGATGGTTCTATGATCTTCACATTTTTTTGCAGAGGGTTTCTTTGATATTGGAATAAACACTGAGATCAGCCAATCCTTTGGTATAGCTGCAGTTTGATATATTTTATTAAATAATCAGTTTTAAAATCTTAAAACGGACTTTTCCGCGTGTAGAACATCTCTATCATCTCGAATTTGAGTGGCTGAGAAAAAATAAACCAACACATAAATGCACAATATGTGTTTTATGCGACAGTTTTACTTTATTCATTGGCGACTGCTTTAGTGCGTATTAATACGTTTGTGATCGAACGAATTTTTTTTCTCGTTCGTTCATATATGATACAGGTCGAATATGTTTTTTCGTTTAATGCAAAATCAGCAACGCGTTAAATGTTTATGTTTAAAATTTCAGAATGAACATAAACATTTACATTGTGCTTTCTCATGATCCATGGACAGGGTGGGGTGTGTCCTATCCACCTCAAAATCAATAGATCTCGTCTGGTAGACGTCTCTAATCAGAATCAGTCGAAACCCGATCGATCCGACACGATTTAATTGAGTGATCGTGCTAACAAAAAAAAAGTTCTCAAATAGTCCACCATTGTGCTTTCTCATAACCCATGAATATGGTAGAATGTATTCTATCCACCTCAAAATCAATAGGTGTCGTCTGGGAGACGTCCCCGATCTGAATCAGTTAAAACTCGATCGATCCGACACGATTTAGTTGAGTTATCGGGCTAACAAGAAATTTTAATGCCGACAACAACGACACACACAGACACAAATTTTGTAAAAACCATTTTTTTTTGCTTTTAGGCCGAAAAACGAAAAATTAACGCTAGAATTTTTTTTCCATTTTTCCTTACTCGATTGCATTACTTTTCCGTTCTGGTATAATTGAGTGCGGAAAAGTAATAACTTATAAAGAATGTCTATACCGTTTTCTTCCAATAATTTCAACATTTCTCCATGTACTCTATCGGAACCTGGAGCTTCATTATTTGTAATTATTTGAATGGCTTTCAAAGCCATTCACAGCAACTTAATTTTTTTGAACAGTGAAAAGGCCATTTTATTCTGATAAAAATGTATCTTGAGAAAATCGTGGTACAACTCAGTCAGCTGTTGCGATGGAGGAAGTACTGTTGTGATCTTTATATGTTATTTGTTTAGCGAGACAAGTGAAAAAGTCGCAAAGACCAAGAAGAAAGTGGAGTTGCCAGTGGTTGCTGAAGAAAAAGGCGTTTTCTCATATCAAGTTATTGAGAGTTGCGAAATGAACCCAGTAACTGTCTGAATTATTTGAGAATGGATGAAGAGACTTATGTTGGGTTGTTGAGTTTAGTTTCTCTATTCATTGTGAAAAATTATACTGTTATGAGAAAAGCGATATCTCCTACGATACATCTATCATGATTAAGGACTTTAGTAATCTGGTATGACTCATGATACTTGGGTTGGAAGTTCTGTGATTATTCTAAAATCATCGCACCCTTAATTATCACATGGTCACCGACAACATATTTAGGGGGCGATCTACGACGCCAATCATATCGTTGTTTATTTCCGTCCTGCACTTTCGTTTGCTGCACCTCAGTGGTTCTTCTTGTTTATTGTGACATTCGAGGTGATCAAAGTCGGTATCTTGTCTAAGTCCTTCTACAATGAGGTCTCGCAACACTTGATCGATTTGCACGCGCAAATAGTACCCTAATAGGATTGGCGTGGGGATATTGGAGATATTTCTTTGGAAAATGTTGTTCAGAATTAGTTGCATTTGCATTAATTTTGCGCACCAGTCCCGATATTTGTTAGTTATTGCACATATTGCTAGTATATTATCCACGATTTTGAGTCTTATTGTACTGTTCACATTGTCCATTCGCGCGCAGCATTGCGATGGCGTTAAGTACATGCACTATTTCTCGTTCTTTTAGAAAATCTCTAAATTCTTCAGAAGTACAGGCAATCCCGCGATCATTAAAAATTTGTTTGGGGGGTCCAAAAATGTCAAAAGTACTTTGTAGGGTTCACATGACTTCCTTTGCACACGTAGTTTTGGTTGGGTTTAAGAAAACGAATTTGGAATGTCTATCCATAGATAGACATTCCAAATTCGTTTTCTTAAACCCAACCAAGATTACATAAGACTTGTCATAACAACACGTATATGCCTATAACCGGCCTGAGAACGATCAATAGGACCTACATGATCACAATGGAGAGTATCAAAGGGGGCATTGCTTTTGGGGATGTTAAAAGGACGGCTAACTGGTTTACTACTATCAGGATTATAGTTTATACACTTAAGACTTATGGACTTACGTACATATCGACGTAGCTTGGGGAATTAAAACGTATGTAATACCACTTGAATCGTTTTGTCAATGCCAATATATCCATTATCGTCATGTGCCGATTGGACAACATTACGACGCATAGCTGGAGGTGGAAATTTTTATCCAGCATCAACCTTAATATTTCGTGGTCTAACTTCGTTCTTTTCATCGACTCATACAACTAAACTCGAATAAATGAATTTACTAGGCCGAATAATTCCTTTTCCAAGAAGGTTCTCAACAATTCCTTCTAACCATTCCTGTTCCGGCTTCAATAGTTTTTGTGGGTGATGTAATACGGGCTCATTCGTAAAACGGATGTCCATTTCTAGCCCAAGACCATGCTTCAGTTCAGTCGGCTTTTCTATTACGGTTTGGACCAGACTTCCAATCTGCTGTTTGACAGAATCATTCATATTTGGATCAATATTCAAGTCATCGGAAATAATTCGACTTTCGTCCAAATCTCCTACTTCTATGTTCGATCTTCTCTTTCGATCCTTAGCAAAACTTTAGTATTTTTGATAAATTCGCTTCCCAAGATAATATTGACAGGAATGGCTTCATCGGGAACAACGTAAATTTTGGTAGTCAACATGTTATTTTTAATCTTTAAAGCAATTGGTGCCACGCCAATATTCTCACAGACAGAACTGTTAAGTCCAGAAAGCCGAATAGGTTTAATCTCCGAATTATCGACCTCTAAAATAGGTATACGCAAGGATTTTGCCCTCTTACTGGTTATAAGATTAACAGAAGAGCCGATATCAATTAGCGCATTTTCTCGCTGCTCATTTATCTCCACAGATACAACCATATCGTCACTAACTGCTTCAATGATAAGCATGTGCTTTTCCTGAAGTTTTTCTGTCTGGTCTGTCTTACTAGGGCAATGTCGAGCAATGTAACCTTTTTGTGTTTTTTGTGTTACACTTTTCGTAGGTTATTTTAGGGCAATCACGAACTCTGTGTTCACCTTCCATGCAAAATGGGCATGTAGAAAATGACGTATTTCTTTCAAACTGATGTTTGTCTGCATCCAATCTACGAGAAGAAAAGGCTACTTTGTTGGATGAAGTATTGTACCTCTCTTTTTCTTTGGATCCACCGCCATCTGATCTTGGTTTCAAATTATCCTTATTGTTAGGTTTTCTATCGGCTTGGAATTTGACAAAGTTATCAGTTTTCTTAAGGAGGTCTGTCGTAGTTTTTGGAACGTTCGTAAACAATTATCTGGCTAAGGTATCATCATATAGACCTTGAATAATATAACTAATCAGACTGTACTCGTCAATATTATTACCAGCAATAGTTCTCATTGTGAATATCCTAATCTACGATGGATACCCAGGAGTAGTTAGTGGTTCCAAAATTATCAAAGAATCGGTCTTTGAACTCCTGCCATGTATTTAAAGACAGTTAGATGCTAACCCACTGTTTGGCAGAGCCTCTTAATTTCAACTTTGCATGAATTAGAGTATTTCTTTCATCTAAGCAATATAGGTATTTTGCATTTTCGACTGTCTCTATAAATCTTTCCGCTGTAGTTATGTCTTGGTCTGGATTATATTCAAGTATTTCATGTTGGGCTTCAACCAGAAATCGAGGTTGAAAATTAAGTAATACTGTGAAGGCGTGAATTGTTAAGTGTGGTATGTTACGTTTGGTTGCATGTTTAGTTGATATTGGTATGCCACTGGAGGTACATTTACGGTTGATTGACATTTATCATCATTGGGCAATTCATGAGATTGGTACGCCATTAGCAAAGATGTATTTGGCTGAAATTGGTACGCCCCTGGAACATGCACCTCTCTTTTGGACATGTGGAAATTTATTTGCATTTTCAGATGAGAAATCTGTTTTTGTAACTGAGATAAAAGTGTTTCCTGAAAAGGGAGATGAGATAATTGAACACCCTGCATAGGAAATTGCGTTGGCATGGTAGCAGGTTGCGAAAATACATGCGGAATGTTTGACGTGTATGTTGACGAAGACGGAAGTTAATTATTACAAGAAGCATAGTCATTGCCATTAGATTCATTGTCATTAGATAGTGATGTAACAGGAACATTCCCATATTTACTTGACTTAAGAAATGGCGACAATAATGACACATCCAGCAGACTTTTGTCATCTACACCTGTGAGGATAGACGGTCCAGATTTTGGTCTGTCTTTATCCGTAACAGATATTTCAACCTGATTAGTAATAGGTAAGCAGTCGACAAAGGAATGTGAACACTGCATTTTAAAATGGAATGTACTTACATTTGTGGACACAATCCTACTGTATCAACTTTATTTTACGGGCACAGCTAAACACAATGTGTCTACGTGATACCACAAATCGTTCCGAACAAGTTGATTAAATTAAGATACTCTGTCTATAATTCAGTTGGAATTCACTAGAATGTTCTCGAGAGATCGTCACTTCAATGTATGTAAACAAAATGGCGGGTAGCCCCGTGTATGTTGGATTTATAAATACAATGTTTACTAGCTTTTGTGGGCATATCCCACTTCTGCTTCTGAATTGCTAAAATAAACGGTTACACACTAATACAAACTTCATTATACTTTTGTGTACAACAAATAAGCGCGAGTAAATGTATTGAAAAGAAAGCGATGCACCGAGAAATTTGAAAAGTTGGTAGAAACATTATTTTCCATTGATTGGTTGGGATTTATGTTACTTGAACTTGACATGTTGTTTGAGTTAGTGGTTGAGTTTGAGTAGTGATTGTCTTTGAGGGTCGGGTTGTTGAGTATCGAGTTATTCAGGTTTAGATGTTTGAGAGTTTGGGAGTTTAGTGTTAAGCCATTGAACGATATTGGATGGACGAGAATTATGTTGCTGAGGATAGGGTATCTGAGGGTAAGAGAGTTGATGTTCTGATATTTGAGAGATATATGGTTGAGGGTAGGGTTGTTGAGGGTTAAATTGTTGATAGAAATTATTCTCGAATGAAAATAATTATTTTCGAATGGGCGTGGGTCAATATTATTTATATTGACTATTTGGCATCAAATTTGGCAAAGTGATTTGACTGTTCATTACCTTAAAATCTTTGGTGAGTGTTTCAAGCTCCCTCTCAAAAATCACGTTATTAATAAGTTTTCGAGCGAATACGGCCTGGCTACCTTTAAAGGAATGTAGCTTATGGGCTATATACTTTTCATAAGCTTAGAATTCATCATCAGGACGAATAGCGTGTGTGACACACCACAACGAATAGCATATATATATATATATATATATATATATATATATATATATATATATATATATATATATATATATATATATATATATATATATATGTTAAATCACTAGTTTGGATTTAAACTTTTTAAAAACAATTTATTTTACTTAACGGACGAACAAGAATTTAGATGTGTGAGTATAACAATAATATCAATACTAAAATTATACTAAAGCTATATTAAAATTATACTGCCCATGCAACGGGTTTGCTGCGACTTTATAAGTTTCGTTATGCTGACATTGTTGAAAGTAAAGTTAAAATATAATTGGCAAAAGATTAATTTAAAGAAAGAACATTATAAGGTTTCAGCAAATCATCATAAACGTTGGTTACAATGTATATAGTTATATGATAAGACACGTAGCAGTATTAAGTTACGTCTGGCTTTCAGATAACATACTGAAGGTTTTATGTTACCTGATAATAAAGTTATAGAAGTGTGAGAACTACTTTGAGTAATGAATGCAATACAATATATTTTATATAACAACTCCCCTTTTTAACAAAAAGTTGGTGTTATACAGCAACTTTTCAAAATAAGTAAAATTGAAATTAATAATTATGAATTTAACGATTATTGAAGTTATATAATAATAATAAAGTTAATTGAGAATATGAAGCCTTAAGTTAAGTTTAAATTATACAATTAATATTTTTTAAATATAAAATTTACAAAATTAAAATATATAGAGTCTTTGAAACCGATTTATAACTGAGAAACATTAGTTCAGTTCGATTTCTTCCTCTGGGGTTTCATCTTTGGATCTGATCGATGGTCTTCTTCTGGGCAGGATGCTCCTGAAGGATTCTCTTAAGCGTTTAGAAGGTCCAGGTGGAGGTGGTGGTGAATTTGTTGTGAGGGCGATTGCTAATCTGTTTCTCTTTCGGCATTTACATAAAATATATAACAAAATGAGAGTTGCTATTAGTGTAATGATAAAATAAGTGAACCAAGAGATGTGTTTGGTGACAAATGGTTCATTGATCAAATCGTCTAACGTTCGAGAATACTCGTCCAATTTGTGTTTGGCAATCTCGAGGTCTTCCACATTCAAGTTATTCAATTTTAATGGTTCTAATTTTGGGATTTGGATGTCATCGGGGATTCCTTGACAACAATTAAAGGGAATTAAAATGGGGTGATCACTAACACTGGTTTGTGAAAAGTTCTTAGGGTCAGCTTGTATTTTTGTCACTCCTATGAAAGCACTACATCCAGGTTGCAATTTAAGAATGGAATTTTTATAAATGATCTCTGTCTTGGTGTTTATTTGTTTGCAATTTACAGTAATTTGAAGTGGTTCTGAAGTAATTGTTAGCCATGATGAGTCCGTTAGTTGTTGGACATTGTAGCCTTTTGCAAATATTATTGAAGTTTGGCAGCTCTCAGGTAAAGTTTTTAAGTGTTTCAGGATTTGGGCTTCACATATAGCATTGTCGTCGATGGGGTATGCAAATAGATTGGAACATATCTTTGTGCCAAAGAAAAGTGGTTTACAGTCTTTCAGATTTTTGATGGGTATGTACATCAAAGAATCGACGTCACGCGCTAAGTATTTTTGTGATGAAGATAAAACATGATATAGACCAGTTCTATTATTTAGGATAGGGATTGGATATAATCTAAAAAGGGTGTATCTTTGTTGGTCTATTAGAGGGATTTTTTAATACAAATACCAAGTCTGAATCAGTTTGGTATGCTTCTAATTCCATGATATCCAAATATTTGGCAATATTGGAAGATTTTATAATGAGTGGTAAATTGTTTTGGTGTAAATTTTGTGAAATTTCCTGAAGCGAGGTTATCAAATTTTCAGGATTGATTATCGACGTATGAATAATTTTTAATCGCGCGAAAGTTATTGAATTTAGAATATCATTTAATTGATTCTCGATATACAGGTAACTTTCCATGAGAAGTTCACATTTTTCTAAAAATCTTAATTTTGCTTCAATTACTTTAATTTTATCTGCTGTCCTATAAATTGCGTCTGATATTATTTTTATATCTCTATTGAAGGTGGCTTCATCAATTTGCAACTTTTGTATGGTAGCGTTAAAATTCTTTATGACGGATGTTGTTACCGAGATTTGATTTTTCATTAAATTTTCTAATTGATGCTCGTCATTAGTTAATTTATTGATGCAATTCATGTAGTATTCACCATCTTCGGAATCTAAATTTCCTGTAATTGACTTAAATATTGTACCAATGCCATTGAGAATTCCACGTTTGTAACGTTTAGTATCAAAATAAATTTCGCTTAATTTTTCTTGAATTGAATTTGAAATTTGGGTTAATAAGCTGATGTGTGTTTTTACTTCACCTCGAAAAAGGTTCATGTTTTCAAATGTGGGGTTAATAGCGTGTAAGAGAATTTCAAGCATTTTCTCGTTATGTTCAAAAGTGTTCTTTATTGATGAAATGTTTTTGTGAACCAGAAGAGTCCATTGTTTATTTGTTACAACGATTTCGCTGTCTCGATGATAATATATTCCAATGGTGTTGTTTATTGGAGTAATGGTGTATTGGGATACTGCTGCTCCAATCAGCAGAAGAAACCTGAAAATAATTTAATTCTCAAAATATGGTTTCATCCTGTCGAAATTGACTTTTGTCTTTTGTGACGTTTCGAGATTTAATAAAATTGCAGAATTTTGAAAGATTTTTATTATTTCGAAAGGACCGTTAAATTTATTATGTAATTTATCTTTAATTTGAGATTCCTTAACATAGACTTTATCGCCTATTTTAAATTGTGTAGGATGTTCTGGAACGTTTCTATCGAATCTTAATTTAGCCTTTTCTTTTTGAAGCTCAGTTTTTGTGCGTGCAATTTTATAATAGTATGAAATTCTATTATTTAGGTCTCGTATATATTTTGATATCAACTCTTTTTGGTTATACAAAGTTTCAGGTGGGCGACTGGACGTATGTCCAAATACTAGCTCGTATGGAGAGAAACCGTGTGTTTTATTCGTCGAGTTATTATAACAAATAACAGCGTAAGGAATTACGTTTAATGGATGTTCATTAGGGTTTTCAGCCTGATTAGTACGAATCATCTCTAAAAGTGTGGAGTGAAATCTTTCCACAGATCCGTTTGATTGAGGGTGGCTAACGCTAGAAAATGTTAATTTTATGTCGTATAAGGTACATAGGTCTTTAAGTAATACATTGTCGAATTCTTTACCGTAATCCGAATGTATACGAAGCGGAGTACCAAAATGCTGAAAATAAAGGAGTAATGTATTTACTGTTGATTTAGCGGATTTATCCTCTAATGGGTACGCTTGAGTAAATTTGGTTAGTTCATCCCTAATAGTTAAGACATAATTTCTTTTTGGAATTTCTAATATATCGATATTTATTCTTCCAAATGGTGTTCTTGGTGTTTCAGTTATCACCAGTGGATTGCTTAAGTTTTTCCGTAAGGTCTTTGTTTTCTGGCATATTTCGCAATTTTGAATGAATTTAGTTACGTCTTTAGTTAAACCGGGCCAGTTATATTTATTCCTTATTCTTCGAATGGTTTCGTTTATTCCGCGGTGTAAATTTGCTTTTCCTGTATGGTTTTGGTCTAATATTATCGGAATTTGATCTTCGTCAGGCGTCTTAGTTATGTTTTGGCAACTAACTAGGTTTAAATCTTTTTCAGTGAAAATAAATGACAACATTTCGAGTATTGGCAATTCTAAATTGTTTTCAATGAAATATGTTTTTGAAGATTCGAAAATGTCTTTGTCTTTGTAAAGAGTAATAAACATTGTTTCGATTATCTCTTCGATGTCGAAGGGTAACAAAACAATATAATATTTTCGGTTTTTCACCGTTTTACTCGTGACTATATTAATTTTATTGTGAATAAAATTTGGTTTTTCCTCGAAAATATCTTCAATTATTTTGTAATGTAAGTCTTCGAGTTTTTCTTTTTGGAAAAACGTTATTATGTCTTTATGTCCTTTGTCCAATAATTGATTGTTCGTAATTTTAATTTTTGAATAGTCTATTAGTGACTGGGTTTTATATAGGTGAACAAATGTATTTAATTCTTGTAAAATTGATTCTGGTGAAATTTCGGTATTTTCTGAACTAATCGATTCGTCGTCTGTATTTGATGTTAAAATTTTGTTTTTGAAATCCACACATTTTTGAAAATGGTTAATTTTGATACGGGATAAGGCATCCGCATTTTTATTAATTTTGCCAGGTTTATATTCAATCTGGTAGTCGTACTCTTCAAGTTTTAAGCGCCAGCGTGCTAGGCGACTACCGGGGTCTTTAATAGAGAAAAGCCAGGTAAGAGGTCTGTGATCTGTTATCAGTTTGAACTTTCTACCAAAAATATATGGGCGAAAATGTTTTACGGCCCAAACAATAGCGAGGAGCTCTCGTTCTATTGTTGAGTACTTTGTTTCCGCACTACAGAGAGTTCTGGAGGCGAAAGCTATGGGTAGATCTTTACCTATTGGACCTTGCGAAAGTACAGCGCCAATCGCAAAAGCGCTCGCATCTGTTGTGAGTAGGAATGGCTCGTCAAAATTTGGATACGATAGTATGGGGCTTGAAGTAAGGGTTTGTTTTAAATCTTCGAAAGATTTTAAACATTCTGAATCGAAATTGAAAGAGGTGTCTTTTTGCAGTAATTTAGTGAGAGGTTTGGAAATTTTGGCGAAATTATCAATGAATCGTCGGTAATATCCGGCGAGGCCAAGAAATGATTTAATCTCTCTCTGGTTAGTTGGTTGGGGAAAATTTTTGATGCATTCGATCTTAATTGGATTTGGTTTTACACCTTCTTTGGTGACGAGGTGACCTAAATATGCAACTTCCTTACGAAGGAATTCGCACTTGTCCGGTTGAATTTTTAAATTAGCTTTTTGAAGACGTTTGAAGACTTCGGTAAGCCGTGAAACATGGTCTTGGATTGTTGGGGAATAGACGATTATGTCGTCCATATATACGAGGCATCTCTCGTTTTGGATTCCTATTAAAATGTTATCCATTACCCTTTGGAAGGTTGATGGGGCATTTTTCAAACCGAATGGAAGCCTATTAAATTCAAAATGACCGTTTTCGACTGTGAAAGCGGTTTTTGGAATGTCACTGGGTTCGATCTCAATTTGGTGGAAACCGGAGGCCAAATCGAGGGTGGTGAAATATTGACATTTGCCAAGTTGGTCTAAAAGATCAGAAATGTTTGGTAAAGGGTATTTATCTCCTACAGTTAACTCATTGAGTTTTCTGTAGTCAACTACGACACGCCATTTTTGTTTACCTGACGCATCAAGCTTTTTGGGGACAACCCAAATCGGTGAAGACCAAGGGGAATTTGAATGTTTGATAATACCTTGTTCTAGCATTTTCGATACTTGTTTTTTCACTTCCTCTTTGTGAATTTGAGGGTAGCGATACGACTTTGTAAAAGTAGGTTTAGCATTGTTGGTGTCTATTGTGTGTTTGATCTCATTAGTAAATGTTAGAATATCTCCTTCGAGATAGAAGATATCTGAAAAGTCTAGGCAAAGTTGAGTAATTATTTCTCTTTCTTCCTCATTTAAGTGATCAAGACGAAGTTGCTGTTTTATTTCTTCGCGTCTATCTATATAAATTTCAGAATTATATTCGTTTAAATTATTTAATGAAAAATTTTGGATTGGTTCTAGTTTAATTTCGGAAAAATCTATTATTTTTGGGACTGCGTTTGCATTTAATACGGAGGCAAGAAATTCTCCTTTATTGTTAATTTTGACTAGTGCATTAGGAAGTCGTACTTTATCTATTTCCATAGCTGTTAATATGGCTTCTGTATTTACAAGATTACATCGAAATTTAGAAATTTGTTCTGTACGAGGGTTAATAGAAATTTTGTTGAGAGATTGATTATTTTGAACATTTTGTTTTTTATTATTTTGTACATTAGTGGAATTTTCTGTGGCTTTGAATAAAGGTACAGTTTTGAAATTGGTAATTAATTGTTTATTTTTTATGTCAATAATGCAGTTGTAATGTTCTAGAAAATCGGATCCTAGTAATCCGTCGAATTCAATATCAATATTATGAATGTAAACTTTGTGAGGATCGTTGAGAGTAAACGGAATGAGTGTAGATTCATTAATTAGAATTTTTTGATCGGTAATTCCCTGTATTAAAACGTTTTCGGGAAAACGTTTAGAATATTTTTCACAAGTTTTTGGCTTAAATATGGATAGTCCGGCACCTGTATCTATTAATATTTTAAATTTTTTTGTAGCATCTTCAATGTAATATAAGTTTTTGGGATTTACTGTTAAAAGGGCACTTGATATTCCTCTATTTATAGGAATATTTGTTTGTCTTGCTGTTGGTTGGTGTTTAAATTCATTATTTGAATTTGGTTTTCTAATTCCGTTATTTCGCATAGCTGTTGATCCGGTGGATGATCTTGAGCTTGAGTAGTTTGCCGAAAATCCTGATCAGTATCAGAATAATTAAATTGGTCTGTTGAAAAATAATAATTTTGTTGATATGTTGGTTCGTCTGAATATGAATCTTGATATTGTTCATAATTTTGATCGCAATTGTAATTATATTGATGAGCGGTATCATCAGCATATTGTGCATGTGAGCTGTACTGATGAGCAGTATCATCAGTGTACTGTGAATCGTATTGATGAGCCGTATCATCAAAATTTTGGTTCATTTGAGCGTTCATATGATGAGCTCTTTGTTGATTATAATTCGGATTTGGCCGAATTATTGGTGGTCTTGATTGGTTTGTATAGTTGGGATTCGGTTTAATAGCTGAAGGCCTGTTTTGTTGAAAACTGTTTTGCTGGTAATTATTTTGTTGGAAATTTGAATTCATCGGTCTATTATTTCCATTTGGATTAAATTGAGGTCGCTGATAATTTTGATTTAAGTTGGATGATTGGGCCTGATTAAAATTTTGTTGAAAATTAGGCCTAGAAAAATTTTGGAAAGGTGCTGAAGAATTTTGTTGTTTCGTTCGGCACTCATTTATTGTGTGTCCATTACGTTTACAATATGTGCATATCTTCTTAGCATTTAATGAATTAGGTGGTAATGGTTTGTTCGCTTTTTGAAATTTCTGAGATTCAAAGTATGACAATTGAAGTTCCCGTTTAATCCTGGATATTGCTTGAAGCATATCCATAGGATTACTTGCTCTTATTATAGATCCTAATTTTGGATCCAGCCCTGTCAATAAAGTGTTAAGAGTCATTGTCTCGATTAAATTTGATTGTGCGGTTTTTTGATCAGAGGTTAAATGCTGTTTCTGAATCGCTGCATGCATTTTCGCATTATGCGTTTGCAAGCGGGATACAAAATTTAAAGCGGATTCGTTTGATTGTTGATTAATTCTTTGCAAGTCCTGAATTAGAGACGTAAGGTCCCTAGAGTCTCCAAAGTGAGTCTCTAATAGATATTTGATTTCTTCCCAAGTTGACGGGTTCCTAGAATTTACTAGTTCAGCGGCTTTTCCACGTAATTTATTTTTAACATGGAGAGTTAAAAGTATTTTTTGATTATCGACCGCCATGTCGAAAGCGCATTTAATAGCATTTAAGAATGTTTGTAGGAAAATTTGATTTCCGTCATACTCCGGAACAATTGAGAAAATTTCTGATAGTTTGTAAGGTTCTAAGATAGCTTCGTTTGCCATTTTTATAAGTTAATTAATTATTATGTTTAAATTAGATATTGTAAAGTTATTTAATTAAATACAATTAAATAAAAACAAATTTGCAGATGGGAAGGATAATAGTTTTTGGTCTATATCCTGTATAATATTTCTTAAAATTATAAATAAATGTTTCAAAGGTAACGTGTCAATTCTTTGACTTACCAAATTTTTTCCATTCGTCTTCCGGCCAGAGTCCACAACCAGTGAGGCAATTCCGTGTTCTGGAAGCGGGGTGTCTTCGGGAAGGATGGCTTGCAGAGGAGAATCACAAACAGTGAGGGCAGGTCCGTGTTCTATCTGCGATTTCCCCTGTTGTTTTCTTTGTTTCTTTGTAGATTTGTTTCTTGTTTCTTTTATTGAAGTCTTCGTGTTTCGAAGTTGCTTCTTTGAAGTATTCTTGTTTCGTGTTTCTTTTCTTCTTGAGCTTGTTCTTGATTTCACTTCGGAATTGGAATTCCACGTTACTAGTGAGGCAAATCCGTGTTCTAATAACGCGTGAAATCCTACAACGACTGCGCCAAATTTGTTAAATCACTAGTTTGGATTTAAACTTTTTAAAAACAATTTATTTTACTTAACGGACGAACAAGAATTTAGATGTGTGAGTATAACAATAATATCAATACTAAAATTATACTAAAGCTATATTAAAATTATACTGCCCATGCAACGGGTTTGCTGCGACTTTATAAGTTTCGTTATGCTGACATTGTTGAAAGTAAAGTTAAAATATAATTGGCAAAAGATTAATTTAAAGAAAGAACATTATAAGGTTTCAGCAAATCATCATAAACGTTGGTTACAATGTATATAGTTATATGATAAGACACGTAGCAGTATTAAGTTACGTCTGGCTTTCAGATAACATACTGAAGGTTTTATGTTACCTGATAATAAAGTTATAGAAGTGTGAGAACTACTTTGAGTAATGAATGCAATACAATATATTTTATATAACATATATATATATATATATATATATATATATATATATATATATATATATATATATATATATAATATAATACATGGTGAGCCACGGTGGATGGAGTACTAAAAGTATATGGAGAACGGATCTACCGATTGCTTTGAAATTTTGGTTATCAAAATAGTCGAGTATGATCTATACAACTAAAATATTTTCGAAAAAGCGGTGTTGGCAAGGCCTGGGGGCATCTTCTTCATTAATCAAATGTTTCCAATATCATACAGGGTGAGTTAGAGAATGCTTTCTATAAGTGACTTAGAGAAATGCACGAAAGTTAATTTTTTAAATGGAATGCCCAGTATATTATTACTAATTCGGAAAGGTGATACATTTACCTATTTAAAAATGTTAATGTACCCTATACCTCTACGCTCCGTTTTCGATTTATAGACACTTTTCTGTAACCCTTCCAAGAATATTATATCTTTTAGTATGTTGTCATAACGGGTGGGCCATGAAATTTTTATTTTATCATTTTATAATGACAACAGACATGCTATTTTTCTAAATAAATTTGACATTAGTAATATTTGCACTTAATTTGAATAGATGTAGCACAAATATGGCAGAAAATAATTATACAAACACAGTTTTAATGGATTTGTTTATTATTCATGGACAGTGCAATAAGATTATCAACAGAACTTGTAGAATATTTAATGAGAAATATCCGAATTTACCGCAGATTACGTTACATCGGGTGATCTGGGAGGCCATAGAGCCGGACCATTACGCCCAAACCAGCGAACTTCAAACATATTTGTTAACTCATGGTAAACTTCATGGGTTGAGTGAGCTGGAGCGCCATCCATTTGGTACCAACACGTATTTAGAATATTTAGTGGCAAACTTTCCAAAAAATTTGAAATCACCGTTCTAAGAATTTCTAGGTATTTACGAGAATTTACATTTTCATCATACACTTCAAAACACACGTGATTATCCATCATCAAACAAAAAACATTAAAACTAAATGTATTTTGAAAGTTACCTTCACGCACCATTCGTGGATTTTGTTCTGCCCAAACATGCCAATTCCTCCTATTTATTATCCCTTCTCTGTTAAATTTTGACTCATCGGTGTAAATAATTTTGTTGAAAAAATGTGGGTCTTCTTGCGTTTTTAATAAAATGCTTTCGCAGAATGCCACACGTCGTACCTCGTCACCTTGGTGGAGAGCTTGCAGTTTTAAAATGGAAAAAGCATGCATTTTATGTTTTTCCATAATTCTCTGTATTGACGAGTAAGATAGTCCCAAATCTTGTGACGCAGCTCTAATCGACGTATGTGGATTTGCATTGAAATATGAAGACATTTACTTGGTTGCCTTCATCACCAGTAACATCTTTGGGGCGTGTTCTAGTAACTTCAGTTCCAAATCGTTTAAAATTTGCTTCTATTCTCTTGAAGGCAGTTTTGTTTAAAGGTCGTAAATGTGGATATCTCTCGTTAAAAAAACGACAAGTACTTTCAATAATTTTTTTACATTCTCCTTACTTCTTACATTGACAATTAAGACAATGCGTATTATTTCCATGGCCCGCTGGTCAGAAATAAATTAATAAAATGGAAAACTATGGTATCGAATAAAAAATACCTCGATAGCAAGAAAACGGTAGCAGATAGGTATAGGGAATCCTAATACAGATTGAAATATAACTTAATTCTCCATCACAGAAAGCAATAAAATACAGGGTGTTTCATTTAAGAAAATTGACTTTTGAGCAGTTGAAGTTTGTCAGAATGAACTAAATTTTTTGGACACCCTGTAAATAATAAAATACCAAACTACATATCACCTGAAAGCTTAATAGTCCGCCTAATTACAGTCCAAAATTTGCTACTATAACTTTTGTTTTGAATAAGTGACAAGCATTTCAATGGGATACTACAAAACCTAATTTTTTCAAAAAAATTAAAATATCTCAAAAACTGCTGATGATAGGTATAGGGAATTGTTAAGAAAGTTCACTTAAAATCAGCAGGGTAATTCAAAAATGTAATAATATACTGGGTGTTCTCTTTAAAATAAGGAAGTTGATAGCTACTTCCGGTATAATGGGAAGTGTCAGAAAAGCAAAAATACTTTAGTTGAATAGATCGTCCTCGCTAACCCCTGATTCCAAATTTTAAAAAAATGAATTCCAATGGGAAGTTCATAAACTTTTAATGAACGGGTTAGCTGAATCACCCTGTATATATATATATATATATATATATATATATATATATATATATATATATATATATATATATATATATATATATATATATATATATATATAAGGGTTTCTCACGGTAGCCGTTCGTTAGAAGTTTTCGTGGTTAGAAAAAACTTAGAATTCTGAATTTCTGGACTCCAGGGTTATTCAATTCTCCAGGGATTCTTTCATTTTGAAATATTGTCGTGATCATACCTCATCATTATTACTAAACCTTCGCTGAAAATTAGTTTTAATGATAATCCTTGGATTTTCTTGGCTCCAATATCGGTGGATATTTCTATTAAAAATACCATTGACACTAAATCTGCATTCGTCTGACCAAATAATCTTAGTGTCGAAAAGTGGGTCTTGTCGCACTGAACTTAAATACAAATGGCAAAATTGTTGTCTTCGTTCTCTATCGTTTTCCTCTAATGCCTGTACTTTTTGAGGTATGTATGGCTTAAATTTGTGCTTTTTCAATATTGAATTCACAGTTCGTTTTGAAGCTCCAATATTATTTGAAATTTCCCGAATGGAGGTTCTTGGGTTTTCTTCAACATTAAGAGGAACATTGAGCTCCGTGTTTTCATTAAATTCGCGTTCTTCTCGTTTCGGTTTCTTAAATGTCCCATAGTTTCTTAAATTTTCTTCAAGTCTTCCAAACTTACGTGGTTCTGAAACTTCTCTATGAGGAAACCGCTCTCTATAAAGGCGGACTGCTGCACCACGATTCTGATTACACTGAAAGTATATCTGAATCATATCCGTCAATATTTGATTATTGTCCATACTGCACTGTTGACTTATTTCGCAAAAAATAACTTACTGTAATGACACTATAACACACAAAAGCAAAATAATGTAAGAAACTGGGATGCGGAAGTTGAAATGACATTTACTCGATTTGTTATATTATTTTTTGTTTTCCACGGCACAGATGATTAGTCAAAATACGTTTGTCATCAATTAAGCGACCGGGCGCCTATTGCGGTATCGGCGAATATTTTCACCATTTTTCTGTGACAAATGTTTCACAAAAGTCCATTTGTTATACATCGTTCGATTCAGAAAAGAAATCTGCATAATAATAAATAACAAAAAAACTATATTGCTATTTGAAAAATAAAGGTGACTATCATTACACAATATCATAACATTACGGTATGATCACTCTAGAGTGTATTTAGAGCCATGTCATTTGATTTTTTGTTTTTTAAAATCAGATTATAAATAACGGAGTTATGGCTTGCGGCGTTTTTTAGGAGACACCCCGTATATATATATATATATATATATATATATATATATATATATATATATATATATATATATATATATATATATATAATTTTTTTTTTTTTGTTAAGAAATATGGGGTGAATAATAATCCGATTTTCATTATACCCCAATTTATTTAAATTCTCAGAGATTACAAGTGAATATCTGAACAGATTGACGCGCATGTCTCAACTATTGAATGGTCGGTCCTTCTATCTAAACTGCGCCGAAAGCTGATGTCATAGTTTATACTCCATGTCTCATAAAGTATTTGATTTAATATCAACAACTCGGCGGCGGCTCGGTCGAGGTTCTCCCAACTCGATAAATGAAGAACAATGGTAACAAATTATTCGAAATAAATGACTAAAATTCTGCTGGTTTCACATTCGGCTTATCCTGACATGGTCGCGTCCTCGCAACCTTGGACCTGGCTCACTGGGTCAGAGGTGATGTACTGAATCACCTTGGCTTTTACTTATAACATATGGGTTATACCTATTTTACGCCTAACAGTGCCCTAGACCGTTCGACACATCCGTAGCACACTGGGCCATCATGGTTCACTGGACCATCATAGTTCCTGGACTGCAGTGTAGCACACTGGGCTACCCTGGCACACTGGGCCATCATGCTTCACTGAACCTGAAATGTAACACATTGGGCTACCCTGGCACACTGGGCCATCATGGTTCACTGGACCATCGTAGTTCACTGGACTACAATTTAGTACACTGGGCTACCGTGGCACACTGGGCCACTAAGTCTGAAAGTGCTTGTTGCACTCCCAAACACACGGTTGGCCAAACCGATTTCTACTACATCGAGTTCACTGGACTCGCTTCTGCTGCACTGAGTTCACTGGACTCAGTTTAGGTTCACTAAACCGTTTTCTCTACTCCGAGTTCACTGGACTCGTTTTTGCTGCACTGAGTTCACTGGACTCAGTTTAGGTTCACTGGACCGACATCTCTACTCCGAGTTCACTGGACTCGTTTTGGTACGCTAGACCTCTTCTCTTGTAGTTGCCCTGGATCCACTTCCCTGGGTGCATTAATCAAATGCGCCGATACCCCTGAGTACACTGGACCCAGCCCTGCTGTAGACCCTGGAACTGCAACCTCTTGGTGGGTACACTGGACCCTCTCTTTAATTTTCATTCTACAACATAAAAAACTATTAAATTTCTAATTAATTTTTAACTACCCTTAAAGAAAATAAACAATGTATTGATTTCCTTGTCATCTTTTCTTTTGATTGGTAGAGGCACACTAGACCTCTTCCACATTACAGATCTGCCTTCTGAGGTTTCAACAATCTTAGGCGGTCACTAGCCACAACGCCCTTAAACCTTCGCCTATCTTTCGAAAACGAGGCTACTCGGTATCTATCGTTTTCAATTTATTCTACTATTTTTACTGGTCCTATGTATTTCGGCACTAATTTCCAACTACAACAAACTTCTTTCTGTTAGAGAGCTTAGTTATTATTTAGTGACAGAGGAAAACGATCTTTCACAGTTATCTGGTTTAATTTTCGGTAATCAACAACCATTCGAAAATCGCCTGTTTTCTTTTTAATTAAAAGAATTAGACAACTGTATGGGAAAATAGTCGGTTCAATTATGTCTTGTATTAATAAATCATTAACGATTTCACGTACTTTATCTCTTTCAAAGAATAATAGCCGATAAGGTTTATACACTACGGGAACAACTGATGTAAGTTCAATATGCATTTCAATGTCAATGTTACTTAAAAGGCAAATGATTTTACCAATACACTCGACATATTATTTAATAAGTCGGACAACATTTTTATTTAACTGTTTACAATTTTCATAATTTTTATTTACATTACATTCGCCAGAACCTCGCGCTAAGCACGTATTTTCGTCAAGCTCTAATGTTTGTAAACTAAGGTTTAGAATACGTATCATGCCAGTCCCGTGACAGAATTGTACTTCATTCGAAGGAATTATTATTACGGCACCATTTCGGTTTTATTCAGAGTCAAAAATGCGTACTTCACAGTTTATTGCATCTGATGATATTTATTCCGGGTTTTATTTCAGAACGCTTCTGCGTTTTTATTTTAATAACATTATTTTTCTCCACCGCGTCGTATGGTAATACTTATCATGTTTCGTTCTGTTAACTTCAAAGACGCCGATGTTTTATAAACATAAACTCCATCGCTCTCCGTAATCGGTTGGCCTATCAATAAATCGGTTGTTTGTAAATTATCTGGCACAATAAGGAATTCGGTTGACACGACAATTTCGTCTATCTCGATTTTTACTTTTAATTGACCTAAAGGTTTTACTGTAGTCCCTCCATAAGCTACGATAACATTATTTGTTGTATCGGTTTCTATTTTTAAACCTAAGTTATGCACTGCACTTAATTTAATGGTATTACAGCTGCTACCAAAACCTACGTATGCGGAAAGGGTTTGTCCATTTATTTTAGCAGTTTTATAAAATTTATCGTTTTTTGTGTCCTGGTTACCACTCGATACTAATTTGAATTCGCCAAATTCATTTTTGAGCTTTCACCAAATTTTTGTCTTTTCCAACACTCATTTTCGTTATGACCTTTCCGCTTACAAAATGAACAGTTGTTATCCGAATCATATTTTCAATCTTTTTGTATCCGTCACGACCACACAAAAAACATTTGACTCTTCTGCGATGCCTATCATCAGATTGTTCAATAAAACTATGTGTGGCGCTTACCTTGAGGCTGTGTTTTGATACCTGTTCACTATTTGCAATTAAAAACTGTAGTAAATGCTTCGTAGATATACAACCTGCAGTTCGAATTCCTGACCTTAGGAAGGGGTCGTTGATTGTGTTTGTGATGACTTCCACGATCACCTTGTCCTGAAGTTTGCAATACTGACCAAGGGCTAGCTTTTGGTAGAAGAAATTAACCAAACTTTGAGTTGTACTTCGCTCAATATTTACTAAATCCTTTAATTTGATGAAAACACACTGTTGTACTGGAAATCTTTCTTGTAGTTTGTCCTTCCACTCTTCCCACGGTAGATTAAGATTTTCTTGATTGTGGTACCACGTCTTCGCGTTTCCTCTAAGTTTATTTATCATACAATACACACGGGCCTTATCATCCCAGTCAAATAAATCACCAGTAGCGTCAACACTGTTTAACCACTGATTAACATTCATCAGTTCATCAAAATCTCCACTGAATACTGTTACACTATCAATTTTACCCCGATAGGCACTGGAATTTTTACTTAACTTTCGTTTTAATGTTTTTACTTGGCGACGTAATCTTTTATTTTGTTGAGCATGACTGTCACTATCACTACTTGTTGTATTACTACTTCTACTACTAGACGAACTTTCACTACTCTCGGTTGACGACCGCGCGTCCTTTTTTGACTTATGTTTGGCATGATTTTTACGGTTTTGTACTAAAAACACGCAAAAGCACGTAAGACAATCCCACTTCTGATTTGTTAAGAAATATGGGGTGAATAATAATCAGATTTTCGTTATACCCCAATTTATTTAAATTCTCAGAGATTACAAGTGAATATCTGAACAGATTGACGCGCATATCTCAACTATTGAATGGTCGGTCCCTCTATCGAAACCGCGCCGAAAGCTGATGTCATAGTTTATACTACATGTCTCATAAAGTATTTGATTTAATATCAACAATTCGGCGGCGGCTCAGTCCAGGTTCCCCCAACTCGATAAATGAAGAACAATGGTAACAAAATATTCGAAATAAATGACTAAAATTCTGCTGGTTTCACAATATATATATTTCTCAAGTATAGTTTATAATGGAGAATATTGAAGAATATTCCAATAATGATTTGTTAAATTTGTTTTATATGCATGGTGAATGTAGACGAATTGTCAGACGAACATGCTGACTTTTTAACGAACGATATCCGGACCTACCAACAATGACTCCCGGAAAATTCGCAAGAATCGAAGCTCGGTTTATGGCAAATGGGAGTGTAAGGGCAACACGAAATCACCGAAAGCCCGTAATAGATAATGAAGATAACGAGGTGCATGTGTTGGCTTATTTTCAAGCTTATCCACGGAGCTCAACTCCAGCAGAAGCGCTGGATTTGGCTATTTCAAGAGCATCAATCCACAGAATATTAAGAAAATATAAAATGCATCCTTTTTTCTGAGATAATTGTACACGGATTACGTCTTGGTGATGAGGCAAGACGAGTCGACTTTTGCGAGTTCATATGCATAAAAATGACCGAAGATCCGAGATTTCTTCAAAAGATTATGTGGACTGATGAAAAATTTAGCAGGCAAGGAAATAAATCGCCGAAATAATCACTACTGGGCACAAGATAATCCACACGTCATATGGGAACATAATCATCAGGACCACTTTAGTTTTAATGTTTTTTGTTTAATTATGGACAATAGAGTGGCATATCAAGTGTATGATGAAAATTTGAATGGGACTAGATATCTGCAGATACTCAGAGGGTTTGTTAGTGATTTCCTAAATGCTCTACCTCCACGTGACAGAGCAAACTGTTGGTATCAGCTGGATAGTGCTCCAGCACATTCTCCTATGTATGTATGTATATATATATATATATATATATATATATATATATATATATATATATATATATATATATATATATATATGTATGTATGTATGTATGTATATACACTTAATGTACGCCTATGACACTTTTATTAATTTAACACAGGTAATATGAGAACACACGTCAGTTTACAATACACAGTTTTTAAAATGAATGTTAGTAATAACCAAGTAATTATCTACCTTCAACTCCCCTTATTCCGTGTCCCGGGCTAGCAGGTTTGTTTCGTTCGCCCCCCATAAGCGTGTTACGTTGCCCATATAAGGAAATGTGTTTTATCCTAAACGCCTATTGGCTAAAGACTATCTTAAACATTCATAACATAAATAAAAATATGTATCAAGCATATCTACAAATTCAATATGCCCAAACAACTACAAATCACCTTCGTAATGACTTGGGGTTAACGAATAAACAAATAAATACAAATGAACACGGTAATTTTAGTGGTGACATAAATATCACTGCTGCATTTTAGGTTCCCACGACGTTCTATTTGGCAGATTTTTCTCTGGACACAAAAATAAATACATCACTTTGTTAATTACAAACTATATTTATTTAACACAAATAAACGAAAACAAGATATTAATATAATCACTCAACATTATTAGTACGTGATCGCATGACCGTGTTTTTTTTAAAATAGCTGTGCATCTATTTGACACTGAGTCGACAAATTTGTGATAAATATCCACTGGTATGGTTTCCCATTCGGCTGTTACAGCCTCCCACAACTCTGTGTGTTGTGTGACGGAGAATGTGCAAGCCACTTTAAGCAGTTAATTTTATGCTGTGTGTTGTGTGATTGACGCTTTTGTCAATTTTGCCGTATGTTTAGGATCATTATCCTGTTGAAAAGTCCAAATGAGAGGCATATGATCTTCAGCATACCATCAAAGATTTGTCGATAAATCTCTGCCGTCATGGTGTCTTTGGTCCAATATATTGGGCCTACTCTAAACCATGAGAAGTATACCCAGACCAATATACCATCACCTCCGTGCTCTACTGTTTTCTTGGTATATTTCGGATCAAATTCTTTATGTGGTGGACGCCTTACACTCTGCCGAACATGAGATCCAAACAACATAAATTTTAACTCGTCGGACCATAGAATATTGCGCCACTTTCGTAATCCTTCATTGCCAGCCCAGGTAATGTGATCCTTGGCAAATTGCATGCATTGTTTAACATATATAGGTTGTAGCAGGAGTATTTTGCGGGGTACTCGCGCATACAACAGAGCGTCTGTTAATCGTGGCCGTATCGTTCTGGTACTGATGTCGGCATTAATGTCTTTTAAAATTGTGGAGATTGACACAAACGGGTTTCGTTTAGCAGCGGTGATTATTTGACGATCTACGCGTGGGAAGGTCTTTCGTCGTCGACCCCTGTTTTCTACTTTTTCTTTGTATTTCAAAGCATTTTGCACCATTCCCAGAGAAAAGCCTATCATATTCGCAATATTTCTGTACGAATGGCCTTCCTTACGCAGTCGCTGTATTACTGCACGAATTTCAGTAGTACAGTGTTTATTTCTACCCATATCTATAAGCCAACTACCTAAAACTAATTGTATTTCACAACACTAACAAAACATTTATTGTATTATTTTCCTTATTTCGCCTAGACGTTCCAAACACAAGTTTACACAAGTGTATTTATTTTTTTGAACAACAGAAGGTGTATTATACAAAAGTTCTGTCAGTTTAACGTTGAAGAAACGTGCATTTCCCGCAATGTAAAAACAGTAGCAGCCTCCTATGCAAAGTAAAGTTTCTGACCGTTAGATAAAATCACATTTTTGTTTCCCCAGTTTTCGGTAATTTATAACTGTTTCTCGTAGTATAACGTGTATTTATTTTTTTGTCCATAACTGTATATGTGGAATTGTGTGTCCCCTTGTCTTATTAGCCTATTTTTGTATGAATTGTAGTCGTTGATATCTTTAATATACCTATATTAAAGTAGTTTTAGGGGCGTATTTAATGTAATAGCCATCTTTAAGATATTTATCTAGTTCTGTTGTTAATGAATTGTGGCTTTCAGGTTTTCCTTGTAGTACTATAGGTGTGTTCACGTTTCGTTTTGTATTTTTGTTGGGTTTTTTATTTGTGTTATATATGTTTCTACTTTTCTCGGTGATAGAGGTTTCTGCATTATCTTCAATATCTTCTGCTTCTTCTTCGTTGTTAGTATTTAGTGCCTAGTATCTATTTCTTATTTCAGTTGGTATTTGTTTCATTATTCTGCCTATTTTCATCGTTTTTCTCGGTGTCTCGAAAGAATCTTGCTATGTTCCCGGCATATTTGTTAGTGTGACCATATCTATTGATTTATTTTTGACAATATTGATTTATTATAGACAATATAAAATTTATACGAGGGTCAGGAATTAGGAGAGATATTAGAGGAAGAATCTAGCATCGATAAGGAAGATGTAGGAAAACCTATATTGAGAGAGGAATTTGAAATAGCACTAAGGGGACTAAAGAACAATAAAGCGCCGGGTGTAGATAAAATACAGGCGGAAATTTAGATTAGACTACTGCTCGCAAATAGTAAGGGATGTAGGTTGTAGCACAATTAGCGAAATGCGTAGGTTAGCACAAGATAGGAGAAGCTGGAGGTTAGCGTCCAACCAGTCTTAGGACTGATGACCTCATGATGATGATAGACAATATATAATTATAATATAATAATCTAATTTTAAACAAAAAACCATCTAAAAATCATATAAATAATGCAGTATTATTATTATTATATTATATAGGTTTGGGCCTCATCAGCCACTAATCGCATGGGTAGTCCCTTGGCGATCCCCTCTTATCCGGGTCAGTATCCAAAAATGCTATCCCATAAAAGGAGCAATTTAGGCACGTCCCCCGCCTTAAGCCTCGCCTCCTCTAGGATAACAGGGGTCCCTAATATAAGATACCTCTTCTCCTCCAGTGCGGGGCAGGTGTAAACAAGATGAATCGAGGTTTCCTCGTCTTCTTTACAGTATCTGCAGGCCGGGCTATCAGTCAGCCTCAGCTTGTGCTTATACGTATTCAGGCTACTATGGTGGCCCGTTATGATTCCCACCAGGGTTCTGGCTTTGTGCCTGTTCAATTTAATGAATTCTTGGGCCCATTTCTCAATCTCTGAGTATTCGATGATGAAGAGTTTGGTTATTCGACAACCCGTTACTCCTCTCCATCTTTTATTGTGTTGGTCTCTTGCCCAGCCATTGATGCGGTCTCTGATCAGATTCCGACTTATTACCACTGCGGGTTCTGGTCCATAGAGGTTTTCCCTGGTCCCTAGTCTGGCAAGGTCATCTGCAATTAGATTTCCCTTAATGCCATTATGCCCAGGTATCCATAAGAGTTCCACCGGTCCCTTCCCTGCCAAGTGGTTTAATGCTTCATAGCAATTATAGACCAGTTTCGACTTTGTCGTTGCTGAATTTAGGGCTGCCAACGCCGCCCTGCTATCCGAGCAGATACATACCTTCTCCTGGGTCCGATTTTGGTCGGCCCCCAGAACACCGTATGTAATTCCAACTAGCTCGGCCTGGAGTGCTGTAGTGTATCTGCCCAAGGGGAAGATTTTACCTATCCCGTCGCGTTGCCTATACACTCCCGCACCCGCTCTGTTCCCACTCTTGGCTCCATCCGTGTACCAGATGTCTCCATTGAGCGGCAATTCAGCTCGACCCTCCATCCAGTCGGTCTTACTGGTGAGGGTGATCTTATATTTCTTGTCAAACAGGAAGTGGACACCCGTACTGTCACAGGGAATCCATAGGACTCCCTCTTTAGCTAGCTCTCCTGAGGGTCTATTTAGGTCGCTTATCTTCCTATTCATGTTTCCCACCCTGTGCATTGCCTTTGCGGCTTCTGCTTTCAGGATGACATCAAGAGGTGGTATCCCCGTCAGTATCCCCATCGCCTCGATCGGTGTTGATCTTGGGGCTCCGGTTATACTTCTAAGAATCAATCCCCTTAACTTGTTAAGTCGGTTGGCTTCCGACTTTAAACAGGCTCTCTCCCACCAGACCAGTGCTGCATACGTTAGTCTGGGTTTGAGAATTGCCTCATTTATCCATTTCATGGTTTCCGGTTTCAAGCCCCAGCTACTACCAATGGCTCCTCTCAGTTGCCAAAGTGTTGCTATGATCTTGGAACATATGTGACCCATGACAGTTTACCGTCCAGGATTACTCCTAAGTATTTCACTTCGCTATTATAGCTTAGTTCTTGGCCACCAAGTTTCAGCGGACATGTTTTGTTCCACTTATATTTCTTGGTGAACACCATCACCTCAGTTTTAGAGGGATTGACCGAGAGTCCCCTCTCCCTGCACCAATTCCCAACCTTATTTAAAGCTCCCTGCATTATATCGAGAATCGGCTCCAGGAAAGGGCCCTTCGTTATTATTACTAAGTCATCGGCATAGCCAATTACTTGGTAGTTCTTTAACCTTTCAAGCAGCTCATCTACTACTAGGCACCACAGAAGGGGGGACAATACCCCTCCCTGTGGACATCCCGAGTCGACCCGGCCCTCGATGGTAGTCTTGCCTTTATTGGCAGTAAGCTGTCTGTTTCCCAACATATGGTCTATCCATTCAGTAATTATTCTGGGGGTGTAGCATCTGCCTAGTGCTTCGCTAATCACTTCTCTGGATGTAAAGTTGAAGGCTCCTTCAATATCAAGGAAGGTGCCGACGACGTATCCTCCGGAGCCCAGTTGTGACCGTATCGATGACACAACCTTATCCAGAGCTGTTTCTGTTGATTTACCAGCTTGATAAGCATGCTGGCTCCCTTGAAGCGGCCTCTCTATTAGGACAGTATCCCGAAGGTACCTGTCAACTAATCGTTCCGCCGTCTTTAGTAAAAATGAAGTAAGGCTAATCGGCCGAAAGTCCTTAGGGGACGTGTATCCGACTTTGCCCGGTTTAGGTATAAAAACAACCCGTGTGCCTAGCCACACTTGCGTGGGACCATCTTCAGTGCCAAGCTGGCCCTGGTGATCCTTATGAGTGGACCGAGGATTATCTCTTCTGCTTCCTGCAGAAGTACCGGATAAATGCCGTCCGGTCCCGGCGATTTATATGGATCAAAGGACCTCAGGGCCCACCTCATCTTAGCCGGTGTGACTATCGCCCGGAAAATGTGCTTTGATGAGATGGTCTAAGATTTTCTCATCCGATTCCGAGAATAATGCAGTAAATAATTTAATAATAATTAATAATGAAATGCACAATGGTACATATAATAAGAAATATATATTTCACTATAACGTTATAATACTGATGGTCATACTCAGCACTGGTTGGACCGTAAGGAACTTACTCTCTATACAGAAGTGAACAAACAATTTTTGTTTCTTTTTAGTAGGTTCATTATGCCTTTTTTTACGCGTTGAATTAAATCTTAATTGCTTACAGATTTTTTTATTTTCAGGCTCGTTTTTGTAATACAGTCTGCACATACATTACTTGCATTTACTTTTGATTTAATTAAATTGTTGTAATTTTTTAAATATCTGTAAATTTGTGACAAAATTTGTGGATCTGAAACGTTATTTAGGTTCTTTTGTAATTCTATTGCTTCAGTGCTTTTTTTCTACAATTTTTTGCTTTAAGTATTGCACTTGTATTATTGCACTTAGGTTAGGAAAACAAAACACAGCCATAATTCAAATGGATTATTGCACTACAATAAGTATTGCATTTAAGTCAGGAAAAAATTTGTTATGTTGACGGTGTCAATTTGCGAATTGTTGGCGCATGTGCAGAAATAAGAGCGGAGGTCAGATTTTAGCCGCTCGTCATAGGAAGCAGGTACCACGCCCTGAGACATCGTCATCCGTCGTAACGCCCATTGTCGCCGTAAGGACCGTAAAAACCAACAAGACCACTACGCCTGCCATTGAATATTGGCCTCATTCTCAGTCGTCAACTATGGTTCGTGTTTTGCCTAGCTCGCGCAACCGGTCTCTGTCTCGCTTCTGTCCACTTGGCTCACTGCGCTTGCCCAGTAGAGGTTACAGGATGTACGGCTTACCCGCTCTTCTCACTTGGAGTTAAGCACTCAGAGCGTTCGGATCAGCTCCACTGATCCTTATTAATAGTGTTCACAGCGTCAACGCTGCGTGGTAGCTGTACCACTCCCAACGCCGCCGAGTGCTAGCCGCTCCCCGCACTCCAGGTTAACGAGGATTTCGCCACCGTCGAGTGCCGTTGCTGTCTACCAGTGCTTCGCTACGAGGAATCGCCGCATCACAGTAGGGTTGTTGTATCGAAGTTAAGCCTAGGCTTGCCACGTCGTTCTACGAACGCTGGGTAAGTTATATTACTGTTGAACCTAGAAATTATTCCGTATTTATGTTTATTTCAGGGTCATACCGAGAAGAACACCTGCAACTAGGGGCGACATTGTACTCCCGTCCCGAGGTAAGCTGAGGAAGGGGGCCCGTCGTCGCGGATGTCGTAGTTCACGACGTCCTCGGCGCGCGCCGACCAGATCGAGTGGACCTTTGGCTCTAACAGTTCCCGCCTCCGGTGAGAATGAGAAGGCGACGGATCATCGTCATTCAATGAGTTTTGCATTACGTGTTGTAGTCATAGCGGCGGTTTAGCCTATTAGAAAAGAAAACTTTTCTCGTCAAAAAGTTTCTAAACTTTTTAACGAGTGGGAACTTTTGTTGGTATACATCAAAAGAACGGCCAGATTAAATGGATAATGCTCAGGTGTGTGGCCCGACACACCTGACGCCTCCCATCTGTCTGGTGGCGTCATGTGTATCGGGTCTGGCGGCGGGGAGGCGAGTGGAGGAGAAGGCGGGCAGCGGGGGAAGTGGGCAGAGGAGGAAGGCGAGCAGAGGAGGAAGGTGGACGGTAGGGGAAGGCGGATGGCGGTGGGGCTGCTGACGACATGGGTCAATAATCAGAGGATGCTGACGAGAGGCTGGGTGGCTGAGTAACGGATATCTAGACGAAGATAAACAACTGCGTAATCTAAACAATATTGTTAGTGCACGTGTGCATATCGTTCTATTTAAGGCTATTAAAAACAATTGTTCTCTAGTTTAATTATACAGGGTGTTAACAAGTACAACAAGCGACGAAATACGAAACATACCTAACATATTTAATAACACTGGATTTAATCTTCTATGTCGAGCCAATTTTTGTATCCGATACGATGGGGGAATCTTTGAAAGGCAGTTGAAATAAACAGTTTTCAGTTCTAAATAATCAGTTTCTTTGTACAGTTTAGTAGTTGCTTGGTAGTTATTTGTAAAGTTTATTTTATTTCTTGTGTTTATTACTTTGAATTATTATATTATGCATCGCTTAAAATACTATAGTTCGTGTTGTGTGCCTATCTGTTTCATTTCAATCATTAGATTTGTGCGCTTTTGTTATTTGTATCTGTTGTTTCGTTATGTAAGTATATGCAAAATACAATAAATCACCAATTATTCGAACCTAGGCTTTAATTTTAAATGGCTGTTGGAAAGTAAAAGGGCGTACTACCAATATTTTATTTTCATAGCCTACTGAATCCAAAGTTTTTAATTCATGGCACTCGAGATATAACTAGAAGAAAAAGTGATGAACTTGACACTATACTTAATCGGATGTTAAATGTATCTTTTGTAAATCGTAGAGCTACTTATCATAAAAATTTACTTCTAATTTTGAATATCATTGAAAAAGAACTACAAATTATCAACGTTAAAACAAAAGGCGGCAAATAAATTTAAAGAAGTCTGTGAATACATCGAAGGAAATGGCCAATATCAATTATATTTTAAATAATTGAAAAATATTATGGAAGCTGATTCTTTAAGTAATTACGAAAATATTTATATATCATAAAATATCATCGTGGAAAAGAGCCTATCATCTACTATAAAATATTTGATATTGCGAAAATTTGTAGTGATTGGTGAATATTGTGATTCTATGGTGACTGTGATAATTTTCACACTTGTGATAAGTGTGATTATGTGATTCTATTATGATAACTTTCAAAAATAATCAATTTTACAAATTGCTGCTAACATATTACATAAAGAAATTCTAAATTCGATTACAATGATTAATCGTACATGCTTCCATAAAATTTTCTTGATAATGTTATTTCATCAATTTCACCACTATTAATTTATTTTCTCGGTAATTTATTGCGCAAAAGTGCCACAGAACAATATAGTGAAAATTTTGTCGTGTATGATTGCATTATTCGTCAAGTTCTTTGCCCCAAACAAATTTGTATCATCAAATTTGCAAATGTGCAGCTACAAGAATTACGTAATATTCTTTATTATGAGCATGTGCGTTGTCAAATACGGTACTGCAATGAGTGGGACAATAGCGATGATAGCGTTCCATCTTCGTTACGAGAATGCAAGTTGTCAGACTTTATTGTAATGAGTGGGACAATAGCAAACATAATTCTATATTAGTATATTCGTCCTAAGCAGTAGCGAAGGATCTAAATAAAATTGAAGATAATTAAATTTCTACCTGCATGAAGATTGAAGGTAAAAATAAATTTCAAAAGCAATTTTTTTTTTGTAAGAATGAATCGAATGGTATAGAAAGTAAATTACGTTTTCAAGTCTTTGAAATTGACAATTTAAGAATCAAAATTGTTAACGTTTTTATTAATGATTAAAAATATATATATATTTCTCTAAGAAGGCTTATATTTTTTAGAGTAGATTAAAAAAAGTTTAAAATATATTTTAATATAAATAATAATTTTTAAACACAATTTAAAGTAATTCAAGAATACATATAATTAATATTAGATGTAGCGATATGTAAAAGAATGCGTCGCTAACACCCTGGGTAACTAATTTGACAATGTGCTACACTTCAGACAAGATAAGACTCTTGTGTGAAGTTGTCTGCACAAGGTTCTCATCAATATAGAATAAAGAAGATAGACTCTAATTAGAGTATCTTATTTATTAAGTTAAATTAAATCTATAAGTGTAAATAAAAAGATAAAGAAACTTACACATCAGGCAATGTGTATGCTCATTACACAATACGGCTCTGAGACGACCAAGAATTCACGCGTCTTATCAAGAAGCAGTTTGAACTTGTTTTCACAATATGAGAATATGCAACAATATGAAAATATGGAAATCTCCATTATTTTAATATCAATCGTGCAAAAATAAAATGCAGATATTATATGTTTGCACGCTTGATAATGAAAAATAATGAAAAGATTCCAAAGGGATTTTCATAAGATTTATACTTTGACGCCCGTGGACGAAAGGGTCATACATAGTGCATGGCATGACCCTTGATTTAATATTTTATTCACAATGGTCTATCTTCACAAAACGGATTTAATAAAGAATTTAGAATTAATACACACAACAAAGAATGCAGTCAATACGTAAAAAAAGGGAACGCCTCATGTAATACATTTGCGATTGCGAAACAGGCAGCGGGATGAGAGGCAGGTTAAAATTGAACATGTGTTATAAAGGGGCTAGTGTAAAAAATAAGACTATCATGACTGAACGCATTAGGTTTTACACTTACCTGAAACAGCTGCTGTATGTCCTCTTAATTTTCCAGTCACTGTAGGGGAGGCATCACTTAAATCACATATTGACAATTCTCCATCCAGAGAAGAACAACACAACAGAGTTCTATCATTGTTCGCAAACTTTACCATTGTTACAGCTTTTGAATGCTAGAAAAAATACATTTATTACATAATCAATATCAAATATAGGGGCTGAACATAGGGTGTTTTGCCGGAGTCAGGCTGGTTGGTATGATATTTCAAATTACGCCGAAATGATTAAATTTTTTTCAAATGGATTTTTATAGCATATTTAAGCACTTAGAATGCGTGATGCTAAATGAAATTTTTTTAATATTAAAATGCAATTTATTTCGTATATTTTATATTTTAGGAAAATTATTTTTTGAATCCCTGAAATCAAAAATAAACATTGAAATATCAGATTTTGGAAAATTAATCATTAACTTCGTCCTAACATATCCCGTCTCATCACGCACAGAATATTTACACAATATTCTCAAAAAGTTATGTACAATATTCTGCGAATATTGGCAATTTAACTCAAATATTTCTGGAATCTTCTATAAACCTTTTTATATGTACTGAAATGTTTATCAAACATTCGTTTTAAAATGTTGTAAAATGCATATTAAGAACATATTATTACTGTATTTATTTAAAAAGAAGACGGTTTATTAATGGTAGTGTCTTTGGCGAAGCTCCCCCAGAAATGCGAAATTTACGTACATATTTCGATACTTATATCTGAATGCCGAAAATACGAGAGACGGCCGGACTTCCTATAAATGAAATCGCCTTCAGCGCTAGATTCGCAGTCTGTGTCAATATCGCGAAGCGAGAGGACGTAGTTACTAAAGCGCTCCCGATAGTAACTCGAAGCTGACGCAAACAACGTGAGAAAACCCTGACTACCAGTTCAGGCGATGAGGAAAAATCCCGACTACCTGTTCAGGTGACGCTACCTGGGCGACGAGGAAACACCACGATTACCGTTCAGGTTACGAAAAATTAGCTGGAACAACGACTGTCTGTGTAGCTAACTGCATAGACCAGCGTTTCTCAAATGGTGGGTCGGGGCCCGGTACCGGGTCGAGAAATTAGAATGCCGAGTCACCCTAACATCGAGTATTTTGTTTTTCAGTTTTTATTGTTTAAACTCTAAATGAGTAAATATGTTAAATCAGCACTATATCGAGAATAGATAAATTAATTGAACCGAAGGACGCCTAGTGTTACGTCCTAACGATTACGTAATTGCGCTCTCAACTATGTATTTATAATTCATAATCTATATCGCTTGTAATTTTGTGTTATAATCTTAATATCTCTTAACATTTTAGTATTAACACTAATATTCGATTATATCTGTAGCTATTCGTGTAATATATCTTTGACCATTCATTTATGCAACCACATGCGGGCCTGTAAATCTGGGAATTTTCCAAATTCGTTGTAGTGACCGAATTTTTCTTCGATAGCACCGAGCGACGGCGGCTGCCCTAATGGTTGAAAGACTGTTATAATTCTCAGCTATTAGGGCAGCTAGGTGGTTCGATGACGGAACCATGGAAAGCTTGTTGAGCATGAAAGCTCTCGGGGCACGAAATTTTTATTCAGATACGAAAGTACACTCTACAGAGCAACAACTACGCTTTGCCGAGAAACTAATAATTCCAGCAATGAAAATATTTGCATCTCGAATATGTGACAAAAAACAGGAGAACCGAATAAATATGGTGGCGTGTAGAATCGTGGAGATGGAAATAACATCGAAGAAACTGTTGGAAGTCACTTGAAAGAGTGTAGTTTTTTTTCCTTGCAAGTAGATGAAAGTACAGATATATCGGACAATGCCAACCTAATGTGTTTTGTCAGATACGATTTTGACAATACGACTCATGAAGAATTTCTCTTTCGTAAACCTCTGACAAGAACAACAGCTAAAGAAATTTTTAAGTTAATTGATAATTATATCAATGAAAGTGGAAAATTTGAATGAAAGAAATGTGTGGGCCTAAGTAGTGATGGAGCACATACAATGGCTGGAGCTCGTACTGGACTTTTTCCCAGAATAAAAGCCGTAGCACCAGACTCTGTATGGGTGCATTGTAGCATTCACAGAGAAGCATTAGTCGGCAAAAAATGCCTTTACTTTTATCTGCAACTATGCAAAAGCGTGTAAAATTTATAAACTTTATAAAATCTCGTTCACTGAACTCAAGAATATTTTCTGCGTTGTGTAAAGAAATAAAGAGTGACCATGAACATATTCTTTTACACTGCGAGGTGCTATGGCTATCAAGAAGAAATGTCTTAAAAATACTTGAAATGAAGGAAGAAGTATTAATGTACTTAGACCAACATCTCGCTACGGCTAGGGATGTAATATTTTAATTCAAAAACAGTTTTCAATACGTCAATTGGTTAATCAGGGTAGCCTACCTTTGTGATATTTTTGATTTTTTTGAATAATTTAAATCTGACATTACAAGGTAGCAATGTATATTTTATTTCATCGCTATTTGCCAAACATAAAATCTCAAAACATACCGTGGATTGTTTTTATGGCTAAGGTCAGGTAGACTGTTCTGAATATAGGCAAGATAAGAGGGTTTTTTTATTTGGCAAATAGCGATGAAATGAACAGTAACTGTATTTATTTAATGTGCAAGAGAAGGTAGAAGCTGCAACTAAAAAACACAATTTGTGGTCCCGTCGTATTGGAGCAGACAGTTACATAGTTTTTACGAAGCTAAAAGAATCACAAAAAGAGTATAACATGAGCTCCCTGCCGGGTGACGTTTCAGCTGCTACAAAGAACGTTTGCTAGGACTGGAGAAAAGTCTGAAGGAATATTTTCCACCCATCAACAGCAACAAAGTATGGATACGAAACCCTTTTACAGTGAACGTAGAATCCGAGACAGAATTACAGAATACAGATATTGATTTTATAATCGAATTGTCGTGTGATACTGCACTCAAAGACATTTTCGAGAGAATACGAGAATACCATTTATGGATTTTTGGTTGTCATGTCGTCAGGAATATCCAGCTTTAGCAGAAAAAGCGATAAAATCTTTAATGCCTTTTGTCACGACCTATAAGTGTGAATCAGGCCTTTCAACATTAGTTTTCCTAAAAAATAAATATAGAAATCGATTGGAAGTCGAACCAGATTTAAGAATAAAGTTATCATCTTTTTCTCCAAACCTAAAATTTCTAGTTAACAAGAAACAGCATCATTCAGCAACTTCTCATTAATCTTAGGTAGGTAATGTATTGCTTTTAGTTTGGTTCTTTACATTTTTGTACAAGTAAATGCTTTTTTATTATAATATACGAAACTTGTATGGACATTTATAAATGTGTTTTATTTTACCTAATAGGCTAGTATAGACGATAAAAAATTTAGTGGGACACAAAGGAAAAGTATAAAAATAACCGCGTCACGGAAAATAAAGTTTGGGAAATGCTGGCATAGACAATTGATCGACTCCAGTTGATTTCATTTACAATTTAATTTAATTAATTTAATATATACTTTTCTGTTTTCAGGATTAATCATACTTTTCTTTTTTCAGGACACTAATACAATTTAATTTAATTTGTACTTTTCTGTTTTCAGGATTAATCATACTTTTCTATCTTCAAGATCACTAATACTCTTCTGTTCCAGGATTAATAACACTTTTCTGTCTCAGGACAGTATACTTTCTTTGTTTTTCAGTTCTATCCTAGCAGTCGCAGGGTGAAAATCGAAAGATCGAAACTACTAGTACGCTGCACACGAGGGGGGGGGGGGGACAAATGTGGAAAAATGTGAGATTACCGAGGACGGTGACATGTATAGATCAGATTATACCGACCTGGACTCCTCGACTTCGGAGAGGGAGGACTCACCGGAGCCAAGGGCCAGAAGTAGGAGTCGCTCTCCCACCCGGGAGTGCGAAGTAAATTTAAGGGCGGAGAACGAGGTACTCAGAAGTCAACTCGCGCAGATGCAGGAGATATGCGAGAAGCAACGACTGGAGATAGTGGACTTGAAGCGGCGCATGGAGCGACAATACGAGAAGTCCATGGCTCAGTTCGCCAAGATAAATGAATATTTCTCTAGCTAGGACAGCCGTCACCGCCAAAGAGACATCTCGCCGCCCGGGAGGAAATGGATATAGTGGAGCCCTCCACTGACAAACAGCGCCCCCCGAAACGAGAAAAAAGAGCCGCGGACTCCGACGGAGAGCCGGAGCCGGTAACAAAACAGCTGCCACGTTATGAGACCTCCCCAGCCAGGGTAATGCCGGTGAAATCCACCACCTCAGCTGGGACAGCCGGCATCAGGACAGCCGTTACCGCCACCGAGACGCCGAAAGCCACTGTGTCGCCCCCCGCCACCGCGCAGCAGTCACAATGACGTCAAAAGCAGAGAAGTCGCCCGCGAAGGTACCGCCAGTTGTCCTTCGAAAGAAGGAGAACTAGGCAGCAGTCAGCCGGATCCTCAGAGAGCTGAGGATCAATTACATAAAGGCGAAGCTAATCGGGGGCGGAATGGAGATACATCCTGCCACCCCCGAGGACCACGAGGAGGCTGACAAGGACACTCGCCGACCGGAAGTACGAATACCACACGTACTCGTTCCCGGAGAATAAAACGTTGCGGATTGCGATCAGCGGAATTCCAGATTACGTCACGGAGGATGACGTAACCGAAGATCTCCGCAGCTAAAGGCTTTAGCCGGTGGCCGTTCACCGAATGAAGTGCCGCAGGACGAAGATAGCGATGCCGCTCGTCCTCGTACAGCTGCCGGAAAGTAGCGAGAATACAGCGATGCAGATCAAGCGCTGCTGCGAGCTAGTTGTGCGAGCAAAGAGGCAAAGTAACACTACCCAGAAAACGCAGTGTCACTGCTGCCAAAAGTTTGGACACGGGCAGAGTCGATGCACGGCAAACCCCAACTTCGTAAAGTGCGGCGAGGATCACCTAACGACGGAGTACATCAAGAAAAGGTCAACCCCAGCGAAGTGAGCTAACCGCGGAGGACCACATCCATCAAACTATCGTTTGCCGCAGACAAGAAGAACTACAACCCCTGCCGCATCCACTGCAGCAGCATTTTCCACCAGGAGACCACCCCCGAAGGCATCGGCCACCCCAACATCGACGTCAGGGGCGGCGCCGACAGCAAAATTCTATGCCGCGGCAGTCGGGCGGTGGAAGACGCCAGCTGCCCCCGTTCCGGAGGCGGCGACGAACATCGAGGAGTTGGCCGTGATGATGGCCAACATGCAACAAATATACTCCGCCCTGAGTTCATTTTTTGCGAAAATGCCACCCATGAAAGTACCCTAAATGACAGCACACCCGGATGCAAGGAGGTCTCCCAAGATCGCGTCATGGAACGTTTTTTCAAAGGAAAGAAGCTAGAAGAAATTCTCGAAAGACGTCATCGAAGTCGTCATCATGGTCTTCCAGAAAACCAAGTTGCATCCAGACGACCTCCTACGAGTACGTGAATACCAGGTCCATAGATGGACCCCCTGTGGACAGAATATGCCCATTGGAGACTCTGCGTGTCGTAAAAGGCGACTAAAAGGGGAACCAGAACATGGAAACGGACAGCCCAAATATTGAAGGGATTGCGGTGCAGGGGACCTCGGAAAAATGACCCAGTGCCGGACCGGCACTGGGGCGGTCGGTGTTGTTGGCGACCGAGCAGGCTACACCCGACCATTAACCAGCAACTGCTCTGCATCCTCAATAGGTTACCAGGCGAAGGCGCTGGAAAGGGCTACTGGAACGAATACTGTAGGGTTAGAGGAAAACCCTTCTGCAACAAAGAGGACCCAAGAAGGAGAAACGGAGAATTCTTTTTCGAGGAGATTCTCTCTGGTGAGATCCCCTCCGAAAGGAAGGACAAACTCGCTGCCGAATCTGCCCCAGGAGGCGGAAAGCCAGCCTAGTAAGCGGAAGAGGGGAGACGGAGGCAAATTAACGTATGGACCTGATAATTGGGATCGGGAAAGCGAGATGCTCAAGAACATTCAGTATAAAGCAGAAACCCAAGTAAATAACCTGGAAAGAGCCTTAAAATAAATGTCTAACTCGAAGAAAGAGCTTAAGGACATCTCAGGGAAATTGCTAGTACAAGTCGAGAGAATGCAGAATGCAGACCTTCAGGAATGGTTAGCAGAGACGTTGCGCGGAATGAAGGAGGAGGCGTTGAGGACCGAGAACGAAGAACTAAGAGGACAAATTAGTCGCCTAGAGGAACTGGCGAAAGCCTCTAGGAACCTCCCATCTATGAATAACGCACAATGCGAGAACTGCAAGGAGTGATACAAAGAAAGGAGAAAACAGTAGCTGAGGATCGATGACAGCTACGAGTCTTTTAACGCGTGACTGAGGACCGGAGGGAGAAAATCTTTCCGAAAATTTGCGTGAAAAAGGACAACATTGGTAACGCCCCAACGGATTATGCGGTGGTCCTGCCATACTCAAAGAACCTGACTGCCATGCACAAGTTAGTAGCGAAAGTAATAGAGGGGCTAGGAAGAATAGAAGGCTTGAAAGGCAAGGAAAAAGGAGAGACGACGTTTATGGTTCACTCGCTGGGCTTCCCTGACGACAAGGAAAACCTCGCTGTGAAGTCCAGGACCATATTCTACCCCGTCATAGCAGACGTAATATGGAAGAAAGATATAAAAGACCGAACATATAGTACGCTTGCTAAAGGCGGTTAAAGATCATGTCCTGCAACGGAAAATAAAAAAGGTCGCGGTACCAGATATGGAAAGGGTGACGGGGGCGGTGGTATCTAGAGCCCTCAAGTTCCTGTTTGCCAGCACGAGGGTGGAAATAGCCATCAAATAGGACGAAAATAACGAGACCAGAGGTGAATACGAAGAAAGAGGAAAACCGTCAAAGATCGCCCAAAAGGAGCGAGGAATTAGGCCGCCAAGAACGGATGCTATCCTGGTAAAGATGCTCAATACAAGTTATGTGGACATACTTAAGGCAGTGAGTCAGATCGTAAATCCGGATAACATCGGAGTAGACGTGCAGAACATGAAAAAGACTCGGGCTGGAGAACTTCTACTAACAGTGCGGAATGGAACGGACAAGCTGGAAGCAGTAAAAAATGAGATAGAAAGCAAGGTCCCAGAAGCAACTGCAACCCGCATTACTAACAAGAAAGTACTCCACATTTAAGACCTAAATGAAGCCAATACTGTTGAAGAAGTAAGGAATGCTATAGTCACCAAGGCACCAAGCCGGAAAATATTGATGTGCAACATTCGCCACCAGACAAAAAGTAACGGTGGTGACTCCGGAACTGGAAGCGAGCAAACTATTAGAAATAGGCAAGCTGCATATCGGGTGGATTAAATGTCGAATACTAGAGCGAAAAGAGGACAAAAAGTGCTTCAGGTGTTGGGGGTGCGGACATACCAAGATGCAATGTAAGGGACCCGACAGAGAAGCGTGTTTGTTGAAGTGTGGCCAGGAAGGGCACAAAGCAGCAGAATGCAAAAATAACGTGTACTGCGTCCATTGTAATGCAGAAAGGCACCAGTCCGGCAGCCCTAAGTGTCCAACCAATAGCCAGCAGAGGAAATCGGAGACCCCTAGACCGTCGGGGAACGTAAACAGCTGCTACAAATAAACGCATTCCAGAGCCGGCCGGCCCATGATATGGCGCTAGCAACAGTGGCGGCTCGTGGTGATTTTTCATGGGTGGGCAACAACTAACTATTAGTAGATTATATAGTGCAAAATAATGAAGTAAAATATAGTAAAAAAAACTTTGACTCATCACTTTATGTTAGTCACTGTACAAGTATATGTTAAGATTTAAAATTCTTTCAGCTTTCAAGTTGAAAATGCATAGCACTAAAATTGCATAAAACTAGTACAGACTCTTATGAATGCTACACAATTTTTATATTTACACATTTTCTAATACATTAATAACCAAAATAATTTTACTTAATAATATAGCATATACTGTTATAGAGAAATTCTCTCACGTTCGCCATGGTATAAATACTAAATAAATACAATACTAAACAAACACAAATGTAAAGTATCAACTTCCACAGACAGACCGCCGCGCCGCACTAATTTATTGTAATTATTGTTAAAGAACCGTTTAAATTTTGAAAATCCTAACCTACAGAGTACAGACCTCGCTGAGATACAACGTTCTACAATGTCTCTGAAAACTGAACTCGGAAATACGGAGATCGGAGATTTTCGATTCCTTCCCCGCTATGCCGAAGGCTTCTTCAGCAGGGTGGTCTAGCCCACCCGTGTCACAGCTTACTCGAGACTCGAGTAAGCTATGCCCGTGTTTCAAATAGTTTCATGTAGTTTACACGTGTATAATTTTGTTTTTATGTCTTCAAATCATTCGTAATTCTATTAATTAATTAATTCTATTCATGTGTTTACTGTTTATTTAATTTTATATTCCAGATTCCCATGTTTCTATATTATTGTGAAATAATTTAAACTTTCAATACCTATGTCAATAATATCAATATTAATTTTAAAACTAATCTTGGTAGACACTTATTTACTTGTATTTATTTATTAAAGCAATAAATATAATTTTTTATTTGTGCGAGACGCTTGCGCTGTCTCGCATGTACCTACAAAACCAGAAAGGCAAAAGGCGTGACTGCTCACCCGGCGCGGCACCCACCACACTAGGCAACCACGGTAATTATTCCACGGTTAGAAGAGTGAATTGCTGCACTTACTTGCACTGAAAATTGCCACCACAGTTGCGCTGTTAGTATTAGTATGAATTTTCTTCTAGGAAACAGCTGGGTGGGCACTGCCCACCCTGCCACCCCTGACTAGCCGCCACTGGCTGGCAACCGCATCTGAGATAGAGACCCAGATAATCCTAATGAGCTAACCAAATCGAAACGCCGCAGGCAATAGGAGCGATTGGATATGCGATGGAGACTTGGACAAGGTCATAAAAGTGATGGACAGCAAGAATATAATAAAGCGACAGGGCCGAGGGCACAGCTTCTCATACGTGGCAACGGATGCACTATATATATAGTTGCTAATCATCCGGAAATAAAGAGATAAAAGACCTACAGGAGATCCTGTCTGGGGTGGAAATTAACATTAGGCTCCACAGTGAAAAGGTGATAAACACTAGTGACTTCAACGCAAAATCCCCATAGTGGGGTATGGACGAAAAACGACCTGGTGATCGCTAACCATGACAATGCGCCCACCTTCCGCAGGGGAGAATCTTAGACCTTACCATCGTGACGGCTGACCTAAGCAACAAAATTAGTATGTGGGAAATCCTAGAGTCGCTGAGCGACTACAACTTCATCGCCTTCGAGGTAACGGAGGAGGGCCAAGAGCAGAGACGGAAAAAATCAGTAAACACTATATAGCAATTTCAAAAAATAAAACCCGCCACATGTAGGATTCGACATTTGTTCCGGATCGGAACCGAACGAAATACAGCTGTTTCGAACTTATTAGTTCTCATCAGTGCCGTACACGGTATGCCGATTCAGGACAAATGCCGAATGAACTCGATGGCGTATACATCTTTATCGATACGATCTCTGTCAGTAACATATAAGTCGGAAATCGAGAAACCACCAAGCCGCCAAGCGGTTATCAAAGTAGTTCCCGAATAGCAAAGCTACTACATAATCGCTCTAGGAAACAACTACTCCTCGGACTAAAGCCCCGCCAGGCATTGAATTATACTCAGAAGCGATCCTGGACCCCTTTCTCGTGTTTCTGCACGATCAGATAAGGTTTCAAAAAATAAAACCCGCCGGCGAGCGGGTTTTATTTTTATAGAATATCGACAACTTGAGAGAACGATCCTCGGATCACGACTCCATCTTGGTCCATCTGGAGAATGAGGCACCGGAGACGAGAGAAGACTTCGTCACCAGACACACGGACTGGAATAAGTTCCAGACGTGTCTGGACCGCCGTATCGAGGTCATCCCCCCATTGGAAACAGCGCGGGACGTCGAGGCAGCAACGAATCGGCTCACTGAAGACATCCAAGCCGCAATGAGAGACAGCACCACGGAGAAAGCGGTAAGGAAAAATGACCGACAGTTTGGCTTCGTATCAGACTCCACCACGACCTTATCAGGGAACGTAGAGCGGCAAAACGAAGAGCCATATGTACCGGACAACCCGAGGACCGGCGTGCAGTTAATCAGCTAAGCCCGAAGCAGCCCTGGACGAAGACATACAAGCAGCATGGAATCGCCACCTGATGTCCATAGCCATTTTTTATGTCAGGGGGCCCTACGGCCCTTTAACCATTTTTCGTTACAGAAAAGACACACGACTTCCTTCTCACACACTGTCTCCAAATCCTTGATTCCTTTTCTAATAGAGAAGGACCCCTCCCGAGTAACAAGACTCGCTCTCCCGATGACAATCCAAGCGACGCGGTTTGTCCGCATTGTCGTGGAAGATCGCCTGATATGACACAATTCCCTGGCGAAGCGGTGCGGCAAAACAAGGCAACCAAAGATTAAAAAAAAGGCGAGAAGTCCCTGCTAGCGGAACTTGAAGGCGTCAGGACCAAAGGAGATCGAGGGGACTCGACCGTCGCGCGGGTCTTGTTTGCGGGCGGCACTTACCTCTCGTTGTAGAGACCCGCGAAAACGGAAGCAAAGGTCGGCCTACCTTTGTACGACGGTCCCGATCTACACGATGGCCGAGTAATGAGCAATAATCTCGCTCAACTTGCCGACAAAACCCATCAAGGCCACCATTACACCTGTCCATTAATATTGGCTAGATTCACTTAGCATTAGGACCAAAGAGGTCGAGTGGAGTAAACCGCCGCCAGTAGCGCGCGTCTCGTTTGCGGGTGGCATCTTGCCTCTCGTGTTGAGATCTGCGAAGGCGGATGCGAAGCTCGGTTCGTACGACGGTCCCGATCTACACGATGGGCGGGTAAAGAGTGGTAATCTCACTGGGCTCGCAAATACTCCCATTAGGCCAATGAATATTGGCTAGATTCAAGTTATATTGTGTAACCATAGTACTTGTGCATAACATACAATAACAACAACGAAATGAAATATACATTCCGTTGTTGTTATTGTTGAATAAAAACCCTGTGGAAAGTGTGTGTTTGATTTGGCAGTATAGCGAGGGAGAAGGCTAGGTGATACACCTCTTATTACTAAATATTCATATCTGCCCGGACACCACTGCTGTCCTCGTCTGCATTGTTAAAGGAACTGTTAATAAGGGTATCTACGTAAGCACTACGATAAAGTAACTCGAACCATACGCCATTCCACCTACTATGACGCCGCCACGCCGAAACCAGGCGAATTCTACGGAGGCAAATCGCCTCGGAAACCTCCCTGGACACTCCACCAACGTTTCCCCTCGAACGAGTTCTCTAACCGCCGAGACGGAAATTCTCGATTTTACTCGGTGAGCGAAACAAACTCCGAACCATCTTGTTGTATTGACATCGAATAGCCAGAGACTAACGGCAACGAATGGAATGTACTCTCGCCAAGCCAAATAGTGAGTGAACGAGATACTCACCCCAAGAATTCCGTTTTAACCCCTAATTTTCTCCCGGGGCAACCTGTAAATACGGAAACACCCCAAATGTTATCTACTCCTTTATCTCCGATATATCGATCACGATAGATGAGACGATGCCAAGGCCGAATGATGCCGCCTTACGCCGCACGCATGCGCACACACCGGTACCCCGTCCCAGTGGTGGATTGCCACCGCAACACACACAAAAGAGAGAAGAGGAACGTGATGGAATACAGTAGTACTACTATTTGTATTTTTACATTATGTAAACAATATCAGTCCTTTGATAAATCATCGTGTAAAGAATATAAGTCCGTTGATAAATGAAAATTAAATATTTACGAATTTTTTTTTCAATATATAAGTTTCAATGTGTATGTTTCAATTTCATAATATATCAACAGTTTTAATTGGCTTTCGTTTATATTTTGACTGTTATTTTTAATTCTCATGCGTTTATGCCCTTGACAGTTTAGCACCAGAATAGACAATTCTAGCTAATAATGGACGTTTATATTTATGTATAATAGTATATATTTTAGTGATTGCAATAGTGTTTGATCTGTGTGATACATATTACTGGACGCCCAAATGTCAAAAATAATCATGAACAAGTTATTTACTAATAATCTCAAAATTATAAGATTAAAAAGTAAAACCAATACAGTATTAAATGTTGATGATGTAATAATAGGTTAACAAATTACAAATTCTGCGTAAAAATAAATCGAAAACACAATGTGACATATCCAGCGCTACAAAAATGTTGTTTGTTAAGTGTAAGAGAAGAGAAGAAATAAAAGGGGATATAAAAACAATAATTTGGGCATTTAAATTTTTACTACATTAATTATTTATTAAAAATAAGGTAAAATTTTTGTAGTTTCTGTTAATTTAGTTTGGTAATATAACAACTATTTTTAACTGCATTTTATAATATTTATTTCATTTTGAATGTGTCAAACACATCCTATCCATATCATGTGTGATTTCATTTATTACCTTGAAACTAACTAAAACATGTAAACTAAATACTGGTAGGTATTGTTTTATTGCTTTCAACTGTAGCTCCAGCAAATTTGCCAGAATAACTGTATTCAATGTTATTAAACGTTTTTGGATTTCTTGACCATTGACTATTTATCACGATTATATTTTACTTCTTATATTTCTTGTGATGTCTACCATTAAATTGAAATACAGATTTTTTTGTTTAAGTTTAGGTTTTAATCATCACCAGCCCTGGATCTAGGGGAGGGGCAAACCGGGGTACCTGCTCCGGCGGCATTTAAGGTGCCCAAATGCCCAAATTCTTATGTCTGAAACAAACTTGTTCCACTAAAGCCTCTAGCATCCAGAGCGCATCGTACTATCGAGTGTTCATCCGAGACTAATATTCATTTTGGGATAATAGATAATATTCTTCGAGAAATTAATAGAGTTAACGTTGAAATACAGAAATAGAACATAATCATTTCGCGTTCTGTGGCACTAATGCAAGGTCTTATTAATATTTTGCAAGAAATGAGAGAAAACCCAATAGAATATTGGATCGAAGAAGCTGCACCTATCTGTAACAGAAAGGTTGGGAATCGTGCCAGTCCCCAAAAGCAGACGAATTTCCAAAAGGAAAAGGCAACACGATGAAATCTGCGAGGACGAATGAAAATGCTAGGCCCGGCTGAGTTGTTTTCCAAAGATATAAAAGTAGGATTTGACAAAATTTTAACAGAAATAGGAATAAGGATAGAAAGCGGGAAGAACCTGAATACAAATTTCGCCTTCCTCAGTGTTCACGCGTTTGTAAATATGTCCACTGAAGATGGGCAAAAAATGGATCTGATCTAGCCCGAAAATATTCCAGAGACTTAAACGCAGTTGATTTCGGCCAGGAACTCACCGTATATAAAAAGCAAGCTCTACTTATAGATCAATGAAAATCAATGAAAATACAAGTGCATTAGACAAGTCACAACATATATGCAAACATGACTTGCAAGAAGCTTTTACCAATATTAGTATAGCTTTAAGGATATACTGTACATTATCGACGACATCTGCAAGCTGTGAGCGAAGTTTCAGCAAACTAAAAAATAATTAAAACCTACCTGCGTTCAACAATGACTCAAGAACGTCTATCTGGCCTCGCGATCATAGCCATCGAAAATAAAACTGCCTATGAGACGAACTTCGATGAGGTAATAGATTCTTTCGCGGAAAGAAAAGCTCGACGTGTAAAGCTGTAGCAAGATTAGATAGTAAAATTTGCTGTGACCTAAGGATTGAAGGTGTGTGTACAATCTGGCTTGTACGTTGTATACACTGGTTGTATGTATTTAATATCAATGTCAAACATAAGGAAAAGTTATTGGCAAATAGGTAGTAGAGAGTGCAAATTAATTTAAGGGTGCCTATTCTCCCGGTCACAAAAATCCAACCCAGTATATGTTTTGTGAGTTCTTTGAAAAGCATTTGAGATTAATATCATTAATCTTAAATGCTGGGGGGGGGGGCGCCAATGTCAAGTTTTTGCCCCGGCTCGGAAAAATCGTAGATCCGGGGCTGATCATCACGAGGGAACACTACAATAATTAATTATTATAAATTTATTTATTTTGTTTTCATTAATTCATTATAATTCAATATCAATGTTCTGATATATTTTACGGATTATGGTTAATTGTAATTTGAGTATTTGTTACATGAAACTTAATTATGTTATTTTATTGTATAAAAGCATGTTTTATGTGGTGTGTGGTGGTCTTTTGCATAATCGAGTTTAGATTTTCTTCTATCGGGTATGGTGAGTGGGGGTGTTTGTTATTTAAGATAATAGGAAAGATATTTAAAGTATGAAAAATATTTCAAAACATCTTTTTTATAATGAATTCATTATCGTAATTTTCTCTGATGGCGATGATGAAAACCCAAACGTTGGAAAAAAACTATTTTATTTTAATTTAATGACGAATACAAGAAGTAAAAAAAGTAAGATTGTGTCTACATAAAACTACATTTAAAACTCGAAAAATTATGGGAACATTAAAAAGTTTTACCTTATAATATATACAGAACATTCTACAGTCATATTTTCGTGTTGTGAGAACATTCTCAGAATATTGAAATATTTTACGGGAACTATTTTCCGCACATATTTAGAAAATGTCTGTGCTGCTTGATTGTGATTTTGGTATTTGGTTTGATCACTGATACATTATATACATATGATTGCATTTTATGAAATCTCAGACATAACTATTAACTATACTGGTAGCCAGTGGCGGCTTTTCCTTATGTGCTGCTGAGCTGCAGAACTACCAAACACCACAGTAAATCTTAATTATTAAATAATAATTAATATTAATATACTTTTATTTTAAATCTGCCATATTAAACATTAACTGCTAATAATTTCACAACAACGATGATTAATATTATTTTTTATTAGGCATTTGCTTCTCATATCGGCATGTAAATTTGTCTACGTATTGCTTTTCTACTACAAGTACGAAGAGATTACTAGATTACGTCGAGTACAACCGAAACACTGGCAGCTCTAAAATGCGTTTACTAGGCAAACGGCGAACTTAGCCGATATGCTTCGGGTGCACTGTTTATTAACGGCCTCGGAAACATCTCTTCGAGCTGCAGTGGACTACAGATATTCGGCAATTAGCATCGTGGGTGGCTGTTGGCCGGTGCATATGAGGTGATTGTAGTGTTAAAGTTTTGTTCCTGCGTGATTAAAACTATGGAGTTAAAACGTGGCCGTCCTATACATGACCTTAATATTGAGGTGGCCGGTAAAAGCCGTGCAAAAACATATACGCGAAAAATTAATAAAGAGATATATTTACGAAATCAGTGGATTTGTGGATGTTTCGAAAAAGATGCTTTTTCTGTTTTCCGTGTGCATTATTCGGCACAGATAAAGAAGAAAAATTGTGGCGGGAAACAGGAGTGCGGGATCTAGTGCATTTAAGTGAAAAAATAAAGAAGCATGAAAACACGTAAACTCATATCGGCAATCAAATGCGATTTGCATTATTTAGGAAACTTAATATACAGGCCCAACTTGATTCTGCTTATTGGGTAAATATACAAAAACACAATGAAGAGGTGACAAAAAACAGGTATGTTTTGTTAAAAATAATTGACTGTATAAAATTCTGTGGGGCTTTTGAGCTTGCATTACGAGGACACGATGAATCTGAAACATCAGATAACCCTGAAATTTTTCGTGGTTTAGTGAATTTTTCTGCAGAACTTGATAAAACTCTTAGTGAACACCTTACAAATGCATCCATTTTCAAAGGTACCTCAAAAACAATACAAAATGATATTTTAGATTGCATGCTAGAAGTATACGCTGAGGAGATATTACACGAAATCAATGAAGCCCCATTTTTAGCAGTGATAGCTGAGACAACACATGTTTCGATGAAATTTCAAATGGTCATTGTTTTTCGTTATGTAACAAACGGTAGTCCAGTTGAAAGGTTCTGGACTTTTTTGCTTCCAGAAAAACACGATGCTCAAACCTTAGCTAATAACATTTTGAATGTTATAGACCCAATATTAAAGAATAACAAAAATAAGCTCATTGCACAAAGTTACGACGGAGCAGCGGTCATGAGTGAAATATATGGCGGAGTGCAAACAATAATTAAGAGAACATATGAAAATGCTCATTTTGTGCACTGTTACGCCCATCAATTGAATCTAATAATGTCAAGAGCATGTTCTATTAATCCCCAAGTACGCGTATTTTTTGGAGATTTACATGATATACCCGGATTTTTTAGTCATTCACCTCAACGAATAGCTGTCTTGAACCAAATAGTTGAGAAAAATATTCCACGTTCAATTCCTACACACTGGAATTTCAATATTCGTACAGTAAATGTTGTTTACGAATATAGAGACTCTATTATTGAGTGTATGGAGTAATTGGAAGAAGAGCCAAATGATGTTACTTCCAAGGAAGCAAGAGGGCTTCGACGTATTCTGGAAGATAAAAATTTTACCTTCTGGCTGACTGTTTTCCATTATATTATGCCACATGTTGACGTTTTGTATAATAAGCTTCAAAAGAAGAACATGGACCCAACCGAAGCACAGAAAGCTATACATGTTTTCGAGCAAAGTATTAACAATGTCCGAAATAAAATAGACCCTATCGTACATCAAGCTTCAAATTTAAGTACGGCGCCTAGTGTTCAAAAAAGAAAACGACCGAATAACAGCCCACAGGATCATCGTGTTGCCTGTATAGAAGTTTGTGATGTTATTATAAACAATGCAAAAGAACGGTTTGCATATAGAAACCACCTAGTTGCAGCAGCGCTTTTATATCCAGAACATTTCGAAAAATATAATAATAAGTTTCCTGAAAATGAATTGTACTTAACTTGTACAGTTTATAACTTTTTTGAAAAACAACGTTTGCGAACAGTTATCAGTTTAGTATTCCAATATCGAGTGCAGAACATTAAAAGGTGCAGTGCCTTTATTAAAATTTATAATTTCTAATAATTTAGAGGATACATTAGCAGAAACCAAAAAATTGGTACAAATTCTGGTGACTACGCCAATGACCATAGCAGAAGCTGAGCGTAGTTTTTCAACGTTAAAACGGATAAAAACATTTTTAAGAAATTCAATGTGCGAAGACAGATTAACAGCCCTTTCCATGCTCTCGATAGAAAAAAGTTCATCGCTTCAATACCGAACTTTAATAACAAAGTAATCGAAAAGTTTGCGGCAAAAAAAGACCGGCGTATTAATCTCCAATTTAGGAAAATGCAATAATGTAAGTTGCTCAGATTTTTATATTATGCCATTATTAATAATTACTATTAGAGCTAATTTAATTGTTTTTGGTTTTCCTCTGTTATTCTATTTCTATTATTTTATATATTGGTCGTGATTCATGCAGCACACCCAATAACAATTGTCAAGAGCCGTCACTGCTGGTAGCTCAGGTCGCAACACTGGGCAAAGTAGCGGGGGTAACTGAAATAAGGTCCCCTGTATATTATATTTTTAACGTCACTGTTAATATTAAACATAACAATATATATTAAGTTCGCCTTCCTAACTACTTAGATAATAAAATGTTACTAAGCAAAATCCTAATATTAACAGAGTAATCCTAATTAAAACAGTAACAGAGACCAGATTATAATTTAATTAACTCTAGTTAGTTAAATTGTAATTGTGGCCACGTATTGATGTTACTTATTAATAAAAAATCTGACATAATCTTTTGATTAATTTCAAAGTTAAAATTGGCATGAGGACGGAATACCATTGTGCCGTTTCGACCTGTGCTTAGTGATTCAAATAAACTTCAAAGTGGCGAATCCACAAAAACAAGAATTTGATAGATTGCCAATCGATTCCTTGGTGTGGCATCGATTAAAAGCTGAATTTTCCACCATTATTTTTCCTGTCCACATTGCAATTTAATTCACCAATTTTTAATCGAGAATAAATAATAGGCTCGTAGTTCATAGTGAACACATAGGTTTAAAAAACAATTATATTTTATTCAAATTTCTAATTTCAAACTTGCATATTGAATTTTAGTTAAGGAACCGTTAGTTATAAGCTAAAGCAATAAATACAGTCTTTATTTAGAAAATTTTATTGATTTCTCAAAATCCCTAACGAAACAAATTTAATTGACTCATTAAGTAATTTAAGAATTAATACAATGGCTACAAGCAGGGAGTCTAGTATTTCCACTCCACTTGTGGATTATCCACTGCTTAGATTGTATATAGATAACATTCCAAAATATGATGGCAACCCATTTGGTTTAAATATGTTTATTAGCTCATATGATAAATCTCGTACAGTTTTTTAGTGCAGATAGAATGGCGTTAAATAATTTTATTCGCCAAGCGATTTTAGGTAAATTGACTGGTAAGGCATAAATGTTAGTAGGGTCTAGAATAGAAATAAGAAAATAAGCGTAGATAAAAGGGGTTTTAAGACTTAACTTTGGAGACCAGAGACATGAAATGTTCAGAACATGACATTAAATTTGAAATTTCCAAAAATGGATCATATAATTTCCGACTAAGTTGCAAAGAATTGCGAAGCCTTTTGATAAGTAAATTAGTTCATTCAAATAAGCAATATGTAAAAGAGAATGCTATTCAAAACACTACTTCTGGTCTGCTTCAGGCTGCTTTTACCGTTGAACGGGGACATTATGAATTTGTAAGCACTTTAGTAATACCCTTTAGACTAAAAACTACCCCTAGTACTTTTTAACGCGTAATTGACAACATTGTCGTGTAATCCAACTAACGGAGCTATTCAGAGTAGTCTTCCGAACGAATCTGACCAGGCCGGAACCCGGATACTCCCGCACAAACTAGGGGAGATGAGAAAGAAGCCCGTTTTCTCGCCCTCGGTCGCCTGTCTGCCTCGTTGTCTTACACGTGGTCGCTTGCGCACCCCGGTCTTTTCGCTTCGGCCATTTTTAATTTTGGTGTTAAGCGTTTAGGCGCTCTTATCTTAATTCTAGAGTTAATTAATCATCGGTGTGATATTTTACGACTACAATTTTCTGCAGAATTTATGGTGGCAGTGCTCCACACATAAATCATTTAGAAAAAGAGTTCGATATACAATATTAATGTCTCGTCCACGACTCACGGTGATCGTGCGATCTTAAGTGGTAGGAGTGCTACGCTAATTAGTGCTATTACTGCCACGAGATCAACTACGGGCCCAGCAGCATCCTCGACAGGGTGACTTCCGGCTCAATTTTAGCAGCGTCTTGCCACGTGATCCAGCCCACGCAACGCCACGTGTCTTCACCTACGCCGCCGAGAGCCAACCGCAGCCAACCCCCAAGGATACAAGTGTCTCTCCGCCGCCTAGAGCCGTGCCGCCTTCCCGTACTCGACATCAGGATCACCGCATCGCAGAAGAGTGGTATTGAGGTATATCCCCAGGAGTTCCCATCATTCTACGGGCGCTCGGTTAGTCATTCTATTGCATTATATATATATATATTTGTATTCCATAGTCATTTAATTGTAGTTCTTTTTTTTATAATTAGGGTATCGTCATATTGCATGTATTGTCTGTTTATAATTAAGGCACCGTGGTTCTTTGCGTAGTTGTTTGCATATCCTTTCTTTGCGCTCTTACGAGGGGCGTCAGATAATTAATGTCAGGATTCTCATCTGCGCGACGTACGACGTCACGTGAAAGGCTGCTTGGTGTGCGCCTCGACGAACGCTCACCGGCAAGATGCTGCGCCGTTACGACCGCGGATCCCAAACACACCGTGGAAGATCATCAGCCTGGATGTTCTTGGACTTTACCCCAGGACGAAGCAAGGAAACGAATTCATCATCGTACTCGTGGATTTATTTTCGAAATGGGTTGAGGCGAAAGAAACGCCCCACGGGCGGCAGGCCGAAATCCTCGAGTTTCTGGGAGAGTTAACCGCGAGGTGGGGACACCCAGCGTCCATCATCACGGACAACGCCAAATAGAACATTACACTACTCCAGTGTACGACCAGCGAGCGAACCCAGTGGAACGACGGGTTCAGGAATTAAAGAAGATCCTACGTACAAAAGAAACCGCGACGAAGAAATGGGATCAGCTGCTGCCGGAAGCCCTGTTCTACCTCCGTAATCGCACCAGCGCTGCGACAGGACAATCGCCAGCCGAAATCCTCCTTGGAGCAACCTTGCTTAGGCTGGAGATGTAGTGGAGCAAGATGGAGTACACGTCAAAGTCCACATCGATGACCTTCAGCCCCGACCACCGAAATACCAGTAGCGGACTCGTCGAATAGGACTCGTAGGAACACCCGCGGACCGCCGTCGCGCCCACTACCGCGAGCCAGCGGGGCCCCTCTCCGGAAGAAAGAAGATAGAAGGAGTGAGCTGTCGTGATCCGTTAGCCTCGCTTGTCACAGCCCAACCATAGGCCGGGGCGTGTGTTGTTCGGACACCACGCCACGAGGACAGGTAACCGCGAGCGCGCCGCCTTCACAGCCCAACCATAGGCCGGGACGTCGTGTCGCGTCGCCTCGCCTCGCCGCATTACAATGATAACCCCCATGCATGTGTAAATATACCCCCCGTGTGTGTTGTTTTTCTGTTTTATGTTTCAGATACCCCCACGAAGGACCAGCGGTCCATCATCGTAACTTTTATGAATGGCGCGCAAGCCGAAACAGAAGCAGGTTCAAGAGAGAAGCAGGGGGTGCCCCCCAACTGACCAGGGGACAGGCGTGAGTTTCTTGCAAGTTCTTCTCACGCTGGGTAATCGAACTTGCGGATCCTTTTTTTTTTACCCCATATTGTTTCCGCTTAATAGGCCACTTTCCCCCAAATAAATAAAGACCGAACAAAACACTTCCTCATGCATGCTTTTCAGGAGAAACTAACCCCCACACCAAAAATTTTGCTGACAGAATTTAGTACCATTAAGGGGGGAGGTGTCATATGCCTCTCTCAGAAAATGAGTACTTCTATGAGTAATATCGGTCCGTGACGCGATTGGTTCCCCGCTCTGCACGTCCATTTTGAAGCGCGTCGATACAGGCAATTCTCTGACCTGTCTCTTCCTCAGTCGTTCGCTTCACTTCGTGTCCTACACTTCGCCTAGCTTACGCGCTTCACCGGTCTCATCGTTTGCTTCGGTCGACGACTAGATTCATTTGTGAAATTTCTGGTGAACTGAGCTTCACTCAGAGATTAACCTCAGCCACAACGAAAATTATCAAGAAAGTCGTAGCACTCTACGCATCAACGTCGACGTGCTTCGTTCCGCCGCCATTTTGTGCCGCCGATCCACGCCGTGATGTCACGACCCACGCCAGTGTCACCTAAGATTGATCGTGGTTTTCACTACGTATCAATCCAACGATTTAATAAGGGCTTCGCTAAACACCCAGGCTATTTAATTAGCCGAGTGTTGATTTAATCCCGAGGATTCTGCAGACGCTGGCTGACGCCAACGGAGGATTGCATCATCGCCACGTGGTCATCAGCCCAGCCTACGCCGCAGTTTCGAACCGATCCAGTTTATTTCTTCCAGGGTCAGTACCGGGAATAAGACCTGCAACTAGGTGCAACATTGCACTAAATCCCCTAGCACCTACATACAGGAGTTACGACCCCTGGTGACCACCTACCGCTAGTCTAGGCGTGCCGTACCGTTGGGATCTCTGCTTCTTGGACGTGACACGAAACACTGTTCGTACTTGAAGTAGATATCTCTTTCGATGGGCGCCGGCTAACAGGTATTAGGTCGGGAGGCCGAATCCTCCGAAGCCAACATGGGAAAGCGCGGGAAGCCGCACTACGTTTAGAAGCCATCCACGCCAGCCGCGTATTTCGTACGTTCCCCCAGGTTCATCGCCCACATCTAGTAGCCCCAGGCAAGGCTAACGCTTAGGGAGGCCCTAAAACCCTCGGGTTTTAGGAGTCCCCGACGCTCGACGCACGCTGGTGTCAACCTCCACACCCAACCTCAACGAGGGAATCCAACCAGCGGGTCCTTCCACCAGCTAGGCCGCGGACAGCTGCATCGAGGTTATGGGAGGCCTCGATAAACGCTACGAGAGGAGCCTCGACCCCCAGCGCGGGAGCGCGAAGTGGGGCGGCGCTTAGCCGCGAGGCCCTTCTTGACGAGGGCGTGGGCTCCAGGAGCTCGCGAATGGCGACTCCCATGGGCCGCGTCGACTCTATCTGCGACCAGGAGAGGCTGGTACTACCAGTCACCGCGCCCCGCCGCGACGAGGAAGAGGAGAATGGTCGACATGTATTATGTTTTTTACATTTGTTCTATATATTGAATTTTATTGTGTTGCTTTCAATAGCTCGCACATCGCTATTATTTTTCACTTGGTGTAAAAAAAGAAAGCAGTTTATGTACTGTTATTTTGTTCTCCCTCTCTCTCCCCCTCTGTCTGGTTTTGGATTACCACCTCCCGAGTAAAACTTATGTCCTCCTCCTAGCAGTAAATTTTAATGTATCCATTATAATACTTACCTATGTATTTTCGCTACATTTTACTTTTTCTGTATCTAGAGTTGCTGGTACTTGTTCAAACGCCCAAATTCAATAATAAGTTTAACATTTTAGCTATCCGTAAGATCACTATGCATTAATAAGTCCGTGCCATTTTAAATAAAATTATTTCAATATATTCCATTTAACTTTGTTCTTCATGGCACACTATGTTGATGTTAATTCAACAATGTTGCTAAATAACTAAAGAACAGTACAATTTAGGTATAGGAAATGCCCATGTACCATGTAGGTCGAAAGGTAATCAAATAAGGAAGCAATTCGGGTTATGAAATACAGTATATTCTGTTTGAAATAAGCCACTTATTGAAGGTCGAAGTTGTCAATGTTTAACCTCCTGTTTTGGACACCCTGTGTATTTTGGAGCATATTTAATTTATACATAATTAAGCTCCATATCTCTTTAATATATGAGAAAATAATTGGTTAATGAAACTTACTAAGGTAAGTTTCTAAGTAAGTTGTTTCGCTAAGGCGAAAGTTATTAATTTCTATGCACCGATTAGTTTTCGCATAATATTTTATTAAAATCGAAATATCTAAAAAATTATTAGCTTTAGGGATAGGGAATGGTATTGAAAGTTACCCCAAAATGATGAGTAGAATTCGAGTCTGGTATAAAAAAATATAATATGCCATTTGATATAAGGATGTTGTTGCCGACTTCCGGTATAACCGGAAGTGTCACATGCTTGGCATTATATTCATTAAATAGAGCATCGCTAAAAACCCCCACATACAAATTTTCAGTTCCAAATTATTTGTAGTTTCTCGAAAACGTCTAATAGGCCACTTACCGTGAAATACCCTGTATATATGTGTATATATGTGTGTGTGTGTGTGTTTATATATATATAGAAAAACCAGCGACAGAGAGTTGTTGAAACTTTTAGGAGAATTTGATGCTCGTAAATGTCAACACCGACCGACAATGGATTCACGTTTTATAATTCAGACTACGCAACAGCTTAATGCGCCTACATATCATCGACCACTTCGTTTTCGCACAGAAAATACAACTTTTAACGGAGAATGTTTCAAGTGTGGGCAAATAGGTCATCAACAGGATGCCTGTAGTTATTCCACAAGCACTAAGAAAAAGGACGTCATACCTGTGAAAACCGAGTCTGTGAAACATTTAGAGTCGACACCACCCAAGTGTACTCACTGCAAAAAAGTTGAACATACAGAAAATAGTTGTTGGTATAAAAATTAAAAACCGACTACATAGAGTGATGCTTATACCACAAGGACATGACCTAGCCACGTCACCCTAGCTACGTTATTGTGGAAGAATCAGGCCATTTCATTTCCATATCTCATCGATAGTGGCGCTGACTCATCGATTCTCAGCGACACCGCTGCTGAAAGACTAGGAGTGGTTATCAAACCCGATGTACGTGCTTTGTTGGTTCGGATTACGAACTGTTTTAACTATTGGTACCTTTGAATTAATAGCTGTTAGTCTCGAAATTAGTTTTACAGTTGTGCCGAATGACGTAATACCTAGCAAGTTCGACGTGATCTTCAGGACCAATTGCAGTAAATTTTTCTCGTGCCAACTAAGTCTCTCACGTCATCTAACCGGAAAGTAGTATCAGTTCTGGGTGATATGATGGTAAACGTAGTACAGTATGACCATAGTGTTCCAGTAGTTCATTATGTAACATATGTTTTGTTGTGGCATTTCCATGGTCCTTGCAGTGACAATGGGCGTCGCGGCGGATGGCGGTGTCTCAGGGCGTGGTACCTGCTTCCTAGCAGGTTCTGGCTCGTCGTCCGAGTCGGCACGCCTCTTTTCGCCTTTGGACGGCCGATGATGGGGTCTACTCATAAACGGTTCGGCAGTGTCCATGGTCATGTTGTGACCGGCCAATTTGGAATTTATTTTCCTAAATTCCTCCATGGCTTCTTGGTGCTGGAGATCGATTCGGCGGTGTAACTCGCTGATCTCCTGCCGCTGCCTCACATAAATCTCCGATAGCTGCGAGAGTTGTTTCCTGAAGGCCTCGTTCTCAGCCCTCAGCTGTTTATTTTTTTCATTCTCCCGGACGGGAGACAGACTTCTACTTCTCGTCCTTAACTCGGGCATCGGAGTATTTTCCCTCTCAGAGACCGAGTCCAGGTCGGAGCCCCCGGAGGAACTCATGGTATCGTTTTCCACGATATCCCGGTCGTCTGCTCTGTTGTTGTTCTCAGACAAGTCGGTGCCCGAAGTCCGGTTCCGCTCTAGCTCGAAGAATCGAATCCTCTTCCGAAAAAGCACAGAAAAGTACCCATCTTAAATCGCTCTGCTGCGCAGCGTGCCGTCGATCTTACGATGTTCATCCTACGGTTACTCTGGCAAAACTAAAAAACAAAGAAGTGTATTATCCTGAAACCAGAAAAATATTATTAATCCTGTAAACGGAACAGTATGAGTAATCCTGAAAACAGAAAACTATGATTAATTCTGAAAACAGAAAGGTATGGATTAAATTATAAATAAAATCAACTGGAGTCGATCAATTGTCTACGCAGTTACCCTTACAGAAAAGTCGTTGTTCCAATTAATAACGATGTAACCGGAGCAGGTAGTCGGGGGTTTTCCTCGTCATTTAGGTGGCGTGAGTTGAGCAGGTAGTCGAGTTTTCCCTCGTTGCTTAGGCGGCGTCGGCTTCGGGTTACTATCGGGAGCACATTGGTAACTACATCCTCTCGTTTCGTAGTCTCATTGCTGACTCTGAGAGTGAGGCGAGTTTTTCACTTATATTTATACGCTTTACTCCGGCGCTCTTGTACTCCGAAAGTGGAGAAAACAGTAAAGACACGCTGGGACGGAGTTTACTGCGGGCGGGTACATGACACTGTGTTGCTAGAGAGTCTGTGTCAAGATCACGAAGCGAGAGGACGTATTTACTAAAGTGCTCGCGATAGTGATCCGAAGCTGACGCAAGCAACGTGGGAAACCCCAGGTTACCAGCTCAGTCGACGCCACCTAAGCGATGAGGAAAAACCCCGACTACCTGCTCAGGTTACGCCATCTAAGCGAGGAGGAAAAACCCCGATTAATGCTCAGGTTATGCAAAATTAGCTGGAACAACGACTTGTCTGTGTATGTAACTGCATAGATAACTGATCCACTCCAGTTGATTTCATTTAATTTAATTAATTTAATATATACTTTTCTGTTCTCATGATTAATTATACTTTTCTTTTTTCAGAATCACTAATACAATTTGATTTAATTTATACTTTTCTTTGTTTAGGATTACTAATACTGTTCTGTTTCAGGATAGTATACTTTCTTTGTTTTCAGTTATTTTCGTGCAGCCGTAAGGTGAAAATCGTAAGATTGAAACCACTAGTACGCTGCAAGATGAAGGGAAAACAAAAATGGAAAAACGTGAGATTATCGAGGAAAACGGTGATATGTACAGGTCGGATTATACCGATTTGGACTCCTCGATTTCGGAAAGTGAGGACTCACCGGAGCCGAGGGCCAGAAGTAGGGGTCGCCCTCCCTCTCCGGAGTGCGAGGTAAATTTAAGGGCGGAGAACGAGGCCCTCAAGAGTCAACTGGCGCAGATACCGGAGATCTGCGAAATACAACGAAAGGAGCTTGCCGATTTGAAGCGATGCATGGAGCGGCAACATAAAGAAGCCATGGCCCAGTTCATGAAGAGTAAAGAGTATCTCGCCTTTCGGGAAGAAATGGGCACAGCGGTTCTTCTTTTTTCTCCTTTCAGGGAGCGCTGTTTGTCAGTAGAGGGCTCCCCTCTACTGACAAACAGCGCTCCCCGAAAGGAGAAAAAAGAAGAGCCGCGGGCTCCGACAGAGAGCCGGAGCCGGCAAGAATACAAGTGCCACGTCATTGGGCATCCCCAGCCAGGGTAATGCCGGTGAAATCCACCACCTCAGCTAAAACAACCGGCACCAGGACAGCCGTCACCGCCATCGAGACGCCGCAGGCCACCGTGTCGTCCCCCGCCCCCAAGCAGCTGACAACCACGATGACATCAAAAGCAAAGAAGTCGCCTGTGAACGTACCGCCACTGGTCCTTCGAAAGAAGGAGAACTGGGCAGCAATTAGTCGGATCCTCAAGGAGCTGCGGATCAATTACTTAAAGGCGAAGCTAATCGGGGACGAAGTGGAGATACATCCCGTTACCCCCGAGGACCACAGGAGGCTGACCAGGACACTTGTCGACCGGAAATATGAGTACCATACTTACTCGTTGCCGGAGAACAAAACGCTATGGATCTTTCTCCGCGGAATTCCAGATTGCGTCACAGAGGATGACGACTTCGACGGTGCACTTCGTCGCACTTTACGCACTTGGGGTTGCACTCGCCGTGCATCGACTCTGCCCGCGTCCAAAGTTTTGGCAGCGGTGACACTGCGTCTTCTGAGTGGTGCTTATTTACCTCTCCGCTCGCACAACTAGCCCGCAGCAGCGCTTGATCTGCATCGCTGCAGTCTCGCTACTTTCTGGCAGCTGTACGAGGACGAGCGGCGTCGCTATCTGAGTTCACCGGATAAGTACCTTATGAGGTACTTATCCGGTGAACAGCTACCGGCTGAAACCCTTGACTGTGGAGGTCGTCTGTCGAGGGGCGGACCGTGCTAATCCCGAAGACCGGAGATTTGTCCAACCCAAAGAACTACCGAGCGATAACCTGCTTAAACGCATGTTACAAGGTGTTTACACGCATCTTGTACATGCGAGTATTCCTAGCCGTTGAGCCGATTTTCGAGGGGATATATGAACAACGAGGGTCTAAGAGGGGTGTCGCTGGCTGCAAGGAGAATTTATTGATTGACAGATGTGTCACGCAGGACTCCGTGCAGTACAAGCGAAACCTTTCTATGGCCTAGATTGACTACCGCAAGGCATTCGATATGACATCGCAGGAACTAATAATTCACTTGCTCCAATGCCTTGTGGTGCCCGGTCCTGTAGTGAGATGTATTCAAGAACTGATGCCGCTCTGGAGGACTCGGTTTACCATAACATCGGGTGATACTAGAGTCCGGACAGAGCCGGTGTCGTTCAGAAGAGGCATGTTTCAGGGAGACTCCCTTAGCCCCCTTCTGTTTTGCATCTCACTGCTGCCGTTGTCCGTATCCCTCAGGAAAACCCGTGGCTATAACTGCGGCACCCCCGGCGATCGGAGGCATAAGGTCACCCATCTATTTTACATGGATGACCTAAAAATTTATGCCTCCGGAGAAAGGGAATTGCGCCAGTCCCTAAGGGTGGTGCAGGAGTACACGCAGGCCATCGGGATGGAGTTCGGGTTGGACAAATGTGCACTGGTTCATCTCAAGAGAGGGCGAAGCCGGGAATATGCAGAGGATGCGCAGCTCGTGGACGGAAGCATCTTACACCACTTAGATGCCGGAGAGTCGTACACCTACTTGGGTGTTGAGCAACGCTCCACCCAAGAAGTAGGTGTCGTAAGAAACGCTCTCCGCGACAAGTATCAGCACCGCCTCCGACAGATCTGCTGTTCAGAACTGTCGGGGAAGAACAAGGTGTCTGCAACAAACATGCTTGCCGTTCCGATTCTTGTCTTCTCCTTCGAAGTAGTCAAATGAACACAGGGGGAGCTGCGACGACTCGACGTAGTAACTCGAAAAAGGTTGCATCTCAGTAGGAGTTTGCATCCCAGATCATCCGTTCCACGGTTATATCTCCCACGACATCGCGGAGGCCATGCACTCTTGAGTTTGGAGTGTCTCCATAATAGGATGGTTCTGGACGGAGTCTGTAAAGTTATCAGGAGTTCGGATCCCTTTCTCTGCATGGTCCGAGATCACGAACATGCAGGGATACGAGTATTTTTATTTAAGGCAGCACGTAGAGCAGCCGATGATCTCCGTCTCGTCTTCGACACCGAACGGGCCAATCACAACTGTCACCGAGTTGAAACCCGTTCGGTTAAAACCTCAAATAAAAGCCGCAGAGCATTTAAGAGCTCTGCAGCTTCACAAGTATAAGCCCATGCACGAGGTCTTCTATAGGAATAAGTCCTGGCCTTATCCGAAAGGCTGACCTTTGCTTTCTTCAGCCGGTCAGCCGGGCTAAATTCAGAGACCGAGGGATTCATCATGGCCTGCCAAGATGGTGTTTTTAACATGCTCGTCTATCGGAGCCGTGTCATGGGTATGGAGGTCCCTGATGTCAGCTGCAGGGCCTGCCGCAGGGCGCCGCAGACATTGACGCATTTACTGTCGGCTTGCCCGGTATATGCAGTCTCGACCTATATCCATAGACACAACGCAGCGTTACGGATACTTTATTATCATTTAAGGCACTCGTATCAGATAGACGAGACACCAGTGCTGCCTTACGCTCCGGGGGATATTGAGTCCGTTGGGGAAAACGAGAAGTGAATATATTGGAACTATTCGTTTCCCGCCGTCAGGCAAATACAAGCCAACAAGCCTGACGTAGTCCTCCTCGACTACCAACTCTGGACAATGTTCGTCATCGAGTTCTCGGCACCCAGTGATGGTAACATTGTTTTGAAAGAGGAGGAGAAACGGGCAAAATATCGAGATTTAATCTTTGAACGCCGCAGACTCTATTCAGACCATTCTGTTAAACTTAAGGTACTGATTGTAGGAGCCCTTGGTGGAGCGAGAGATACACTGCTTTCAGAATTAAAGAGCATACCAACATGCCGAAACTCGGCAGAAATCTTAGCCGGTCGCATGCAGAAGGCCGTAATTCTCGGTTCGCTTCGTCTACTCAAGGCACACGACTCGGCCCGGTAATCACTAAACGAACGGACGCGAGGAGTGATTACTGGTATTACCAGCGCACCTTCTGTGTGAGTCGGAGCCGCAGAAAGGGGTGACTGGTTTTTAGCAAAAAAAAAAAAGTATATATATATATATATATATATATATATATATATATATATATATATATATATATATATATATATATATATATATATATATATATATATTATATATATATATATATACGACAAATATAACTTAATAACACGTATACCTGATCAAATATATGTTGTACGCCTACAAACGCGTAATTTTCTGCAATTGTAGTACCTCCAACTATAGCACGTGATGCTTCTGCTTCTTTGGTAGGTATCAATGGTCCACTTTTAGAACTAACTAAATATTTATTCTCCTAAAAAAATTGCAATTGTTTGACATTGTTTGTATACATCCAAGCTGATCACTACAGGATTGATAAAAGCAGACAGCTGAACAGCGTAACAAAAAAAAGTGCGCTCAATCAACGGATTAGTGATCAGGTATACCTTTACTTAATTTTAATCATCAGATGATTAAAACAGTGTTAATCATCTCCTGATCATGTCCACTTGGTTGGTAAAGCGCGCATCAAGAAACATGTTATCTTTTGGTGTTCGTGAAAACTGGTCTTTTTTTTTTTACTAATGTATACAAGTTATGGGTAGCAAAAATATTTTGCTATTTTCCATACTAATCAAACAAACTTCTACGGTGCTCCATTAAGATATGCTTTGTTTGATTTGTAATTTTAACCATATGGGGATTATGAAATTATAGATATAGAATAACTAACAGTTTGAAAATGACAAACGACAAAACAAAACAAATATTCAATTAACACCGTTCAGCCATGCAGAGCAATAACTACTGAGCAATGAAAACTTGACCAAATAGTGACCAGTTTGGATGAATGTTATAGTAAAAGTAGGCAAATATTGAAATTTTCTTATTACTAACTATTTTATTATCAAACGTTGAAACAAAATTTGTTCTCAAGTTCTCATACTTTTGTTGCAAAACCAGTGAACGTAATTTAATATAATCCATCCATTTTTCAGTAGGCCGTTCAGTTTCTCTTAATAATTGACTTCGTCTCCTAATGTACAATGTTCCTTAAAGTATAAAATGTTTTTAACAATTATATAACTATTGACTATATGTAAAGCAAAACAAAAATACTACGCTGCATTTTTGTTTCAATTTGATAGTTCAGTCAGGCCACGCAGTATCAGAAAACTGGTAGCTTACCACAATGGTAGACTGCACATATTACAAAGACCTTCAAGACTAGCCTGCAATCCTCGCCAACAATACTTTCGATGCAACTGATTTGAGTTTTCGTTCGGTTGTCCCAGTAGATGTTCATTGGCCAATTTGCGATTTACTTTGCAAATTTCTGTTGGCCGAGAAGTGCTTTCTGTGTTCATGTCATTCATTTGAATTATTCATTAATTTGAATTATCGAAATTTTCCCACACCCACATTACATTTACGATTTGATCGCGTGCATCCTGAGTGACTTGCCACGAGTGACATCTTGCTGGAATATATGAGGAAGTACGACCAGAACAACGTACTTAAGGATACAATTTTACGGAGATAACGGAGGATTTTAAATATTTAAAAATGTACTTCTTTTTACACTAATATGTATTAGAAATAGATATTTATTTTAGATTCAGTGTTCTTTAAATGATCACAAATTCATATTACAGCTGGTTGAATAAAAATTTGAAAATGGGTTTTAGGGTTAAACTTTCAATTTGAATAATAGGATAGAGGAACAAAGGTTTTTTGTTATATAAAATACATATATTACTTATTATCTTATTAAAGAACAAAAAATATATATATTTCACCTATTAGACAAACTTTAAAAATAAATGCTAATTATTAATAGAAATACTTAGGAGTAAGACGACAAAAAAAATTCTGTTGGTTTTAGAAACAATAGTTTTAGAAGCTCTAACCATGAAAACAAGGAAAAAACACAAAAAAACAAAAAAAAATATATCCATCGTTTTACATTTGCAAATCTTGATACTGTTTTTGTTTACAACGGAAATGAGTAAAACAACTACTAAGTTTTATACCACTCGTTTCAAAAAATCATCGTTTGAAAATGACATAAAAATTGTCGAAACTGCAGTCACGTTTCTATGAAAATATAGTGGTATAAAACTTAGTAGTTGCTTTACTCATTTCCGTTGTGAATTATGAACTACCACAGAGTAACAGCTTCCTCGATAAATTTCTTTTTTTGTTGATTGAGATTAGATTAGAAAGATTAGATAAGATTGAGAGATCTTTCAATCTTATGTAAGTTCGTGTCTGGCTTAGATGAAGAATTACTTCATATGGTAGTGACGTATTTAGCAAATAAGATGAATTTCTCATTTGACATTCCAAATTGGAATTCTTCTCGTTCCAAGGTGGATTTGGATTCCTCTAATAACTCTGCACCTGTATCTTGTTGTTTTCTTTTCTTCATTCGAGTTGACCTTTCTTTCTGTTTTTTTAGATATCTGAGATGAGCTTGGAAGACGTAACGTTGGTACTATGTCAGATTTTAGATTGCGAGTTTTTTGGGTGACATTCCAACAACTTGTATTTTAGAGGAATTTAAAAACTCTCTTCTGCAAAATGAATGGAACATATATATATATATATATATATATATATATATATATATATATATATATATATATATATATATATATATATATATATATATGTATGTATGCCGTGTGCGTGTGTGTGTACTAAAATTAACACAAAATTATTGTCATGTTATTAATGTTATTAAAATTGTTAGTTTGTATTAACAACATAAAACACTTTCAGATGTACTCAGGTAGACTAAAAATACCTAAACACCCCAATAACTAATTATTCATTATATAATATAGGTAATTGAATTGAAATGTTATATTTATACTAACTAAATATAAGGGCAGAAATAAAAAATGATGAAAATACAGGCATAAACAAAGGTTGAATACACAAAATACATATAAATTAATTTCAAAATCATAATACGGATTTTGTGATTCAAGCGCAAGTGAGAAAATAAATAAAAAAAATTAAAAGGAACTCACAATTTGTTAAATGAACTGTATTATTTCTATGACAATCTTTTCTCCATTGCTTGGCCAAATTCTCATTTTTTGGGAATCCAAAGTACTTTATATTGGTTCTCTTGGTTTTGCGGTTGTTATTTCTACACGTCAGCAAAACCCGGGATTTTATTCTTTAAATTGATGTTATCCATATCAAAATCAATTAGATAAATCTTATATATGAAATAATATACACAAAAACTGAAAAACTTAACAAACGGCGCAAAATTCCTTTGAAACTACACTGCTTACTAGAGTAGATTATAATGTTCCAATTCCAGCATGACGTCAATGCGCAACGATTACGAGTTTCAGCCGACCAGTAAGCATACAGTTGTAAGTACACTGTGCTCACATGGATCTTTTCTTTGATCTTCTACAAACTGAATGAAATGACATTGGTCTCTGCGTTCAACACATTTGAACAAAAATAAAGCAAAAACAAATTAATTTCAATATTTCTGAGAAAAAACAGTGAATTTGAAACTGCAAAGAAAGTCCACAATATGAGTTACAAAAACACTGAAATTTGTAGAAATATGAAAAGAACATGTATGTTAATTTATATGTAATAACACTGCCACAAATCAGAAGGTCACAGTTGTTATTATTAGACTATGATTTTTGCTTAACTAATTATAGCAAAGAAAGTATTGTAGCACCTATTACATTAATATTAGGTAGTATAAGTTATTTGATAAGAAAAAGGGATGTAATCAGTGGGAAATGCAGTTTCTCTCTCTCAAGTAGTCACTCACAGTGAAAATCGTCCACCCACTCATAACATCATATAGTTGTAAATGATTAGGCTTCTAAGAAAGCAATTAAAAAAATCGTATAGGCGTTTATTGCCTATATATTTATTAATCATGTTTCATGAAATTTTGTAAAATAAATACGTTAGAATTAAAAAAATATTTTTACATACAAAATCAACCTCACAGTAAAAATCGCCCACTAACAAAATTATCATTATTTTCATCTTTATAATCATCATCATGAGGTCATCAATCCAAAAGACTGGTTGGACGCTAACCTCCAGCTTCTCCTATCTTGTGCTAACCTACGCATTTCGCTAATTGTGCTACAACCTACATCCCTTACTATTTGCGAGCAGTAGTCTAATCTAGGCCTACCTCTGCCTTTCTTCACTCCTATTTCTGCCTCCAAAATATCGCGGACTATTCCCCCATGTCTCAGCAAGTGGCCTACTATTCTATCTCTTCTCTTCTTTATGTTTTTCCACATACTTCTTTTCTCGCCGACTTTCTCCAATACTTCTTCGTTTCTAACCCTATTAGTCCATGGTATTTTCATCATTCTTCGGTAACACCACATCTCAAAAGCTTCTAATTTCTTCCTACTTGCTTCCCCTACCGTCCAGGTTTCGCAACCGTATAGTGCCGTGCTCCATACATGTTTTCAAAAATCTCTTCCTCGTTTCTAAGTTTATTACCCCTGAGCATAAAAGTGCTTTCTTTTTGTTAAAAGCTACTCGACCTTGCGCTATTCTTTGTTTTATGTTTTTATCACTTCTTCCATCCCAATTTATTTTATTTCCTAAATAAGTGAAGTCTTTAACTTCCTCCAATCTTTCATTATTAATTTGTACTTTCGTTTTTGCTCTGCACTCGCGCCCTCTGCACACTAACACTTTAGTTTTGTTTTTATTCACCCTCATTCCGTATTCCTCTGTTAACACTGCCTCCATTTCGTTCAATGCTGATTCTAATTCCTCCTTACTAGATGCTAATACTGCTATATCATCCGCGAATCTCAGCATTTTTAGTTTCTGTCCCTGTACTTTAATCCCGAAATCCACTCTATCTTTTACCACATTAATCGCCTCTTCGATGTACAGATTAAAAATTAGTGGTGATAGCGTACATCCTTGTCTTATTCCTTCCCTAATACCTACTTCCCTTTTTTCCCTTTATATGTCTTTATAATACAAACATAAAAAAGGTTAATATTTCGTTGGTCCTCCTTTACTAGATTCTACGGTCCATAGTCAACATGGCATTGATTGAAGTAATTTTTTATATTCAGGGGTAATCTTGTTCCGCTGCTCTTGCAATGCTTGATTTAAGTCATGTTTATTGGATATTGTGTTTTTTCATTTTAAGCTTCAGATCTTGCTACAAATGTTCTATGACGTTAATGTCAGGAGATTGTGGTGAAGGATGCTGGAGGTGGACACTTATAAATCAACCATTCTTGTACTTTCTTTTCTTTATGCTTCTACCATTATCTTGGTAAAATGCAAAGGTGTCTAAAATATTTAATTTTTCGACACTTTGTCATATTGTTTTTTAGGATATCTAAATACATCCACTGGTTCGTGGTACCTTCAAAAAAATGAAGATTCCCGACCCCCCGAGGCCGCCATACAACCTCATACCATAATGGAGCCTCCCCCATGTTCGATAGTTGGCATTAAATGTTGTAGTTTTAGCTGTTTATTCGGTTGTTTCCACACAGTTTCGTTTCCATCTGACCCGTACACATTAAATTTGGACTTGTCACTAAACATTACATTTGGTTCACTAATAAAAGGTTTCTGTCTAGCAATAAGACCATAGTAATTTTTGTTCCTAAGAAATCTTCTTATATTTTCGGGATGTATTTTCTTATTCAAACGTTCTTCCACTTCTTTTGCCAATTGTGGTGCATTTTTTTTTTTTTGATTTATTTTAATTTGGCATAGAAACCATAAAACACTGTCGTTTAGAATTTTTTTTGTACTTATGCGATTTTCCATTTTGTACCTTTTAATAATGTACTCAACTGTAGATCGACTTTCTTTGACAATTGCTGCAATCTGCCATTGAGACCTTCCTTTTTCATAATGGGAAACGATTAAGTTCCATATCTCAATACTTGTCTGCTTTTTAGAGCGAAGTAATTTTTGAGCGAAATAATTTAAATAATGGTTTACACACACTGTGCAATGCTGATTAAAGTATAACAGTGCAAAACAAATGACTAACAAATGATGGTGAGGGAATCACCTGATTCTAGAAATGGACGAGTTTTACTGTGACTCGATATTTACATACCCATAGAATGTTTTGCATATATCTTGGAAAACTAAAATTCCATACGCATAATATACATCTTATTAAAAATTATCCATATGTAGATAATAGGCTGTATATATGTTGAACCAGACCAGTAATGAGTAATAATTATAAAACAAAAATTAAAACACATAGAGGGCTGGACGATTTTCACTGTGAGTGACTGTATGTCTTCAGTGACCACTAAAATAGGGTCCACAATTTCAAGACTATTTTAAAGTTTTACGCGGAAATGGTAAATATCAAACCGACAATGGCCACCTACGGTTGTTTCCTTATAGTTAGTTCATCTAAACCTGTTATATAACGTCTATCATGGTTAAATAAAATGATATTTTTGTTATTTTAACATTAATTATACAGGCTAATTTGTAAAATAAAAATACTACCAATCCTTACCAAAATTGGGGATTTGGGGAACACGATGAGCATTATACCTTGCATCTAACGCAAAAACTTGGTGCTGCAAAGCTGTCATATTTTCCCTTTGTATCTAAAAACCTACAAAAATAAAACACCAAGAAAATATCACAAAATCAAACTGTTAGGTCATAGAATTTAAGTCTTTAGTTTAACGCCATAGACTACCCAAAATAGAAAAAAGCAATACAAAAAGAAAAGAAGAGCAGCTGTAGGCGCTGCCATATACATTTATAAGTGTCTAGCAAGGAGACGTTAAAACGCGCTCCACGATACCTCTTCTGCGCATGCTCCATTTTTATTGTATGGCGCGAAATATACCCTGACTTAAACTCTGTTGTCCTCGAATTGAAACGCCCTTTTTTAAGTAACATTTTATTATAGTCGTAAGAACGAAAAATATATTTCGTTTTGATTTGATATGGTTATAAATTATCATTATATACATCATATGGCGTGTTTTTAAGTAATATTTTCAGCGACCTTTTTTAAATAACATTTTAATATATTATAGAAAACTATATGTATTTCTGAGTAAAACATTATAGTTCTTACCACGAGGTTTGTATTATATCATTGTCTCATATCATTAATTATTAAACTACCATATTGTGAAGGTTTATAGTATAAATATACTATATTATTAATTTAGTAATTATTAAATACCAATCGCTAATTATTTTTAATAATATTCGATATGATAGGTGTATGATTATGTAAGGTCATACATTATTATATCACATAATTCCCTAACTCTAATGGTATCTACTATTAGTAATGAAGTTAACAAAAGTTCGCAGTTGTTGTTGGCAAAAGGCAGTGGCGGTGCGTGATCCTAAGATTGGGGGTGCACCATACATAAAAGTAATGATAATCATAAGAATAATAAGAATATCCCTAATATGTTATATTTAATATGAGATAAATATTTATCTCATATTAAGGATATTCTTATTAACTTTATTAATTTGAAAACTTACCTAATTTTCTTTGTAAATGAGCTCAATTCTGCGATTTGTACACTGTGCAAATTTTTCAATTACTTTGTTGTTAAAATTTTCGATATTTGTAATAAAGTCTTTTTCAATGGAGAGCATAGCCAAAGCCGACAATCTTTCCTGGCACATGGTGTTGCGCAAAAATGTCTTTATTCGTCTTAAAGTCGAGAAACACCTTTCGGCTTCTGCTGACGAAATAGGTACTATAATGATGATTTTCAATAATTTAGCACTTTCTTCAAAAGTTGACTCTAGCTTATTGGAATTAATAAATGTATTTAGTGATAGAGCTCCGCTTAAATTTCTAAACTCAATTCTTTGATAAATTAAGGACAACTCGGTACGTAATTTATTTATGTCCAAAAACGGGTAAGATTCGACTGTTTGTTTTAAGTAATTTTCGGGAAATTTTTTAACATATTCCGAAAGTTCTTCTGGGTGAAGTAAATTGGATGCTACTAAGTGTCCAGTAAAATTAAATCTCTCCTTAGCTTGACATATAATAATGTCACACACTTCCTTTAGTTCTCTATTTTTGTCTTCCGTAGAAGTGTCTACTCGTCTCCTTTTTATTAGTTGTATTTTATTTGGTTCATCTTCAGTGGCGGTTTCGGTGCTATTTCGTATTGCAGAAATTTCTCTAATAAAACCATCTATAGATGTTTTTACATAAACTGGATCAGTTTCTCTTTTTTGTAACTGATTATACAGAATGTTGACATGTGGCATAATTTTGTGAAAATTACCTAACCAAAATAAAAAATCGTTATCCCTTAAAGTTCTTTTCAATCCACTGGCTTTATCAATAGTAGGTGGATGTTGTATGTGACTTTTTTTCATCTCAATCAATTCTACACATTCCAGAAATTCTTCTTTGTTTTCAAACACAGTATTTACTATTCTAGAATTGAAATTCCATCTTGTAGGTGCTGATCGGGGTAATCGAGTTGCTACTACTTCATCAAGAACTGCGGTACATTGTGCGGAATTAGAGAAAAATGAGCAAAACCCTCCTAAATTTGCAAAGAATACTCGAACGTTCCAATTAGCAGAAGCCGCATTTGCCATAATTAAATTTAATTGATGCGCATAATAATGCACATATTGGGCAGTTGGATAACTCATCTTAATCCTAGCTTTAACTCCATTCGATGACCCACTCATAACGGCAGCTCCATCATATGTTTCAGCAATCAATTTATGTGGGTCATTTTTAACATGGTAGTCTAGTTCACTTTTTAAACACTCCGCCAATGACTCTGCATCATGTCCTACTGGTTTTAAAAAACTCCAGAATATTTCTACAGGCTTTCCACCCACCATGTAATGATATATTAAAGCCAACTGAAAAATTGTAGAAACGTCTGTAGTTTCGTCTGCTATTATAGCAACAAAAGTGGATTTTTTAATTTCAATGGTTATTTCATCGTGACAAACTTCAAGCATGCACTGAAGTAGCTCGTTTTGTATAGTATTAGAAGTTCCTTTAAAAGCCGCCGCGTTTTGTAAATGATACTTCATAGCCTCGTCTAATTCGGCACTGAAATCAATCAACCCACGAAACATGCCTGGATTGGATGATGTTTCCGATTCATCGTCTCCTCTTAGGAGCAGTTCAAATTTTCCACAAAAACGAATACAGTTAATAATAATGTTTAAAACATACCTGTTTTTTGAAACCGCTTCATTGTGTGCTGCCACTGCTCGTCGATGAGCAGAATCGAGCATTGTCGCAATAGTTGCAGTGCCTAGCATGGCTAAATTCAAAACATTATTCATGTGTCCAGCAGAATTTGCATGTTTTTTTATTTTCTCGTTTATGTGATTTAAATCCGTTACTCCAGTTTTGGTCCAAGGTGTTTCCCCGCCAAACAAAACACACGGAAAACAAAACACTGCGTTCAATACATCGCATCCACTTAACCACAAATATTTTTTAAATAAGTCGTTATTAAATGTTCTTAAAATTGTTTATTTTTTCCTTTCACGGCTAATTTTAAATTGATTTGTGGAGTGGGCTTACCTAGAGTTTTAATTTGCACTTTTTCCTCCAGACTCAAGCTAGAGAATGGAGTTTTTAATAAGTTTTGAATAGAATTCATTATTCCAAACTAGATTCTAACTGAAAACCCGAGTTTATATTTATAAAACGTAAGCGATAAGACAGCTTACGAGACAAGCGATGTACGAAAACAATTCACAAACTAACCGATTCTAACCTCTCTCAATTTCATGCGCTCTTAAACTCTGCACATAATATCTATAGAATTCGCCCACTACTTTTCCTAATTGGGGAGGGGCAAGCAGTAACAATACGCGTTCGCTTTTTCATATTGCACGGAGACCTAGCGTCTAGTGGATTCGTAACGCTGCGGCCATATAATATTTAGATGGTATTAACGCTAGGGATGCGGAAAGGCGATAAATTAAGAATGCATCCATTAATTACTAAATAAAATTATTAATGCTAAATTGTCGGTAGTGCGCGCGCACCAGCGCACCTTATAGCCCACCGCCACTGGATGGAGTTATTTCGGGAACCGCTGCGTCCGATACGTCGGTTTTATGTTTATGCACGAATGATTTTTTATCGAATTCGGCAATAAATACTGGCAAAGTTATGCTAGATAATTCTAAACAATTTTCACTCCTTTTTGATGGAGCGATTTCGTGAACTACTGCGTCCGATGCGTCGGATTTATGTTGATGCATGAATGATTTGTTATCGAATTCGGCATTAAATATTGGAAAAGTTATGCTAGGTAATTCTAAACAATTTTCACTCCTTTTTGATGGAGTGATTTCGTGAACTACTGCATCCGATTGGTTGGTTTTTATATTTACGCACGAATGATTTGTTATCGAATTCGGCATTAAATATTGGCAAAATTATGCTAGGTAATTCTAAACAATTTACACTCCTTTTTGATGGAGTTGTTTCGAAAATCACAGTGTCCAATACATCGGCGTCGGCTTTATGTTTAGACAAAAATGATTTAATATCATATTCACGATTAAAAGTTTTATGTTTACGCAAAAATTATTTGATATCTGCTGCAAGGGCAAAAAGGGCATCTTCAAAGGCTCTCATCTCTAGTTCATGAGTTTCGTCATCCGAAATCTCTACTATTTTTGCATGAATATCTTCAAAGTCGTTTAATACGTTTTCATGATATAAAAATCGATTTTCTAATATATCCAAATCGGTTCCTTGAATTTCATGGGTATTTGATATTTGCATGAGATAAGTACTTAATCTTGCTTGACGTAATTTTAATTGACCCCGCTGGCTAATTAACGTTTTTAACTGTTCCATGTTGCGAACACAAATTGAAACGTTTATAGAGCGATATGGGTAGGAAAATGATAGAAGAAAGCATACTTACTTACTTGGTGTTTTCTGCGATTTTATGTATTCCTTGGGTGATGCGCTGCTTGGTCTCCAAGGATTTTTGATGCACTGCTAACTGCTATGTTGTGATGAGACATCGATGCACTGACTTGGTTGCACTCGTTCTCACAAAAATTGATGCACTGACTTCGTTGCACTTGTACTTGAGAAATTGATGCACTGACTTGGTTGCACTTGTTCTAATGTTGAATTTAACATCCGGTAATTAATCCGGCTCGAAGGACCATGTTTTTGATCACGATCTTGTTTCGTATCACTAGGGCGTACTGTTGTACCACATCTTTGTTGTTGCCTTAGAGTTGTGAAATAAACAGCAGTGTTTACTTCAATACATATATTTATTAAAACTAAGCAACAACGGTACGAACACTTTAAAGAAAACGTTCTGTATAATGATTTTAAAATTGATTAATACCTAAGTTACATAGCCAGTGGATTTTGTAGCAATACATGTGGTCGGCTTTCGGTTATCTGTTTTATAGCCTCTTCCTCACATCTGGCTGTGACGCTAAGGTGACGGCTTTTGTGTCACTCAACATGGTTACTCACAGCAAGATATGATTCCGAAAAACTGCAGCCGACCCGACCGTTCCCATGATAAATAAATACATTTAAGGGAACTAAATATCTACCTACAGTGATCCTAATAGACTCACTGTAATAAACTGAACAGAAGTCTTAACAGATACACATGTCTATTAATTATAAATAAATATAGGTATACTGCATTACTTACAAGAAGTTGTTTATATAAAATGTGTATATAAAACACATTTTGCTATTATGGTGTTAGTTAATAGGGGTACCTATTAAAAGCAATATAGGTACATATTACACTGCCATTAAGTACTTATTACGTACTTATAGGTATTTTATTTTTGTACCTATATCAGTATATCATACTTGTACATATCATTTACCTACACAGAACAAATAAACCATCTAATTAATTAAATATTTAAATGTATTTAAGGTACCTATCTATTCTACCCATATACCTACCTCCATATTTTTACAACTGAAAAGTACCTATATAAAAGCTATTATACCTTATTAGGTAGATATAAGTCAAATAACAGATCCATTGTTAATCTATTAAGCACTATTAGTATCCTCTGGCTCTACTTTTAGCCTTATTTTTTTAAATTATTTCTCGAAACCCCACCGAATATTTCGTCAGATATGGAACAAGTTTTTAGTCGTTAAATAACATTCTGCTATTTACTCAAACTTAAATCAATACTTACGCAAACAATAACGTTCCCCTTAATATCACTTCACTACTCAAATGCACGAAAAATATTAAATATTATCCAAATTGCCTGAATTTACACAGTACTTATGAATACGTTTAATAACGTTTTAACGGTTATAGTCCGCGATGACGTCAAACATGTTTTAAAGGGGTGAGGCGCTATCTACATTGAAAGATAGAGATCGAGCAAGCCTCTTCCCTATACAATCCTTGATCACAATGTACTATTTGATTTATTTATTTTATGTAAGATGTCGCTACCTATGAAATTGAAATTATGTTTGACAGATCTTTTCTTTTCTGTCAGTTGAAGAATAAACGTATTCGTTTAATTTGCTTTAATTATTTTTACCTCTGTACGCCCGTTAACTTTAACAGGTTATGGGTCCAGTATTGTGCTAAGAAGAAATCTCGCGATAAATAAACTGAAGACAGTTAAAAAGTGAGGAAAAAAAAATATAGGGAACTGAATCTGAAAAACGTGTTTAAATGTACAGCAAAATGCCGGGATCTAACAGTGTTTAAGTACCGATCTTAGAGGCAAATAATTTCAACAACTGGCATTTCAGAATAGTAACTATATTAAAACGGGAGTTGTGTAGTGAAGCCCTAGAAAACCCGCCAGGAGAAAATGCGAGAGCTGAGGCAAGGACCAGTTTTAATAAGGCTGATGCAAAAGCGCAGTCTATAATAGTACAGGGTGTATCGGACAAACATCTAGACATAATTAAAGATTGTAAAACCGCAAAGGACCAGATAGCAGCTTTGAAAGACGTATTCGTCAGAACCAGTTCATTTACAAAACTTTCTTTATGGAGAAAGCTACTTAGCTTAAAACTAGGGATAAACGAAAAGCTGGAAGACCACTTCTTAAAATTCGACACAATTATAAGAGATATGAAAGATCTGGGATCGAATATTGATGAAGGTGACAAAGTGGGCCATTTGTTGTTATCTTTACCGTCGAAATACGACTCGGCAGTGACAGCTTTAGAGACAGTTTCAGAAGTTAAAATGGATTGTGTAAAAGCCAGATTATTAGACGAGGAAATAAAGTTCAATTCACGTCAAGAGACCAAGATTGATGGCAATAACGAAGTTAGTTTCAAGGCAACGACAAAGCGGTGCTATACATGTAATAGCCAATATCATTTTCAAGCGCAGTGTCCAAAACACAACCCGAAAGGATTAAACAAAAATAGAGGCTCATACAAAGGTAATTTTAGAGGTAGTCAACATTACCCAGAGAATAGAGGTCACGTAAGTCAAAATGTTAGTGGGCCAATAACACCAAGCACATTTGACGGAGATAGATACTTTCAGGTTATTCTAGATGATTATTCACATTTTGTTGTGGTCAAGATTTTAAAAACCAAAGATGAAGAAGAAGACAATTTGAAAGAATATGTTCAAGAATTAGAAACACAGCATGACGTAAAAGTCAAAAGAATTAGATTGGACAATGGAGGAGAATTTATATCGAATAATTTTAAGGTTTCTGTAAACAAAAAGGTATTAAATTAGAGTATACTATACCGAATAGTCCTCAATCAAACGGAAAATCCGAGAGAATGAATCGAACACTATTAAACATGATACGGACAAACATTTTAGATTCCGGTATTCCAAAAGAATTGTTGGGAGAAGCTATTAAATGTTCAGCATATGAATTAAATAGAACCCCTACTTCGGCATTACCCACAGGACAAACACCGTTAAAAATATGGCATGGAAGAAATGATCTCAGTAAACTGAAAATTTTTGGTTGTCGTGCATGGTATACTTTAGTACCAAAAGGAAATAAGATTAATCCGAGAGCGAAAAAAGCAGTAATGGTTGGATATTGTGGCGGAGGTTATAGGTTATGGTTGACAAATGAAGAAAAAGTGATAAGAAGCAGAGACGTGCGATTCGATGAGAGCATTATGGAATACAAAGAGAATGGCCAAAAAGAAAATAGATATTTTTCCGAAGATGATAGCAAAAATATGGATGGAGCGGAAAATATTAAAGAAAATGAGCAGCTTATAAAAGAAGAAAAAGAAATTCAAGATGAAAGTGACCAAAGCTTTAATGATTATGAAGACACTGTACCAATGGTGGAAACTATAAATAGATCAGGAAGAAATATAACAAGACCAAAGAAGTTAGATGACTATGAAATATATGTAGCTTATTGCTTGCTCTCTGCATCAGAAGAAGAACCAAAAACATATCAAGAAGCAAGTAAATCAGAGGAATGGCAGCAAGCAATAATTGAGGAATTAAGCTCACATGAGAAATTACAAACGTGGACACCAGCTGAGTTACCAAAAGGTCAAAAAGCTATAGATACGAGATGGATTTTTAGGATAAAAGAAGATGGAATGAAAAAGGCACGGTTAGTTGCTAAAGGCTTTCAAGTACCCTATGATAGAGAGGAATTCAGTTATGCACCAGTATGTAGACTTCCAACAATAAGAATTTTAATATCAGTTTCTGTGCAAAAAGATTGGAGCTTAAAACAAATAGATGTTCCAACAGCATTTTTAAATGGTTTACTCGAGGAAGATGTCTATATAAAAACACCAGAGGATCTGGAAAATAAGTCAAAATATTTTAAACTAAACCGAGCATTATATGGTCTCCGAAGTGCACCAAAATGTTGGAATGTAAAATTTAATGAGGTTATGTCAAACTTAAATTTTAAGAGATCCAAATATGACTACTGTTTATATGTAAAAGACGATGTCTACTTAGTTTTGTTTGTAGACGATGCTCTGATAACTGGACCGGATGATCAAGTGAGTCAACTGGTGAAAAATTTTTACAACGAATTCAAAGTTAAGAACATGACAGAAGTAACAAGATTTTTAGGAATCGAGATAAGCAAAACTAGAAAAGGACTAAAAATTTGTCAAACAAAAATGATTTCACGATTATTGAAAGAATATGGTATGGAAGAAATTCGTTCCATAGCTACACCAATGGAACAGAATTTTCAGATAAATGAAGACAGGCCAATACAGCAGAATATCTCATATAGAAGATTGATATGTAGTTTAATGTATCTCTCAATTGTGACAAGACCATATATTGCTTTTAGTGTCTCCTACTTAAGCCAATATTTGGATAAACCGGCAATGCAACTTTGGAAAGCTGGTAAAAGAATACTTCGTTATCTGAATCTGACAAAAGATTATGGACTGATGTATACGAAAGGAAAAAGTGTTTTAGAAGGCATCTGTGACGCAGATTGGGAAGGCGATCGACAAACAAGGAAAAGTGTAAGCGGTTTTGTGTGCTTTCATGCTAGTAATCCAATTGCCTAGCATTCTAGAAAGCAGAACTGTGTAGCTCTGTCTTCAATGGAAGCCGAATATGTATCAGCAGGATTAGCAGCTTAAGAACTTGTGAATTTAAAGGGTATTTTAAGATGTTGCTACCTATGAAATTGAAATTATGCTTGACAGATCTTTTCTTTTCTGTCAGTTGAAGAATAAACGTATTCGTTTAATTTGCTTTAATTATTTTTACCTCTGTACGCCCGTTAACTTTAACAGTCTTGTCACACTTTCGTCACGGTATGACTTTCGTTTACCCAAGTTTCATCCAAATAATAAATCTTCCTAACAGAATTCCGAAAATCTCTTAGCTTTTCCAAATAACTTCTACGCCATAACACAATTTCGTTTATTTCAATAAGACTTTCGGTTTCGTTTTAAATGATGAAAATTAATTTCATTCATAATTCTCAAAAGAACTTTACGAGAGAACTTCGGTAAATTTTCATCTTGAGCAACGGCAGCGTAAATTTTATTCAGCGTCGGAAGTTCATTAAAAAAAATCCATGAATAATCCTACGAATTATGTATTTAACATCTTCGTCAACTTCAATCTTCTTCCTACCGCGGGTTTCTGTTTTCTTCTTTTTTGCACTTGTTCCTTCATACTTCATTGCACGGTACACACTACTTACACAGACTTTTGTTAACGAAGAGCATATATCAACTGCCTCGGTTATACTAATATCTGGGTATCGCGCCCGAATTCTTTCGTAGACGTTTTTAATCATTTGAAGTTCTTCATTTGTTAAATGTCGCTGTTTTCGATTGGAATTCGTCGTAGAACCACTACAACTTGCATCCGCTGCTTCCATGTTAGAAAAACACTAAACACTCACTTTTATCGCAGAATATAATAAATAAACAATTTCTCGAATCCTGAATCAATCGCACATAACCACAATGTACTGCCACTGGCGCGCCAAAATCTGGGCTAAACGACGCATGCGTCCTTCTATCGATCGACATTGACCCGTGCCGCCAATTGCTGACCAATCGAATTCAAATGTATTTAAAACCGCATAAAATGATTGGCTAGCTTTGCTACAACAGCGTACCAGGCGGTACAACCGATTATTATGCGATTCGGAATTCAATAGGAGAGGGAGTAGTTCGCATTGAACTACTGTTTCTATAGAGCGGCACATAAAATTTGTATACACATAATAGGTGATTACATAAGAAATAGACAAACCGTTGAATAGTTATGGTGGTCTGATATTATATATGAATAACTCCACATTATTTCGACACTGGGGTATAATATTCTATTTTATCTTTCTTATTCATTTTAAAGGCATGCTCAAAAGCACATCAAAACAAATTAAAGTATTTACTGACATCTGTTGGCTTGGGAAGAAACTGCTGATGGATAGAAACATCGCCAGTTTCATTTAGCATATCTTAGTTTTCGTTATATGTATAATATTGGTTATTCTATAGAACACCCCCTTCTGCCCTATCGAAAAACTAAACTTACTCACACATTCTACATTCCATCACGAGTACAACGCACCTTATCATATCTTGCGTAAATGGCGTTAAGTATTTTTTATAAATAAATTAAAATTGGAGCATTTCTCCATGTGCACAGCTGATTTACTGTTTACTTAATCGTTTCTGTAGTTCACCAAAGTTCCCATGTTGCCACATCAACTTTTGTACAACTATCATAATATACAATATAGGCTACAAATTATTTGCTTACCTAAAGCGCAGACATCACTGTCTAATGCTATTACTAGTCCTTCGGTTAATTAGGTCACTCACAATACTCACTCACTTATATACAAAATATATCCCTTGCCCTTCAACAGACACCAAAATTTAACAAAAAAAAAGCAAGATATTTAATTTTGCGGTCTATGTGCACACAATGACACATCCTTTCACCACACATAAAAATATTGCTTCAACTTTTAAAAACTACCCCTATATGTTGAATATTTTCAAAAATTTACATTTTTGTAATGTACCCTTGTTAAATTAACATTCCTCAAAACACCTGTTTATCCCACCCAGCACCCCTATTCGCTCCCACCTCCCATTAGCTATATGGGTTATTATTAATTTGCGCAAAGTTTCGTTTGTGAAAAACTGTTCCTATAGCAACCTACAACACGTCGATGAAAAAAAAAGGCGAAAATCCAGAAGGGGATGTTTCAACCCTTAAAAACTACCCATATATTTTGAATATTTTAAAAAAATTAAATTTTTTTATGTACCTTTGCAAAATTAACATTCTTCAATACACCTGTTTACCCCACCAGCACCCCTATTAGCTCCCATCTCCCGTTAGCTAGATGGCTTATTATTAATTTGCGCAAAGTTTCGTTTGTGAAAAACTGTTCCTATAGCAACCTACAACACGACCATGAAACAAAAAACGCGAAAATCAAGAAGGGGGTGTTCTATAGAATTACCATAATATTTTGTAATTATATATTATCTATGGTTGTGTGAATTTAACGGATCTTGGTGTGTGACAGGCACTAAAGCTTTGTAATCTGTGATAGGCACAGATCATTAAACACTTATTGTAAGGTTATGTTGACTTGTAAAGTTTGTTTATTTAATTTATAGAAGTTCATTAAACAGAGACACTTATAAACTGAACTGAAATTAAATTATTAATTTATTTATTCATCTATATTTTATAGATTGAGAAGTTTACGCAAGCACAATGTGGACAGATTTTATGGCTTACGATGAAGAGGAAAATGAAAATTTCAATTTCATTGATAACAAAATAATACGGATAATGGTAATTAAAGAACGTGATTGATATTTAAATAAATATAAAAATACGGTCACTATTTACTTTAGAGCAAAACTCAAATCTTCACCAAATTTTGGCTACTCCCCCATTTTTGGGGGTGTTGAAAACGAATTTGCCGAATTAGTGTTTGGCGGTCGGACAGTTTTCGAGAAAATGAATTTTCAACTTCCACACGTGCCCCCACTTCTCAAATCATTTTAATTTTACATTACGTAGATACCCAATATTAATATAAGTAGATGCCACAACACTTCCTGTATACATATCATGCATTAAAATCGTCATAAAGCTTATTATTTATTACGATTTTCTAATTTATTTACAATTTTCATGAAACCCTCCGTTTGCTATCCTAGCGCACTCCATAACCCAAAATGTTTGGATAACAAATCGCCGGTTGCATGAAAATTGTAAACATTGCAAGTAAATTAGTAAATCATGATGAACAATAAGTTTTAGACGGGTTTAATGTATATGTATAAAGGAAGTATTGTAGTATCTTAATATTTATCTTAATATTTTAGGTATCCATGTAATGTAAAATGAAAGTTATTTGATAAGGAAAAGTGGTCATGTGCGGAAAGTTGAAAATTCGTTTTCTTGAAAACTGCCGGACTGCCAAAACTAGAATTGTTTTCAGCGCCCCCCCCCAAAAAAAAAGGAAGTAGCCAAAATTTGGTGAGGATTTGAGAGCTTTATTCTAAATAATTACTAAAAATACTAGTAATCATTTTACATATTTATTTTTAAAGGAAAAAATGGGATATAAGCGTGGTTCAGGTCTAGGAAAAAATGAACAAGGTGTAATAAAGGCAATAAATGTTCCTTCTTATGTAAGGAAACGAGATCATGGTCTAGGTAAAGACAAAAATGTTGTGAAGAATTGGGATTTTACAAAAGACGTAAGTATCAAATTTTATGGTTTTAAGAGTAGGAAGAGAGCAGAGGAGATATTATGATTTTACTTAGTACTGGTGGTAATTATCTTGCCATAAATAAAACTCTCATCCTCATTAAAATTAGGCTACACTCCCTATTTTTGAGGGTGCTGAACAAGAATCTGGCTTCAGTTTTTGGCAGTTGGACACAGTTTTCGAGAAAATGAATTTTCAACTTTTCTGCGCTTAACACCGCTTTTTCTTATCAAATAACTTTTACTTTACATTACGTAGATACCTAATATTAATGTAAGTAGATGCTTCAACACTTACAATACGACAACCAAATTATTATAAAATTTATTTTTCACTGCGATTTTTTTAATTTACGTGCAACATTACAATTTTTATGCAGCCGTTCATTTGTTATCTAAGATTATACCTAACGTGATTTTATTACCGAGCATCCCTAAAGTTATGAGCGTGGATTAGTATTAGTCCATAAGTTATAAATAATATGCATATGTAATAACTAATCAGAAAATCAGTTATGGATATTAAGATGGGGAAATCTTTTTTTTGCAATGAAATAGGATATATTTTATTTCCAAAGGATTAATTGTCGTTACAGGATATCGCCATATTTGGTATAGATGACATAATAGCATTTTTAGTTTGAACAACAGTCACATCCACAAATTTTGACACCTGTCAAATTTTTTTTTTAATTTCAAATATCTCTAAAACGGCTATGCGTAGGCATAGCCATGTTTTTGACTCAGAATTTTATGCTCTTTTCGAAAACCCTAAAATATATAGGGTGTTCCATTTAAAATAAGCAAGTTGGTATCGACTTCCAGTATAACCGGAAGTGCCAGATGCTTGTAATTATTTTAGTTAAATTCACCATACTGCCATAGTATCTTCCCAAATTTTCAAAATTCTCTGGTGCTTAGTTTTTCCTATATCGATCGATGCAGTTCCTGGTGAGACATCCTGTATAGTTAACATCAAGAAGACTAGAGAGTAAGGAGACATAGCTCCCTGAAAAATCAGTGGTGGGGGTGGCACGAAAAACTTCGGCAATATGGAAGGCTCGCGTAGAAGTGCATGGGATCTTCACATGCCATTTATCTTCGTCTATCGCGGTTTCTCTCTGATATTATCAAAATGTTGGTTTCCATTGAGCCACGATCAGGACTTTTTCTGGAACAATTCGCAACGCAACAATATCTCGACGCTTTTGACATATTCAACAGAAAAACTGGAAACGCTCAAAATACAGCAAACAAAAATAACCTCGCTCTGTTCTACGCAATGACCGCCATGATGAAGCACACCACGTGATCACAGTGCGGACGATTTTCGTGCTACCCCCACCACTCGAGTTATGTCTCCTGTTCTCCAGTCTTCTTGGTTAACATATTATATGTGTTATAATATAACAGTTTTTATCATCTCCAATGATACCAACTTTGTTGGCGAAACGAGCGTCGAGTATAGTGTTTTGGTGTTTTGTGCGGTGCGGTGAACGGCGAGCAACCACAGAGCTGGTAGTATTTAGGAGAGGAGTGTTTCAGGGGGATTCCCTTTGCCCTCTCCTATTTTGTATCTCGCTATTACCCCTGTCACTTGAACTTCGCCAAGCTCGCGGGTACAATTGCGGACCACCCAACAATCGGAGGCATAAGGTCACCCATTTGTTTTACATGGATGACCTCAAAATCTATGCCTCTGGAGAACAAGTGCAGAGTTTTCAGAGTGGTGCAAGAGTACATGTGGACAATTGGAATGGAAGTCGGATTGGACAAGCGTGCAGTCTTCCATTTCAAGAGAGGGCGATCTATGGGGATCCCTGAAGATGCGCAGATAGCAGATGGAAGCATCCTAAAACATTTGGATGCCGGTGAAACTTACGCGTACCTGGCTGTAAATCAAAACTATATCCAGGATACGCAACGCGTAAAGCACTCTCTCCGTGGCAGGTACAGACACCGACTCCGAAAGATTTGGTCATCAGATCTATCGGGGAAAAACAAGGTGTCTGCAATAAATATGCTCGCCACTCCGGTACTGCTCTACTCCTTCGGAGTAGTGAAATGGACTGTCGATGACCTGCGTAGGTTAGACAGGGAAACCCGGAAGATGATGCACATACAGTCTGTTTCATCTCTATTTGCCAAATAAAAAACTCTCTTATCTTGCCGACAGACCGAGCCGCCGAATACATACAGGACCGCATTATGCGTTTTCATGTGGACAGAATAATAGGAACAATATATTTTAAATCAAAATAATATTTTATACCTTGTCTATGATTCATTAGGTATGTGCTCAGTTTAGCCAACAATTATTTTTAAATAAAAATGATTCTTGCCCAGCAAAGACCACGGGGAGGTATAAGCATATTCCTTGCTAGAAAGGGGAGGGTAGGGTGTGGGTTTCGTGTAAGCATAAGCACAAATATAAAATTTAACAAAAAATATATTCTTTAATATAGTAAAATTAATATAAGTAAAATAAAATAGCTTTTCTATACCTTGCTTATGTGGGATAAAAGGATCAATGGGATTATAAAGTAAAATATTTCTTTTAAGAATAAAAAATATACAAAATTATAACAAATTTGCATAACTTATAACTTAAAATAAACTTCTTTCTTAAAAAGTAAAAATAAATAATTGAAAATATCCAAATATATAACAAAACTCAAATATAATTATTATTGGCACTAAAACATGCAAATGCATTATAGATTAGTTAAAAACAAATCATTTATTTACCTATTCGTCGTCAAATTGTCACTAGGGTCACTATTACTACTTGCTTCAGAATCTTCACCCACATTTATGATAAACCGGTCTTAATTAGGGTTTATTCTTCGAATTCCTTGCTTTAATTCCACTCCATATTATTTCAATCGGGTTAAATATGCAAAAATACGGAGGTAATCTTATAACAGTGTGTCGATGAGCTTTAGCCATCTCATCGATGACATATGTATTTGTTAGAAAAAATATTCTTTTTGATTATTTCCAAAAGTTGAGCCTTCGTAAACTTTTTCTCAAATGCTAAATTATGATTTTTTAAATTGTTGAATTTCTCTTTTCTTAGTGCTTGTATTTGGAATCTTCTCTAAAAATCTTGAGTAGTATGGGGTGTTGTCTAAGACAATAACGTTATTCCTTTCAACATTCGGAGGTAAGGTATCTCTAAACCATTCCTCAAAAATGTCAGCATTCATATTTCGATGATGGTCTACACTTGAATCCTCCAATTTCATTCCACTAAATTTGAGGCAATTAGGAACCCATCCATTCTCAGTACCACAATGTAGAATTAATAACCTTTTTCCTCTATTTGGAGGCATATCTACTTTACATCTATTTGAACTATCCGTCCAGCCTCTTTTGACTGTATCATGTGTGTCGTACGAAGTTTCATCCAAGTAATAAATCGGTCTTTCTTCTTCTCTAATTTTTTTATGCTTTCCAAGTATTTCATATGCCACAAAAGAATTCTACGACCTTCCATTATCGTCGTCCTTTTATTGATAATTTTTAAATCTAAATCCTACCTTTTTAAGCCAACGCCAAAGCGTTGTTTTACTAATATGCAACATAACATTTTACTTCAATTCCATATGAATGTAATCAATCGACAGTTGGAATTTCAATTTTTTTATATTAATCATAAATTGTGTCTCGTAGTAGTTTTACCTATGATGGATCAATTTTCTTTGGTATTCCTGCGTCATCTCCTACTTTTATTTCCCTTTTGAAGTATTCTATAAATAGTCCATATCGATAATTCTGTCAAATATGACGTTTTTTCTATAGCTCTTTTCTCTTCCTCGCTGGTTACTATATTTTTGTATATATTTAATACTATTTGTTGTGCTTCTGTGTTTTCCTAAATGTTGTACATCTGTTTTGTTTTCCACTGCCGTCGTATTAAAATCTTCGTGAATTTGACTCGTGCTAGGTTGAGGATCTTCCCACGGTCTGAACATTTTACTATATTTAATAAATGACACTTATTAAATAAAATTATTATTAAAGGGCACCACCACAAACTGATAAATACTCACTAAATCACAATATCTATCCCCCAAAATATAACCACTCTAAAATACTAAATATACACCATGAAAACACGAAATATTAAACAGCACAAAAGTCTCAGAGTCAAGTTTAACCAAAGACGCTTAAAAATTGAATATTAGACTTACCGAAATCCGTCCCTATTGACACAACCTAGGACAATGTGGTTCGATTGCAGTTTAGAGTTATTTAAATCGGTTGTCTTTATCTTTTACAGCGTATTCTAAGGCAACATATTTCGAGACTTTCTTGTCCGCTCTGGCTTGGGTCGTGTTAGTACACTAAGGGCCGGTTGTACAATGCGAGCTCAACGCGAGTTCAGTTTTGAACCGGCCTTAAGCTGTCGCTTTGCGTTGTACAACGACAAGTTCAACGTTTGAGCGGAGCTCATCACACGGTTCAGTAGAGCCACGCTTGGTTGTCCGCTCAAAGCAGGTTCAAACCTAGAGCATGCGTAAAAGGGTCAGATGTCAGATTGCAAATGTACGTGAATTGTTTTTGTGGTTAGCTCATAACAAATTTTCTTAAGTTTTGTTTTCTAAAAAATACAAAAATGGAAGAATTTGTTAGTATTTTAACGGATGATGAAGATTTTCTTGACCTAGCAGAGCATGTTGAACACCCAAGAGCACAAAAAACATACAGACATAGGCAAAATCATTTCCAAATATGGAATGATGTTGAATTTGTTAGAAGGTTTCGTTTATCGACAAACGCTGTCAGATTTATTGTAGAAAACATTCAAAATGAAATATCGACAGCAACAGACAGGTAAGGTTAAACAGTAAATGATGTTGGCATATCTACATTACTGTTATTTACAGAAATCATGTAGTAACCCCAGAAGAAATGGTTCTTGTAACATTGCGTTTTCTGGCAACGGGAGCTTTTTTGCAAGTTGTGTCCGATTTCATGGGAATTGACAAATCGACGGGAAGTAGAATAGTGTATACTGTTTGTCGCGCAATTGCTGGAGTAAAGGGGCTGTTCATAAAAATGCCAGCAACAGATGAAGAAATGCAAACAGCTAGCCAGGAATTTTATAATTTGAGTCGCTTCCCTAAGTGCATTGGTGCATTAGACTGTAAACATGTAAAGATTTATTCACCTGGGGGAGAAGAGCCTGAAATATTTAGAAATCGAAAGACCTTTTTTTCCTATAATGGCCAAGTTATCTGTGATGCCAGTCTGAAAATTATGAATATTGTGTGTAGATGGCCTGGTTCTACGCATGATTCAACAATTTTTAATAATTCTGCTGTTAGAGCGGAGTTTGAAAATAATAAATATAGAAATTTTATAATGGTAGGAGACAGTGGTTATGCTATAAAACCATATCTGTTAACACCACTTGCAAATCCTACAACCCCAGCTGAAAATTTGTATAACGAAGCACAAATTCGAACAAGAAATCCCATCGAAAGATGCTTTGGTGTGTGGAAACGAAGGTTTCCAATTTTAGCAAATGGAATACGCTTAAAACAGCACAAAGTTGAAACAATTGTAATAGCCACAGCAGTATTGCACAATATAGCATGCCTCCTAAAAGATCCGTTACCAGCAGTCAACGAAGAAGAACAAGTGGCTATTGATTTAGTAAACAATGTAAATAATGAAGTTATAAGAGATGTAAGGGATTAATGTCAATAATGTTGTGAGATATCAGCTGATAAACTATTTTAATGAGTTGTTGTAGTTTAGATAAGATGTATGTTAAATCACTAGTTTGGATTTAAACTTTTTAAAAACAATTTATTTTACTTAACGGACGAACAAGAATTTAGATGTGTGAGTATAACAATAATATCAATACTAAAATTATACTGCTCATGCAACGGGTTTGCTGCGACTTTATAAGTTTCGTTATGCTGACATTGTTGAAAGTAAAGTTAAAATATAATTGGCAAAAGATTAATTTAAAGAAAGAACATTATAAGGTTTCAGCAAATCATCATAAACGTTGGTTACAATGTATATAGTTATATGATAAGACACGTAGCAGTATTAAGTTACGTCTGGCTTTCAGATAACATACTGAAGGTTTTATGTTACCTGATAATAAAGTTATAGGAGTATGAGAAGTACTTTGAATAATGAATGCAATACAATATATTTTATATAACAACTCCCCTTTTTAACAAAAAGTTGGTGTTATGCAGCAACTTTTCAAAAATAAGTAAAATTGAAATTAATAATTATGAATTTAACGATTATTGAAGTTATATAATAATAAAGTTAATTGAGAATATGAAGCCTTAAGTTAAGTTTAAATTATACAATTAATATTTTTTTAAATATAAAATTTACAAAATTAAAATATATAGAGTCTTTGAAACCGATTTATAACTGAGAAACATTAGTTCAGTTCGATTTCTTCCTCTGGGGTTTCATCTTTGGATCTGATCGATGGTCTTCTTCTGGGCAGGATGCTCCTGAAGGATTCTCTTAAGCGTTTAGAAGGTCCAGGTGGAGGTGGTGGTGAATTTGTTGTGAGGGCGATTGCTAATCTGTTTCTCTTTCGGCATTTACATAAAATATATAACAAAATGAGAGTTACTATTAGTGTAATGATAAAATAAGTGAACCAAGAGATGTGTTTGGTGACAAATGGTTCATTGATCAAATCGTCTAACGTTCGAGAATACTCGTCCAATTTGTGTTTGGCAATCTCGAGGTCTTCCACATTTAAGTTATTCAATTTTAATGGTTCTAATTTTGGGATTTGGATGTCATCGGGGATTCCTTGACAACAATTAAAGGGAATTAAAATGGGGTGATCACTAACACTGGTTTGCGAAAAGTTCTTAGGGTCAGTTTGTATTTTTGTCACTCCTATGAAAGCACTACATCCAGGTTGCAATTTAAGAATGGAATTTTTATAAATGATCTCTGTCTTGGTGTTTATTTGTTTGCAATTTACAGTAATTTGAAGTGGTTCTGAAGTAATTGTTAGCCATGATGAGTCTGTTAGTTGTTGGACATTGTAGCCTTTTGCAAATATTATTGAAGTTTGGCAGCTCTCAGGTAAAGTTTTTAAGTGTTTCAGGATTTGGGCTTCACATATAGCATTGTCGTCGATGGGGTATGCAAATAGATTGGAACATATCTTTGTGCCAAAGAAAAGTGGTTTACAGTCTTTCAGATTTTTGATGGGTATGTACATCAAAGAATCGACGTCACGCGCTAAGTATTTTTGTGATGAAGATAAAACATGATATAGACCAGTTCTATTATTTAGGATAGGGATTGGATATAATCTAAAAAGGGTGTATCTTTGTTGGTCTATTAGAGGGATTTTTAATACAAATACCAAGTCTGAATCAGTTTGGTATGCTTCTAATTCCATAATATCCAAATATTTGGCAATATTGGAAGATTTTATAATGAGTGGTAAATTGTTTTGGTGTAAATTTTGTGAAATTTCCTGAAGCGAGGTTATCAAATTTTCAGGATTGATTATCGACGTATGAATAATTTTTAATCGCGCGAAAGTTATTGAATTTAGAATATCATTTAATTGATTCTCGATATACAGGTAACTTTCCATGAGAAGTTCACATTTTTCTAAAAATCTTAATTTTGCTTCAATTACTTTAATTTTATCTGCTGTCCTATAAATTGCGTCTGATATTATTTTTATATCTCTATTGAAGGTGGCTTCATCAATTTGCAACTTTTGTATGGTAGCGTTAAAATTCTTTATGACGGATGTTGTTACCGAGATTTGATTTTTCATTAAATTTTCTAATTGATGCTCGTCATTAGTTAATTTATTGATGCAATTCATGTAGTATTCGCCATCTTCGGAATCTAAATTTCCTGTAATTGACTTAAATATTGTACCAATGCCATTGAGAATTCCACGTTTGTAACGTTTAGTATCAAAATAAATTTCGCTTAATTTTTCTTGAATTGAATTTGAAATTTGGGTTAATAAGCTGATGTGTGTTTTTACTTCACTTCGAAAAAGGTTCATGTTTTCAAATGTGGGGTTAATAGCGTGTAAGAGAATTTCAAGCATTTTCTCGTTATGTTCAAAAGTGTTCTTTATTGATGAAATGTTTTTGTGAACCAGAAGAGTCCATTGTTTATTTGTTACAACGATTTCGCTGTCTCGATGATAATATATTCCAATGGTGTTGTTTATTGGAGTAATGGTGTATTGGGATACTGCTGCTCCAATCAGCAGAAGAAACCTGAAAATAATTTAATTCTCAAAATATGGTTTCATCCTGTCGAAATTGACTTTTGTCGTTTGTGACGTTTCGAGATTTAATAAAATTGCAGAATTTTGAAAGATTTTTATTATTTCAAAAGGACCGTTAAATTTATTATGTAATTTATCTTTAATTTGAGATTCCTTAACATAGACTTTATCGCCTATTTTAAATTGTGTAGGATGTTCTGGAACGTTTCTATCGAATCTTAATTTAGCCTTTTCTTTTTGAAGCTCAGTTTTTGTGCGTGCAATTTTATAATAGTATGAAATTCTATTATTTAGGTCTCGTATATATTTTGAAATCAACTCCTTTTGGTTATACAAAGTTTCAGGTGGGCGACTGGACGTATGTCCAAATACTAGCTCGTATGGAGAGAAACCGTGTGTTTTATTCGTCGAGTTATTATAACAAATAACAGCGTAAGGAATTACGTTTAATGGATGTTCATTAGGGTTTTCAGCCTGATTAGTACGAATCATCTCTAAAAGTGTGGAGTGAAATCTTTCCACAGATCCGTTTGATTGAGGGTGGCTAACGCTAGAAAATGTTAATTTTATGTCGTATAAGGTACATAGGTCTTTAAGTAATACATTGTCGAATTCTTTACCGTAATCCGAATGTATACGAAGCGGAGTACCAAAATGCTGAAAGTAAAGAAGTAATGTATTTACTGTTGATTTAGCGGATTTATCCTCTAATGGGTACGCTTGAGTAAATTTGGTTAGTTCATCTCTAATAGTTAAAACATAATTTCTTTTTGGAATTTCTAGTATATCGATATTTATTCTTTCAAATGGTGTTCTTGGTGTTTCAGTTATCACCAGGGGATTGCTTAAGTTTTTCCGTAAAGTTTTTGTTTTCTGGCATATTTCGCAATTTTGAATGAATTTAGTTACGTCTTTAGTTAGACCGGGCCAGTTATATTTATTCCTTATTCTCCGAATGGTTTCGTTTATTCCGCGGTGTAAATTTGCTTTTCCTGTATGGTTTTGGTCTAATATTATCGGAATTTGATCTTCGTCAGGCGTCTTAGTTATGTTTTGGCAACTAACTAGGTTTAAATCTTTTTCAGTGAAAATAAATGACAACATTTCGAGTATTGGCAATTCTAAATTGTTTTCAATGAAATATGTTTTTGAAGATTCGAAAATGTCTTTGTCTTTGTAAAGAGTAATAAACATTGTTTCGATTATCTCTTCGATGTCGAAGGGTAACAAAACAATATAATATTTTCGGTTTTTCACCGTTTTACTCGTGACTATATTAATTTTATTGTGAATAAAATTTGGTTTTTCCTCGAAAATATCTTCAATTATTTTGTAATGTAAGTCTTCGAGTTTTTCTTTTTGGAAAAACGTTATTATGTCTTTATGTCCTTTGTCCAATAATTGATTGTTCGTAATTTTAATTTTTGAATAGTCTATTAGTGACTGGGTTTTATATAGGTGAACAAATGTATTTAATTCTTGTAAAATTGATTCTGGTGAAATTTCGGTATTTTCTGAACTAATCGATTCGTCGTCTGTATTTGATGTTAAAATTTTGTTTTTGAAATCCACACATTTTTGAAAATGGTTAATTTTGATACGGGATAAGGCATCCGCATTTTTATTAATTTTGCCAGGTTTATATTCAATCTGGTAGTCGTACTCTTCAAGTTTTAAGCGCCAGCGTGCTAGGCGACTACCGGGGTCTTTAATAGAGAAAAGCCAGGTAAGAGGTCTGTGATCTGTTATCAGTTTGAACTTTCTACCAAAAATATATGGGCGAAAATGTTTTACGGCCCAAACAATAGCGAGGAGCTCTCGTTCTATTGTTGAGTACTTTGTTTCCGCACTACAGAGAGTTCTGGAGGCGAAAGCTATGGGTAGATCTTTACCTATTGGACCTTGCGAAAGTACAGCGCCAATCGCAAAAGCGCTCGCATCTGTTGTGAGTAGGAATGGCTCGTCAAAATTTGGATACGATAGTATGGGGCTTGAAGTAAGGGTTTGTTTTAAATCTTCGAAAGATTTTAAACATTCTGAATCGAAATTGAAAGAGGTGTCTTTTTGCAGTAATTTAGTGAGAGGTTTGGAAATTTTGGCGAAATTATCAATGAATCGTCGGTAATATCCGGCGAGGCCAAGAAATGATTTAATCTCTCTCTGGTTAGTTGGTTGGGGAAAATTTTTGATGCATTCGATCTTAATTGGATTTGGTTTTACACCTTCTTTGGTGACGAGGTGACCTAAATATGCAACTTCCTTACGAAGGAATTCGCACTTGTCCGGTTGAATTTTTAAATTAGCTTTTTGAAGACGTTTGAAGACTTCGGTAAGCCGTGAAACATGGTCTTGGATTGTTGGGGAATAGACGATTATGTCGTCCATATATACGAGGCATCTCTCGTTTTGGATTCCTATTAAAATGTTATCCATTACCCTTTGGAAGGTTGATGGGGCATTTTTCAAACCGAATGGAAGCCTATTAAATTCAAAATGACCGTTTTCGACTGTGAAAGCGGTTTTTGGAATGTCACTGGGTTCGATCTCAATTTGGTGGAAACCGGAGGCCAAATCGAGGGTGGTGAAATATTGACATTTGCCAAGTTGGTCTAAAAGATCAGAAATGTTTGGTAAAGGGTATTTATCTCCTACAGTTAACTCATTGAGTTTTCTGTAGTCAACTACGATACGCCATTTTTGTTTACCTGACGCATCAAGCTTTTTGGGGACAACCCAAATCGGTGAAGACCAAGGGGAATTTGAATGTTTGATAATACCTTGTTCTAGCATTTTCGATACTTGTTTTTTCACTTCCTCTTTGTGAATTTGAGGGTAGCGATACGACTTTGTAAAAGTAGGTTTAGCATTGTTGGTGTCTATTGTGTGTTTGATCTCATTAGTAAATGTTAGAATATCTCCTTCGAGATAGAAGATATCTGAAAAGTCTAGGCAAAGTTGAGTAATTATTTCTCTTTCTTCCTCATTTAAGTGATCAAGACGAAGTTGCTGTTTTATTTCTTCGCGTCTATCTATATAAATTTCAGAATTATATTCGTTTAAATTATTTAATGAAAAATTTTGGATTGGTTCTAGTTTAATTTCGGAAAAATCTATTATTTTTGGGACTGCGTTTGCATTTAATACGGAGGCAAGAAATTCTCCTTTATTGTTAATTTTGACTAGTGCATTAGGAAGTCGTACTTTATCTATTTCCATAGCTGTTAATATGGCTTCTGTATTTACAAGATTACATCGAAATTTAGAAATTTGTTCTGTACGAGGGTTAATAGAAATTTTGTTGAGAGATTGATTATTTTGAACATTTTGTTTTTTATTATTTTGTACATTAGTGGAATTTTCTGTGGCTTTGAATAAAGGTACAGTTTTGAAATTGGTAATTAATTGTTTATTTTTTATGTCAATAATGCAGTTGTAATGTTCTAGAAAATCGGATCCTAGTAATCCGTCGAATTCAATATCAATATTATGAATGTAAACTTTGTGAGGATCGTTGAGAGTAAACGGAATGAGTGTAGATTCATTAATTAGAATTTTTTGATCGGTAATTCCCTGTATTAAAACGTTTTCGGGAAAACGTTTAGAATATTTTTCACAAGTTTTTGGCTTAAATATGGATAGTCCGGCACCTGTATCTATTAATATTTTAAATTTTTTTGTAGCATCTTCAATGTAATATAAGTTTTTGGGATTTACTGTTAAAAGGGCACTTGATATTCCTCTATTTATAGGAATATTTGTTTGTCTTGCTGTTGGTTGGTGTTTAAATTCATTATTTGAATTTGGTTTTCTAATTCCGTTATTTCGCATAGCTGTTGATCCGGTGGATGATCTTGAGCTTGAGTAGTTTGCCGAAAATCCTGATCAGTATCAGAATAATTAAATTGGTCTGTTGAAAAATAATAATTTTGTTGATATGTTGGTTCGTCTGAATATGAATCTTGATATTGTTCATAATTTTGATCGCAATTGTAATTATATTGATGAGCGGTATCATCAGCATATTGTGCATGTGAGCTGTACTGATGAGCAGTATCATCAGTGTACTGTGAATCGTATTGATGAGCCGTATCATCAAAATTTTGGTTCATTTGAGCGTTCATATGATGAGCTCTTTGTTGATTATAATTCGGATTTGGCCGAATTATTGGTGGTCTTGATTGGTTTGTATAGTTGGGATTCGGTTTAATAGCTGAAGGCCTGTTTTGTTGAAAACTGTTTTGCTGGTAATTATTTTGTTGGAAATTTGAATTCATCGGTCTATTATTTCCATTTGGATTAAATTGAGGTCGCTGATAATTTTGATTTAAGTTGGATGATTGGGCCTGATTAAAATTTTGTTGAAAATTAGGCCTAGAAAAATTTTGGAAAGGTGCTGAAGAATTTTGTTGTTTCGTTCGGCACTCATTTATTGTGTGTCCATTACGTTTACAATATGTGCATATCTTCTTAGCATTTAATGAATTAGGTGGTAATGGTTTGTTCGCTTTTTGAAATTTCTGAGATTCAAAGTATGACAATTGAAGTTCCCGTTTAATCCTGGATATTGCTTGAAGCATATCCATAGGATTACTTGCTCTTATTATAGATCCTAATTTTGGATCCAGCCCTGTCAATAAAGTGTTAAGAGTCATTGTCTCGATTAAATTTGATTGTGCGGTTTTTTGATCAGAGGTTAAATGCTGTTTCTGAATCGCTGCATGCATTTTCGCATTATGCGTTTGCAAGCGGGATACAAAATTTAAAGCGGATTCGTTTGATTGTTGATTAATTCTTTGCAAGTCCTGAATTAGAGACGTAAGGTCCCTAGAGTCTCCAAAGTGAGTCTCTAATAGATATTTAATTTCTTCCCAAGTTGACGGGTTCCTAGAATTTACTAGTTCAGCGGCTTTTCCACGTAATTTATTTTTAACATGGAGAGTTAAAAGTATTTTTTGATTATCGACCGCCATGTCGAAAGCGCATTTAATAGCATTTAAGAATGTTTGCAGGAAAATTTGATTTCCGTCATACTCCGGAACAATTGAGAAAATTTCTGATAGTTTGTAAGGTTCTAAGATAGCTTCGTTTGCCATTTTTATAAGTTAATTAATTATTATGTTTAAATTAGATATTGTAAAGTTATTTAATTAAATACAATTAAATAAAAACAAATTTGCAGATGGGAAGGATAATAGTTTTTGGTCTATATCCTGTATAATATTTCTTAAAATTATAAATAAATGTTTCAAAGGTAACGTGTCAATTCTTTGACTTACCAAATTTTTTCCATTCGTCTTCCGGCCAGAGTCCACAACCAGTGAGGCAATTCCGTGTTCTGGAAGCGGGGTGTCTTCGGGAAGGATGGCTTGCAGAGGAGAATCACAAACAGTGAGGGCAGGTCCGTGTTCTATCTGCGATTTCCCCTGTTGTTTTCTTTGTTTCTTTGTAGATTTGTTTCTTGTTTCTTTTGTTGAAGTCTTCGTGTTTCGAAGTTGCTTCTTTGAAGTATTCTTGTTTCGTGTTTCTTTTCTTCTTGAGCTTTGTTCTTGATTTCACTTCGGAATTGGAATTCCACGTTACTAGTGAGGCAAATCCGTGTTCTAATAACGCGTGAAATCCTACCGACTGCGCCAAATTTGTTAAATCACTAGTTTGGATTTAAACTTTTTAAAAACAATTTATTTTACTTAACGGACGAACAAGAATTTAGATGTGTGAGTATAACAATAATATCAATACTAAAATTATACTGCTCATGCAACGGGTTTGCTGCGACTTTATAAGTTTCGTTATGCTGACATTGTTGAAAGTAAAGTTAAAATATAATTGGCAAAAGATTAATTTAAAGAAAGAACATTATAAGGTTTCAGCAAATCATCATAAACGTTGGTTACAATGTATATAGTTATATGATAAGACACGTAGCAGTATTAAGTTACGTCTGGCTTTCAGATAACATACTGAAGGTTTTATGTTACCTGATAATAAAGTTATAGGAGTATGAGAAGTACTTTGAATAATGAATGCAATACAATATATTTTATATAACATGTATAATAAATGTTTTATTGTAAATGATTTTGTAGGAACTCTGTATACCCACCTAGTCATTAAATTTAGCATTACGAGAACACAGGTAGGTACCTACTAGTAAATTGATAAGGTTAAAGAATGTGAGAAAAACCAAACACTTTATTATTAAAGTACATATATCAATTTTTTTGGGGCATCTCTAATTTGGCTTTCTGTAAATACAAAATTTCAGCGCGAACTTTGTGTTCTGCTTCCAAAATTGCCAGTCTCTTTGCTGATTCTTGTTTTAGTAACTCCACTTCAACATTATGTTTCTCCTTCATTAATTCTAATTTTAAATTATGCTCCTCATGATTATGCTGCTCTTTTGTTCTTTCAAGTGCACATTTTGCCGCTGCCCACTGTGAAACTCTGTCACTAATCTCGGCAGTGGCTTTATGTTTCGGGAAACCTATAAAAATCAATAATTTGCATCAAATGTTTATTACAAATATGTATGGATTTACCTGCAGTCACGGGCATCAGGGCACGGGATTTCTTTTGTCGGAGCATCGCTGGTGTATATTTCGACCAGTTTTTGGTTGGAGTATCTAGAATAATAAATTAAGTTTTCTTTTTTCAAAAGAAGATAATTATGTACATACCACAATCTGATTTACTAGACTGAGTTGAACACGATTTACTTGCATTTTCTGTTGATGATGCTTGTATACTTGCTATATCTGAAAGTAAATATGATATTTATCTCGCAATGTATTATTTTTCCTACATACTGTAATCTTTTGTTGTTATCATTTGATCAACTCCTCTTTCCTGATTTTCATTACTGCATTCCACTGTATAATCTAAAAATAAGTAGGTACCCAGTTCAGTGTCACAGTTAATTTAAGCCAATAAGGTCTTACCGTGATCCTCAAGACTGAATAGAAATGGACTTTCAACTTGCACTTCCATTTACTGCAGCATTACATCTATATAATATTTATGTTAAATTATTTACAATATCAAATGCAACGGAAAAACTTCCCATCATCAAACAAATGAACTTTCTCAGCTTGCCCAAAATTTGCCAATCCGTTAGCATTTGTATTTACACCTGAAATTTAAAGAGGTTAATTCAATCCCAAATTCATTGCTACCTTACAGACTACTTGTCATTTGAGCCGATCAGTGAAATCTTGTCTATTTTACCACATATTCAGAAGTTAGGTAAGTACAATGGTAATTATGGTCACCTTGAGCATCATCATCGAATTCTGATGGAAGACCGTCAATCCTTGCTCCTAGAATATCCTTTACCTCCTTATCGGTATCTGTGAATTTCACTTCTATTAGGGGGCCACCACCTGTACCTCGCATATGACATTTCTCCTCAGCAAACTTCTTTTTAGTTCTTTTTTTGAGGTTCTCGTATTTCTTGCGAAATACCTTTTCAGTGCGATGACTTTCACCACCTATGGAATTAAATTCAATTTTAATTTTCCTCCAACAGTTGTTCTTATCAGTCGCCATTGTAGTATCTGTTAATTTGCACTCAATCACCGTTCGATATTTTTTCACCAATGCCAGAAGTATTGACTCCTCTTTCTTACTAAAATTTGCCGATCTTTTCTTATTTTCCTTATCCATTTTTGTTTCTGAAATGCCCAACACCAAAACCAAATTAACACCATTACCTACCGACACCACCTCTACACACAATAATTATTAACGTATAATTAATTAATAATTATTAACAACAATGCCGCAACGTTAATTTAATAGCTGACCATACCCACCTAATATATAATTCAACAAATTTGCGATTATGATTTTAATTACTTGCAATATAACAACACTACAAAAGAAACGAGCAGTACCAGACATCAGCAAGACGCTTTGAAAAAAGCGGGAATTATGATAAAAATTAGACTGCGCATGTTTGAGCCATACCAACAAAATTAATCTAGGTTCAGCTGAACCGTAGCAGAGTGAAAAATGTACAACGGAATCTATTGTTGAGCCGAGGTTCAACAGAACCGAACCTCAAGTGAGTGTTCACTGAACTTGGCGATTGTACAACACCGGCCCTAAGAAGCCTACGTTGCCAAATATTATTAGTAAGTACTTGGATAATCTACGAGAAATACTCAATCTCTTACACGTCTTATTCGGTGGTTCGTCTTTTACGTCTTGATATCACACCGGTAACATTGTGATTGCCCAGCCATTAAGTATAGCACGTCGTATTAGGGTAGAGTGGGGTAAACTTCAATTTGTGAACGAGAAGTAAATCAGTTATTCTTTAATTTCGTGTCTATTTCTGATTAATTTTGTATTTAAATTAATTAATTATTGGTAATATATAGAAACACAACAATTTGTCGTATGGAAGCGCATTTATAGGGGCTATTTTAACTTGCCGTAAAAATTTTATCTGTCCCGGTCTTCCATTGAGTCAACCGCCGCGCGCCGGTTCGATTGTCGGTTTCCTTTGAGATTTTTTATTTGGCAAATAGCGATGAAATAAACTATATATATATATATATATATATATATATATATATATATATATATATATATATATATACAGGGTGTCTCACCAGAAACTGCATCGATCGATATAGGGAAAAGTACGCACCAGAGAATTTTGAAAATTTGGGAAGATACTAATGGCAGTGTGGCCAATTTAACTAAAATAATTACAAGCATCTGGCACGTCCGGCTATACCGGAAGTCGATACCAACTTGCTTATTTTAAATGGAACACCCTATATATTTTTACAGTTTACAGTAACCTTTATAACTTTCTTCGCGTAAAAGATACAAATTTGTTTTTTGGCATGTAGAAAGAACACAAGGAGAGCTGCACCCTACAGTTGAATTACATTCAAGAATGGTATACCAAGTGTTCCATTTTTGACGTTACATTTTGTAAACTTCAAACCGCGAAAACTTGTTTAAGTGAAATAGAATACCCTATATTTTTTTACATTAAGTTATGTAAAATTAGATTTCTTTTTTTCTAATGTAGGCATTGTGGGGGTTTAAGTCACAAATTTTTGAAATACTTGCGATTTTCTTAGAAATTCAAGAATTTTTAGTAAAAATTTTATCAAATTAGCCATGATTAGAAACAATCAGCAATGTCAGTCATTATCTTATGTCAAAAAATGCCACCGCGTTTAAATTACACCCACGAAGACTTTTTGAATTTGTCTATTATTTATGGAGAATGTGATAAAGTAATATCAGAAACTTGTAACACATTTGCTACTTGATATCCACAAAAACAGAAAATAACACTAAACACTGTAACATGCCTATTAATTGGTTTGAAGACGCTTTGCATAAACTAAAATGGCTAATTGTAATATAAAATCAATCAAAAACATGATTCCGTTTTAATTTAATAATTGTTCAAAATTGCGCCCTCGAATTTCCACACATTTTTCGCACCTTCGGATTAGTTCTTCATGGGTAGCTCTTCTAATTGAATCCTGCGATAAGTCTTGAAATGCATTTCTTACTCTGCATATAATCTTCAATAGTTGTTAATGGGCTCTCATAAACTTTATCTTTAATAGTTCCCCAAATAAAATAATCTAAAATTGATAAATATGGCGAGCGAGGAGGCCATAGGAAAGACCTATTATTAGCGATCTATTGATCGTAAAAAGTTTTTTATACATTTTTTTTATATCAAATACGCGTTATGTGGGGGAGCACCGTCGTGCTGATAAAAAATGTTTCTATGTTCGGCGAGAGGTCAATTTTCTAAATAGTTATTATTCAAATTTTGTAAAATATTTAGATATCTTTCACCTAAATAAAAAAAAAAAATTAACTACGTATCAGCAGAAGAAGAAGTCTTTATATCTTATGTCGACGTCGCGTGCCCGCCTCTTCATAGGAGGCTCCTCCTCTCGCTCCATCCCTCTCTTCCCTCTCGCTTTCATCCCCTCGGGGGTGAACGATGGTAGGTGATGGGGGTGCCCGTGTACGGAGCACGAAGGGTCCCTCGACGTACACGTTGCCCTTCCTGGAGCATCCCCTTCACGTCGTGTCCCCGTTCGACGCGACGCGGCTTTGCCAACAATTGCGCTCCCGATGATGACATCGGGGTGGACGCCCTTAAAGCCCGCTGGGATGCCTCCTGGATCCGGCTGGCCGCGCTGCTCCTTGATACAGGCACGGACCACTGTTGGTTGGCGCTCCTCGGTATTTGGAGAGGTTCCCGTTCCCTTCCCGTTGCGTGGGGGTGCTTCCCTTGGGCAGCAGTAGCCGGGTCTCGCTCGGGCTCCGCTGGCTTCCTGCCGCTGCGCGTTTCCATCGTTGGATGCGTTCACTAATTTCAACTTTCCGACCGTACTTCGTATATCGATTTTTTTGATATACCTCGTAAGAATGTAAAATATATAACCAATAGGCGGATCGTAAATATGGTTATCGATCGGTACGGGATAGACAATTTATAATTAGACAATTTCTTTCACAGACAATTTCTTTATAAATTCGAACACTCGCTTTCTTAAACCTACGTGTTGTAATGTGCTACGTTAAAGCCTACTGGGGACAGGAATCTATCTGCGAGTGGTGTTCCGGGGGGTCTCTTCACAGTGTCGAGCGGTAGGGCTTGCAAGCTAGGGAATTAAAATGGAACAGACTTACCCCAATCCAATTCGTCTAGTTTGATCACCCTATTGGCCTCCGGTCGTATCTGCTAACAGGCGCACACTCCCGGCGTTTCAACGGCGGGACAATGTATTATTTTCACACCACTTTTGTAATGAAATGCAAAGCTTCTATATATTATAATGCAAATAAAAAACATTTCTTTATTATAGACAAGAAAAGTATAATCATCGAGGTATAAAGAAGTGGACCATGACCGTATTTCTCCGAAACGCAGTCCCTAAACCCCTTGCATTGTAAAGCGCCCCTTCGCGTCGCGTCGTGTCGTTCCCAGTTTGTTAGTTAAAAGTTGTTTCTCGACTGTGAAAGACGTTCTTGTCCAAGCGGAATGGCTAGTCTGTGCTTTATATGCAATCAACCGGTTTCGGATGGTCGTGATTCAGTGAACGTTGTGCGAGGTTTACAAACTATAAAAACTGCAAGTATCAAAAGAAATGATGGACAACATCGAATATTTGAATACCGTGATTTCTGTGAACGTACATACAGAGTGCCGAAAAGTGTACGTTAGTAAACACTCAATTACAGCAGCAAAACGGCGCCAAGAAGATACAGATTCTTCGGCTTCAACCTCGCCTCGTAAGAAACGAGCCGGTCTCTTTGATTTTAAAACTCTTTGTATGTTTTGTGGTGAAGTAGCTGATGAAGAAGTTGAGAAAAAAAAAGGCGCAGAAATATAGGCGACAAATTTCTAAAGCGAGTACAATTGAATTTAAAGACAACATTTTACAAGTAGCAGACAAACGGAGTGATTCTTTTGGGCGACTAGTAAAAAGTCGCGTTCTCTCTGAAATTGATTTGGTAGCAGCTGAATCAAAATACCACCGTGAATGTTTTGGAAAGTTTCAGCGTGATATGCCGTCAACTTCTAAACAACCACTTCCTCGTCAAAATGATAATGTAACATTGGCAATGGAAGAAATCTTTTATTACATTGAGAATAACGAAGATTCTCAGTTTACATTCAAAGAGTTAAAAGATATTCTCACAGATTATGTGCCAGATGATAAGACAATAATTGCAAAATTACGGGAAAAATATTCAACTGATATTGTAGTCACGACTAAGCCCAGATCATTCATCATTATTTCTTTTCGCGATGCTCAAGCGGATATTTTGTCCAAAGCTTGGTGCGAGAGTAGAAAAAACACTCCGGAGGAAGAACGCTTGCGTATAGTTGAAACTGCTGCGGCGATTATTAGGGAGGATATTCGAGGTACTGTTGTTCAGACCAATTATTATCCGCCTTCGAGCAAAATGTTCGACAATATTAACGAAGAAATTCCTAAAACATTATTATATTTTTTGCAAGAAGTAATTATGAAGAGAAGGAAAGGAAATACGGATGATTTGAAATATAAATCATAAAATATACCGCTTTAAGTAATTCTATAACGGCTTTAGTGCTACCACGGCCGTTCTCATCGCAGTTATTGTTAGGATTATATGTTTTTCTCCATAGAAGGTACGCTTCAAAAAGACTTTTAGATATATTGTCAAGTTTTGGTTTTGCTGCTTCATATAAAGATACTACAAAATACGAAATTTCAGCTGTTTATTGTCCACAGCCGCGGGTTCTTCCATCAGATTCAGGTGCCCTTGTACAGTATGTAGCAGACAATGCGGACATTAACGTTTACACTCTCGATAGACATAATACTCTTCACGTAATGGGTATGATAAAAATAGTAACTCCAGAAGGGGCTGTTATTTCTGATGAACGTGTTAAAAAATGTACGATGACACCAAGTGCAAAGGACTTGGCAACATTGTCACATGTGCCTCTCTTGACCTATTAATATGCAGGCGTACCAGGATTAAGCAGGATTGAAGTACAAAATTTGACTGATTCAAGTGTATTAGGCGAATGAATTTGTAACACAGTGGATTTGTTTTGGATGTATGGAAAATGGAGAAATATGTCACCAGTACCAGGATGGAATGGATTTTTGGAGCTACTAACAAAAGACTAACTAATAACTTTTCTACTTCTAGGATCCTATTTCTTCCGTTCATTCATCACCCTGCGAGTAATGTAAATACAATTTACACCACATTACAGTGTGCTGTAAATGCTGCCAAATCTCATGGACAAAGCACATGCATAATAACTTTTGACCAACCATTATATATAAAGGCTCGGGAAATCGTAGCCGCTTCAGAAGATCCTGACTTATCCAAAGTAGTTGTAAGACTCGGAGGCTTTCACGTGCTCATGTCATTTCTAGGCTGCATAGGTTACTCAATGGATGGAAGCGGACTCAAGGAAGTTCTCAGCACAATATATGCACCCAACTCTATTGACAAAATTTTGGATAGCCACGCTTTTGCAAGAAGCGTCCGAGGTTGTACGCTGTTACGTCTTGCATTAACTATGATTATTTTTGATGATATGAAGATTACAAATCTTGAGGAATTGGATACATTCACTGAACAGATAACAATTCGTAGTGTTTCTTATGACGATGTAGAGGGATGTGCAAATAATTATGTCTCGTTTATCAGTCACTTTCACGAAAAGTTAAATAAGTTGAAAATGGCGAGGCCCAACGGCACAGCTCTGGATACAATATATTGATATGGTGTCGATAGCTCAAGACTATATTCGCGCTGAAAGACTGGGACTTTTTAATGAACATCTTAATGCGGTTAGAAACATGCTTCCGTATTTTCATTCCAGCGGTCACTTTCTCTACGCCAAATCAGCACATCTATATCTCATCTATAGGACATGATGAAACTAAAAGAAACTATGGATCAACAGACGTATATGAATTTTGAACAAGGATTTTTTACTGTAAAGCGCACAGAAAAATTCAATTGCGGAACATGGTCCGATATGATTATCGAACAGACTTTGATGAAATCTATAAAAGTACAAGGCGGAATTTCTCATGGTCGCAGTACTCAAGACAGTGTTATATGTAAATGGATACAAGGAATGCATGCCACAAATACCATCTGTGAGGAAATCGAAAAGTTTTGCGGCGTATCTTTTGAAGCTGCGGAGTAACATGTTGACGCTAGGGATTCACGAATAAAAAGGGATACAATAGATGTTCATAAACTGATTAAGTGGTTCACCCTTCACAATCCTTTTCCAAAAACAGAACAAGTGGTATCAATAGCTTCCGGAATTGTGGGAAATGACAAGACAAACTGCTATCTTGCTCGTGCTATTGGCCTACAATCGATGGAAAAAATAGCTGGATTGAAATTTAATGAAATAAAATTGAAGCGCGCAGACAAAGTTCTTCCGCTTTCAACGATCAACAGATCCGTTAAGATTCAAGATTCTAAAGTTGCTATAGATCCTTTGCTACTTTTCTGGCTGTCAATATTGAATTCAACGAAGATAATGTAACCTACATCATCGATGGTGGATTTTTGCTACATCGTGTCGTATGGAACAAAGACACTCTCGATAGATATGTTACATATTTGCAAAGGCATTTTGGTTCTAACATAATTGTTATATTTGATGGATACTCAGACAACTTTACAAATATAAAAGCAATGGAGCAATTAAGACGAAGCACTGCACTGTCTACATCTTATGAAATTCGCTTTGATGCAACAATGATTGTGTCAGTCACCCAAGAAAAGTTCTTATCAAACCGATTCAACAAATTTTATTTTATTAAAATGCTTATTGAACAACTACAAGCTGACAACATCGCTACAAAACAAGCCAAGGATGATGCAGATGTTCTAATCATCGAAACAGCCATGGAAGTATCGGAAAAAGAAAGAACCGCCATCATCATTGGAGAAGACATTGATTTGCTTGTTCTCTTAATAGGACGAGCTCAGTCACATCACCGACAAATTTTCTTAAAGAAAATTGGCAAAGGGACTACATCAACACTAATCTATTCGTCTAAAATTCTCGACAAATATCGTCTTTGCAAAGAACATATTTTGTTTTTGCATGCCCTCACTGGATGCGACACTACATCGGCACTATTCAACAAAGGAAAACTTAAGGTTATGACAATGTTTGAGAAACATTCCGATTTGACTCACTCGGCTCAAATATTTCAAGCAGAAAACTGCCCGTCAGATACAGTATTTCAGAACGGAAAGCGTTTTCTGTTAGCTATGTATAGTGCTCCAAAAGATGAAGTGAACCTTGACAAATTTAGATACACCCAATTCATTAAGGCTATACGACTTAATAGACCTGTTAAATTGTCATCCCTTCCACCTACCAGTGAAGCAGCTCGACAGCTATTTATCGGGTCTACTACCAAGTACAGATTTGGCTAGGGAAAAATCTACAACCCGAAGAATGGGGTTGGGATTTAGAAAACGACATATTACAGCCGATAACAACACTACTGCCACCTGCTCCAGACGAACTATTAAATACAATATTCTGTAATTGTAAAAAGGGGTATGGTGCGCAGTGTGGGAGTAGAAAAGTCGGGCTGCCATTCTCTAAAGTTTGTGGTCAATGTCACGGACAGGCATGCCTGAACCCGTCAACGGAGTTGCAAAACATCGAAGACTTCAGTGACCTTGAGCCTGAAGAGGTTTTGCCAACAGACATAGAGCCAACAGATATAGAGGAAGCGTCTGACGAAGATAATGTGTTGATCGAGGTGCTAGTGAAACCCGACGAAGACGAGGAGGAAGGCAAGAAAACATAAGGCGTGGTGTGGAAAATAATGTATTTTTTGTTATTAATTATTTATTATATATATTTTTTTATAAATAAACAAATTTTTAACGGATTTAATAATGGGAATTTAATTTTCCAGTCTAACAGATTAAGAAAAGTGCTTTTATATTTATAGGTCTGAAGTATAATACAGTATTACCTATTACGAATGCGCGCTCCTGCTTTATCATGCTATATCTCGAAAACAGTTGGTCGTACGAAAAAAATGTATGAACAATTTTGTAGAGAATATCATTTTACGTAAGTATTGCTACGGGTTCTTACGTCGTCAGATGCACTGGAAGCGAGATTTTCGCTTTGACCTTCGATATCTCAAGACTGACAAGGGTAGGCATATGAGATATTTTTTGTGCTTCATTGGAACATCAAAACGAGGGTTCTGCAAAAATTCAGCTTGTTCGGCCTCATTCCGCAGATGGCCTTTTTTTTTACCTTATTTCCCTGGTATATAATATATATATATATATATATATATATATATATATATATATATATATATATATATATATATATATATATAATTTATTGGTGCATAACTATAGCACCTATTAATAAAAACTTAACAAAAACACTTACAAACAAAAATAAATAATGTGTTACGTCTCCATTTTTACGAATTACTTAAAATAGTCTATTATTCGTACTGTCCACCAGGTTATTTAAGACTTCAGGCCACTGCAATAAATCAATTTCATTTTCGCGTCTCTTAACTTACGTTATTCTGTTGATGGTTTCAATAAGAAAAAATAAACAAATCAAAGGTTGCTGTTATGTCACATAGCACATAAGTTAATCATTTATTAGTTACATGCTAAGTTTCAGCTTAAATGTTTTCAGTGTGATTTAACTGTTTCGATAAATCACGTTAAAAGTAGTAGAAAAGGAGGCGGTTCAGCCTGGGAACTTTTCGATCCTTTGATGTTTGCCGCCGGCACGCGTCATATTGAAATCAAAGGATACCGCGAGGCAGGTGTTAATTGGATATTGATAGGTGTGGTCGTCGGCACACGTCATATTTTGATGAAAGAATGCCGCCAGACAGGTGTTAATTGGATACCGACAGGTGTGGTCGTCGGTACGCGTCATATTGAGATCAAAGGATGCCGCCAGACAGGTGTTAACTGGATACCGACAGGTGTGGTCATCTGCACGCGTCATATTGAGATCAAACAATGGCGCTATACATGTGTTCATTGGATATCGATGAGTGTGGTTGTCGGCTCGCACCAGATTGAGATCAAAGGATGGTGTCAGGTGTTTGGTGATAAGTATGCCAAGGTCGTGGACATTTTTATTGAGAGATTGGTGTGGTCCTTTTCTCGGAAATAAAGGGAGCAGCTAAAGCAGTGTTCAAAGGAAGTTATCAGATAGGTGTGTCGGGAGAATATGGTGTAAAATTCGGTAGATCGGGGACTTTAGTTATAATTCACGTTAGCAGAGAGTCCATGGAGTCGTTCCCTGAGAATGACATTGATTTATTGGAGTGGCCAGCATGCTCGCCGAATTTAAATCCAATTGAAAACCTCTGGAGAATTACTGTTCGACGGATGTACGCCAATAATAAGAAGTACGATACTCTTCGTAGGCTCAAAACTGCCATAGAAGAGATTTGCGTCAACTTGGAGCCCGAAGTCTTAAATAACCTGGTGGACAGTATGAATAATAGACTATTTGAAGTAATTCGTAAAAAAATGGAGACGTAACACGTTATTGATTTTTGTTTGTAGGTGGTGTTGTTAAGTTTTAACTAATAGGCGCTATAGTTATGCACCAATAAATTCAGGGTGTTTTCTTAATTTATGCGTTAATTTTATAAAAAACCTTAAAACATAACTAAGATTTGTTTAATTACCTTCTATTACCGTACTTTCTTACCTCCTAAGTCCTTGGTAACATATTTTAATATTAAGTGGATAAACACTGCAAAATATGTAGTGGCACTATAGTTATGCTCCCTAGTTTATAATTTAGAGTTTTTTAGGTTACGTTTTTAATTAAAAATCATGAAATTATTTAAATATATATTTATTATCATAAAAATTGGTTACATAATAATAAAAAAAAAACATAAATATTAAATATGACAGATTTAAAGTTGACGTGGAGCAAAAAATAATATTAACAATGAAATTACTAGGTGTCCATTATGGAGTAGTGACCCCAAGGGAGAGTATCGTGAACCTCAGGAAGAGTGTACCTCTTATCGTCAAAGGGATTAAAGGCAATTTTTGTTTGCTCAACGCTGTATACCTCATGTAATTTTGATTATATACATATTTAGTAAACACTCTTTCTGAGGCTTTTTGTTTGCAAATTTCTCCAGACAGTTGAGGTAATCCTCAAAAGTAAACTTCTTGCCTGTTTTCTGTAATATATCTACAGATTTGAGTTCTTTTAATGCATCAATAATGGGCTTCAAGAGTCTATTAAGAGTTTCGTCTTCGTCAACTTTTCCTAATTTTAGTGCTAGGTACTTTTTTCTGATAGCCTTTGATGCCTTATTAATTTTATCTTTAAGCAATTTTTTCTTTGACACATCCAATGGTTTAACCTTAGACACTTTATACTTTTCAAAAGTTATTTTATTAGATTTCATTGTTACAAAACCTTAGTAACAGCAGCAATCTGTTTTAAACAGGGCTGTAGGATCTGTAGGAGCTGTCTAAATGGAGCTGTACGGCCTGTAGGAGATTCTGTAGGGGCTGTAGAAGCTGTTTTTAAACAGAGCTCATAAATCTCTTCAGTTCGATTGTCTAACTAATAATAATTGACACAGTTTACGTTACACGCTTATATACTGATCAGTGATTATAAACCATATTCAGACCGGATCCACTAGTTGATGATTGTGTTTGATTGGTTTTTTTCTTCTTTTTACCATCAAATAATGGATTCTACAGTCCTCTACAGCCCCATACAAGCCCCACAGCAACGTTTAATCAGGTTTTACAGTCCGTTTAGAATAGACCTAGTTTAGAATAGTCCCATACAGATCCTTCTTATCCTCTGATTATAATTCAAATTCTATTACTACTGTTATAACAATCTAATAAGATAACTTTTGATAAGTAACTAAGGTTAAACTGATGCGCGAAAATTGTTTTAAAATAAAATTAATAAGACATCAGAAATTCTATGAAAAATGAAAAAGAGTACCAGGAGTACATTATCGATAGTTTAAGACAATTTTTTTTTCAACACAAGAAATCATTATATACATAATTACAGTTTTTTACATGTGCTTAAGTATATCGAGAATAACATTAGAGATTAACATCATTAGTCAACTCATGTATTCTGCAGATTTCGAGATGGATTATAATTTTGTTTAATAGCGACCATCTTATGATCAATTCAAATTTGTATGACGCTATTAATTAAAATTAATAGGAGAAAAAACTCATTATGAAATATTTCCTTTTCTATTTTTTTTATATTGAACGAATCTCACGAAACTTAATGCCTAGCAAATTATTGTGTACATAGTATAGCACCAGAATACGTTACGCATTGAATTCAATAATATAAAAATGTCAGAACGAAAAACCTCAAATATAGAACTATTACTGTCAAGTAGATGAGTTATACTTTAACAATAGATCAGTTATCCAATTAGTCCTTTTTTTAAAAACATGACCCACGTCAGTCTCTATCAGATTAATGGTGTTTTTTTAAAAACATACAATATTGCCAGTCTCAACCTAATGTTATAAACGGAATTTTTTTTCTCAATCTGGGGATTTGACAATATCTGAGAGTATCATTCGCTTAAATTATCTAATAACTCTTTACAAATACCTTTTTTACGGTGCTGAAATAATTTATTTTAATTATTTTAAAGTGAACAACTTCCTACTGCTCCGTATTTTTACACCTTATATTGCACTAAATCGCCCATTGTCCACACCCTTCTTCTTTACATGTTTAACGAAAAAAAATTCTTATAAGAATATATCTTAAAACTGTTATTATTACAGTGATTGCAGCGTTTTTTTCCCAACAGCACAATACAAAATATTTAGTCAATATCCAATACATGTTAGATATGTTTTTCTGTTAAATCTGCTGTCATGAGTTTTATGCTTTCTTTAAAATTATTTAGTCTATGTTTTATGACAATACATTTTTAAATTGTGAACCTAGATAATACCTGTATGTATATATATATATATATATATATATATATATATATATATATATATATATATATATATATATATATATATATATATATATATATATATATATTACGGCGATTACGTACGAAATTACGACGAATCGCCGCCAATTTATCACGCGTCCATCACACACTCAATGATGTAGTGCTGCATACCACCAAACAGCACTGCCTTGATAGGATACGGATGCTAGTGACGTGCAAAAAGTCACTAGTGAGGCGGGTGCGAAAGCTGGCGGAAAATAATTTGTTCCGTCAAAAACCCTCGCGCCTATTCGAACCGCCTCAACCTGTTGTCGAAAATCCGCCGACTGTAGGTCAGGTGGAAAACTTCTGGAAGGCGCTGTATGAGCAGAAGCTTCCAATCCAAAGAGACACTCCAGCCCTGGCACACTTTGAAGACTTTTGCGAAGGTCTTCAGCGACCAGAACAAGTGTGCCACTCGATAACCCCTGAAGAGGTTCGAAGAGCTCTTGCAGGCTCTAAGAACTTTGCTGCTCCAGGTCCCGACAGGTATAAATAACTTCTGGTAGAAAAAATTATCTAATACCCACCACCATTTAGCCAGAATTTTTGCCATCTGGCTAAATGGGAAGCAGCAAATTCCTTCTTGAGTTGTCGAGGGACGGACCGTGCTAATCCCGAAGACCGGAGATTTGTCCAACCCAAAGAACTACCGACCGATACCCTTCTTAAACGCATGTTACAAGGTGTTTACACGCATTCTGTACATACGAGTACTCCTAACAGTTGAGCCGATTTTCGAGGGGATGTACGAACAACGAGGGTCTAAGAAGGGTGTCGCTGGGTGCAAGGAGAATCTGTTGATTGACATGTGTCACGCAGGACTCCATTCAGTACAAGCGAAACCTTTCCGTGGCCTGGATCGACTACCGCAAGGCATTCGATATGACATCGCATGAGCTAATAATTCACTTGCTCCTTGCCTTGTGGTGCCCGGTCCTGTAGTGAGATGTATTCAAGAACTGTTGCCGCTCTGGAGGACTCGGTTTACCATAACATCGGGTGATACTAGAGTCTGGACAGAGCCGGTGTCGTTCATAAGAGGCGTGTTTCAGGGAGATTCCCTTAGCTCCCTTCTGTTTTGCATCTCACTGCTGCCGTTGTCCGTGTCCCTCAGGAAAACCCGTGGCTATAACTGCGGCACACCCGGCGATCGGAGGCATAAGGTCACCCATCTATTTTACATGGATGACCTAAAACTTTATGCTCCGATGCATCCGGAGAAAGGGAATTACGCCAGTCCCTAAGGGTTTTGCAGGAGTACACGCAAGCCATCGGTATGGAGTTCGAATTGGACAAATGTGCACTGGTTCATCTCAAGAGAGGGCGAAGCCGGGAATACACAGAGGATGCGCAACTCGTAGACGGAAGCATCTTACACCACTTAGATGCCGGAGAGTCGTATACCTACTTGGGTGTTGAGCAACGCTCCACCCAAGAGGTAGGTGTCGTAAAAAACGCTCTCCGCTGCAAGTATCAGCACCGTCTCCGACAGATCTGGTGTTGGGGAAGAACAAGGTGTCTGCAACAAACATGCTTGCCGTTCCGATCCTTGTCTACTCCTTCGGAGTAGTCAAATGGACACAGGAGGAGCTGCGAGGACTCGACGTAGTAACCCGAAATAGGATGCATCTCAGTAGGAGTTTGCATCCCAGATTATCTGTTCCACGGTTATATCTCCCACGACATCTCGGAGGCCGTGGACTCTTGAGTTTAGAGTGTCTCCATAACAGGATGGTTCTGGACGAAGCCTATAAAGTTATCAGGAGTTCGGATCCTCTTCTCTGCATGGTCCGAGATCACGAACATGCAGGGACAGGAGCATTTTTATTTAAGGCAGCACGTAGAGCAGTCGATGATCTCCGTCTCATCTTCGACACCGAACGGGCCAATCACAACTCTGTCACCGAGTTGGAACCCGTTCGGTTAGAAGCCCAAGTAAAAGTTGCAGAGCATTTAAGAGCTCTGCAGTTTCACAAGGATAAGCCCATGCACGGGGTCTTATAGTAATATGGAAGCCCTGTGCTTATCCGAAAGGCTGACCTTTGCTTTCTTAAAGTCAGCCGGGATAAATTCAGAGACTGAGGGATTCATCATGGCTTGCCAAGATGGTGTATTTTACACATTCGTCTATCGGAGTCGTGTCATGGGTATGGAGGTCCCCGATGTCAGCTGCATTGCGCCAGAGACATTGATGCATTTACTGTCGGCTTGCTCGGTATATGCAGTCTCGGCCTATATCCATAGATATAGGCCATACAACGCAGCGTTACGGGTACTTTATTATCATTTAAGGCACTCGTATTAGATAGACGAAACACCAGTGCTGCCTCATGCTCCGGGAGATATTGAGTACGTTGTGGAAAACGAGAAGTGCCGAATATATTGGAACTAATCGTTCCAATCGATTGAAGATGAAAGATGATTCGAAGACATCAGAAATTCTATGAAAAAAGAAAAGGAGTACCGATAGCATTATCGATAGTTTGGGACAAATTTTTTTCTTGACATAAGAAATCATTATATACATAATTAGTTTTTTACATGTGCTTAAGTATATCGGAATAACTTTAGAAATTAACATCATTGGTCAACTCATGTATTCTGCAGGTTTCGAGATAGATTATGGTTTTGTTTAATAGCGACTATCTTATGATCAATTAAAATTTGTATGACGCTATTCATGAAAATTAATAGGAAAAAACTCATTATGAAATATTTCCTTCCTATTCTATATATATATATATATATATATATATATATATATATATATATATATATATATATATATATATATATATATATATATATATATATATATATATATATATATATATATATATATATATATATATTGTTAGGGTGAACGCAAGAATAACACAAATTAATGCCGTATTTCACATTTAATGAAAACTATGAAAAGCAAATACAGCTGAAGATCAATCATCTCCGAGCCCGCACCAATAATAATAATCTTAATCTTTCTCAACCAAGCGTTGGCCGCTACAGCTCTTTTATTGTTATGTCTATTGAATGGCTTATGTAAACACACGAAATAAAATATGTCATACAGGGTCCTCGAAAATCTGCTCACTGAGGAGAGCACCTAACATTCGGCCATCCTGACTTGGTCCGTCCTCGGGCCAATCCACCTGTAACCAGAAAAGCTTTGCACAGTAAATTGTTCTGGACTTACAAAGTACATCCTAGTTTGATTAGCAAATATTATCATTCTACCTAGTCGGAGTGCACATGCAAGAGGACTCAACAGAAGGAACGTCCAGAGTGCGCAATGAGTCATGTTTTCCCCATGGACTCTACCAGTCGATTTCTTGGAGTACGCACACAAGAGGACTCAACAAGATTGCTAGGAGTACGCAAAAGGGCACATGTCTCAGTGGACTCAATGGTTTATTCATCTGGAGTACACACACAAAAGGACTCAACGAGGTGGCCACAATGGTAGCACAGAACATATGCATAATGGACTCAACGAACTGCCCTTCGGAGTGCACACACTAGAGGACTCAACGGAAAGGATACTTGAAGCACGCAAAGGGAACCACTTGCGGCTTACAAGGGCTCGGAGTGCTCAAAATACACAGCAGAATGTAACTTTAAACACCACAAAGTAATTCAGAGGTATACGTAGGCGTCACACACCTTAAATATACATGACTCAACCACCACAAAGAAGTTCAGCGGTATACATAGGCGTCACACACCTTGTAGTACATGACTTCATTCAACTGTAAAAGTCGTTATCATAAGGAGTAACAAATATAGAATCTCATTCGCACACATCACAATATTCAATATTAAAATTCTTAAACTAAACAATTTGAAACATTCATTAAATAATGTCATATGCAAAAGATACTGGTTAGGACCAGTGGTAACCCATTTTTTTTTTTTTTTTTTTTTTTTTTTTAACAAATACAATCTACCTCACCTTTAATAGACAGTTTGCCTCCGGAATAGCTTCATCTTATCGCTGGCTACTACTCCACGGAAACGTCGTCTATCTCTTGATAGGCTCTCTACCTTGTACCGGTCATTGGGAAGAACTTGTTTCACCATCACTGGTCCAATATACCTCTGGACAAGTTTTCCACTCGTCAAAACTTTGACGATAGGTGTTTTCTCGATCATTACCATATTTCCAACTTGGTATTTGATTGCTGGATCGCGATTTTTGTCGTAACGCCTTTTCATCGCGATTGCATTTTTATTTACTTTATCCGCGGCTTTAGCGCGCACAAGGTATAATTTACTTTGTCTATCGACTCTCTCTACCTGCTCTACCCGGGGCTGATCATTGTCTACATAAGTGCACAAACTCACGTCAAACCTAAGTTTCGGTCTAAATCCATATAAAAGTTTGGAAGGAGCGTAACCAGTGGTCGCATTTACAGTACCATTGATACTTAATTGAATTTTCGTAACTTTCGATTCCCAAGAACTGTGATCATCTCCAATTACAGTCATCAATGCTTGCAAAATTGTGGAGTTGAAGCTTTCTACTTGTCCATTGCTTCGGGGAGAAGCAACGGCATTTAAAACATGTTTTATTCCGTTTTTGTTGCAAAAGGTCTTCATTTCCTTGCTAGTAAAACACTTCCCTCTGTCTGAAATCAACCTTTCAGGCACACCAAACATTTTAATCAACAGATCTAAACACTTGACAACATGTTTGACCGATGTGTTGGGAACCGCTTCGATCCACGTATATTTACTAAAAGCGTCGACTACGACCAAAATATACACATTGCCATTAGCAGTCCTGCAAAAGGGACCTAAATGGCCTAAGTGTAAGGTATCAAAAGGCTTATTTGACTTAGGAATTGGATGAAGATATCCCTTACGCCTTCCAGTGGGTTTCTTTACGCATAAACAAGGAATACATGAGGACACATATTTGGTCACAAAGTCTTTCATCTGACAAAACCAGTATTTTTGTTGAATAGACTCTAATGTCCTTTTAAATCCGGAGTAGTAAAACAATCGTTGCCCGCTACTCTCTCGAGTTGGTCTTCTATCCTTGGTAAAGGATATTTGTCCTTGATAGTCAAGGCATTTAACTTACGATAGTCCACGCACATTCGAATATCGCCAGTTTTCTTTTTGACTAGGAGAATAGGACTAGCATATGATGATGTACTATTCTCAATTATATCGTTTTCTAAAAGATTATCAACAATCTCCCTTACAATTTGTCTTTCATGGTATGATAATCTGTATGGCCTATAACAAATAGGTTGAGAATTTGTGAGCTCTATTTTCATTTCAATCCCAGTATTACCCAGTTCAGAATTATTATCGGCAAAACAGTCTTTGTAGTCTTCCAATAACTTTTGTAATCGCTGATCAATGGTAGGGTGTCTGGTTTTGCAAGTACTTCAGTTATGATAGACTGCCCCGAAAGGATTCCTTGCGCCACGCATTCAGCCTTTCTATAGGACGTTTTCCATCTTTGTTATTGTTACCGATGTTAGGACAATATTCCGTCAAAAACTGCAAAAATTTTAGCACGGTCGTCCCAATTATAAAGTTGTCCAACACTGTCTATTTTTCTTAACCATTGTTTTATAGTTAGTGAATCAGAAGTACCGTCGAACTTAGGAATTAATTCCGTACGGCCAGCAAATCGCTGTTTATTTATATTTATCTGATTCCGACTCCGCGAACGGATCGGTGCTGGCGAACGCCGTGAATTTTCAGACATATTTTGACTATATCGGCTATTAAATAAACTTTCCAAAGCAACAAGTCTCTGTTCCAATAGTTGTGTATCAGTTTCATTTCGATTTGAGCTAACACTGCGATTATTTATACTTTGGGCGCGTTCACGGTGCGATTGTCGCTAACTATGGCTATTTTGTTTGCAAGAGCGAGACCGACGATGATGTGACCGCGAATTATCCATAACGACGAAAAACAATTAATTATGGCACAATCAAAGTGATAGATAAATAGACAAGATCAGAGCACACAGCACATGCAGCAGGTAGAATAAGTAAAGTTGAATAGGCAAATTGTTTAATAAAAATGACTCACCGAAGTCCGATAGGAGGGTCAAGTTCACACACAATAAAATGTGCACTCGTAAAAATGTCAGGCACACAGGTAACTATCCCCCTTCTGAAATGTTAGGGTGAACGCAAGAATAACACAAATTAATGCCGTATTTCACATTTAATGAAAACTATGAAAAGCAAATACAGCTCAAGATCAATCATCTCCGAGCCCGCACCAATAATAATAATCTTAATCTTTCCCAACCAAGCGTTGGCCGCTACAGCTCTTTTATTGTTATGTCTATTGAATGGCTTATGTAAACACACGAAATAAAATATGTCATACAGGGTCCTCGAAAATCTGCTCACTGAGAAGAGCACCTAACAATATATATATATATATATATATATATATATATATATATATATATATATATATACTGCGGCTATCTTGCGCCTATAGGTCTTTTGCTTTAAGATATCTGTCCATGTCTCTGCTCCATAGAGTAGTATTGAATGGACTACTTCCAGGAGGACCCTCCTTTTTTTGGTTCGTGGGCCTATCGTGTTGGTCATGATTCTGGATAAGTTGGATACTGTCTTGTTGGCTCTTGTGCACGCACTCTCGAGGTGTTCGTGGAAAGATAGCTTTTCATATATAATCACTCCCAGGTAGCTCAATGCTCTTATTGACGTTAGCGTTGTCTCGCCAATATTCACGTTGAAGGGTTTTGGGAACCATTTCTGGCGTGTCAGTACTACCATCTCTGTCTTATGTTTCGCTAGCTTAAGCTGGTGTGCTTCGAGCCACATTTCGACGTCGTCAATGGTTGACCGTACTAGGAATTCGGCTTCCTCGACACTGTCTGCCACTATCGTAGCCGCGACATCATCTGCGAAACCTGTTAGTTGTACTTGTTCTGGTAGAGAAATCTCCAGTAGTTTGTCGTAATTAGCGTTCCATAGAACAGGGCCCATGACTGAACCCTGTGGTACGCCAGCTGTCATCGCATCTTCTTGCGTGCCTTCTGTAGTTTTCATTATTAACGTTCTCGCGTCTTGGTAGTCGTCTACTAAGGCCAAATTCTCCTGTTTTACGTTGAAACGGTGCTTCAGCGCGTCGAGGATGTCGTCCCATTTTGCACTGTTGAAGGCGTTCTTCACGTCTAGCGTGAGGAGGATACATACTTTGCGTGATTTAAGGTTGCCAGACCACGCGTCGGCTGCCGTCCCTATAATCTTTTGGACTGCTCCGATCGTCGATCTATCCTGGCGAAAACCGTGCTGGTTTTTAGTGAAGCCAACGGCGCGGTCGATGTCATTCCGTAGTCTCGCCTGTACTAGCGCAGTTTTCCGTCAATGTCCAGCATGCAGAGCGGCCTGAGTGACGAAGGTGTTATGGGGGCTCCCTTACCTTGTCCAAAAGTACCAGTCTCTGGCGTTTCCAGACGGAAGCAAATGTACCAGTTGACAGATATGCGTTGTATGCATTCAGCAGTATATCTGGATGTTCCTGGGCAATGATCTTTATCATTGACGTTGGAATACCGTCGGGGCCGGGTGCTTTTCCTGTTTTAAGGGTCTTAGCTGCATCTTAAAGTTCTTTGACTGTAGAAGGTGTAACTTCGCCTTTATTTGCATAATGCCTCTTCCCTCGCGGCTGATGTTTGGGGAACAGCTCTGTTACAATGTTCATTATAGCTGGGGGTTATGGCGCTTCAGGTGAGACTTTACCAAGTTTCTTAATAACGATTTGGTAGGCTTTGCCCCAAATATCCTTATCAAGATTGTTGCAGATTTCTTTCCATAGTGACCCTCTGCTAGTCTTGATGGCCCGATTCAATTCCCTTTTTGCCTTTTTGTACTTTCACTTGAGTACAAAGCTAGGTCGGGTGAGCGTTTTGTAGCACATTCTACAGTTTTGTGGTTTACACCCCCGCATTTATAGCAACACTTGCTGCGAATCGGCCCTTTGCAGGAGCGCATCTGGTGCCCGTATCCAAGGCATCTAGGGCAGCGGGTTCTTTCGCGGCCGGCCGGATACGACAGTTGATCCAACTATTTTTATACGGGCTTTGTCGAGGGCCGTAGCTGCGCTTGCATCGTCAATCTCACAGAAAGCCGCCCGTTGACCACGCGGGGTAATCTTTGTTAGATTGACGCGTTTGATCTCCAGGCCGGTAGCGAGTTCGCGTTTGAGTGCTTCGCGGACGTCATCTTCGGAGGAGATTCCATCAAGGTCGAGAATTTCAATGGTCGTTGTCGGCACAAGTGTCTTGACCGTACCGATGTTCGTGATTGCTAACCTAACCGCATCGGTGAAAGCGGTGCTGTCTTCGGTCTTGGGGCCCATCTCCACCAGTACACCGCCCCTCTTTGTTTGTTTGATGGACTTTATGTCCACGCCAGTCTCTGAAGGATTCACTCTGTTTTTCATCTCCTTCCAGGAGATCCGCGTATGTTCGCCCCTCGCCTGGTTGAATGAGGACAGCCTTTGTTCTTAGTTTCTTCCTTTTTGTTTTTCTGTAGGTGTTTTTAAGATCAGAGCCAGCATCCGCCTCTGGTCTTCTAGCCCCACTTGGTGTGGTCACTTGGTGTAGTCACCAAGTGTTTTCTGCTTTTTTTTTTGTTTTTCCAAACCACCTCTGTCCAAATAGTTTCTGTGGCTGTTTTTTTGGTCTTCGCTCTTCAGGAGGTGAAGTAGGGCTGAGCGTAGATAGCGGCCTTTTCTTATTATTTTGCTTCTCCAGCGTTATTTTTCCTGATGTCCTGGGCGTAATCGCTTCTTTGGGTTGTGTCGTCATCTAGGGGGATGTTTGTGTAGTTGACACTGTCCTGCTTAGTGCTTCCTTCTTGTTAGCCAACCTATATGCTGTCCGATAGATCGGACCATTTTCCTGATTTCGTGATGCAGGGTTTCTTTTATTTTTGATGAAGTCAGCTAATTCATCAATTTTCGTACCGAGTCTCTCCATTGGCGTTTGGCCACCAGTAGTGTATATGTATGTGTGTTTTTTTTTGGGCGTAGGGGTAGCAAACTACCCACAAGTAGCCCTCCTGACTCCGAACAATCACCCTGGGACCGCTTCCGCATTACTTCGGGGTGATGTCCATATATATAGCCATTTCCTTACATCTCCCATCCTCTTGCGAGATTAGGGGTTCAGGGACTGGGCTCCTCGTGCTCTACTCACTCTCATATTCTCCTGTTGTTCTGCTTTTCTCTTTCTCTCCATGATGTCCTTAATATAGGCCGACACTGCTGTCCAAGATCTCTCGTCCTTTAACATGGTACAAGGCTTTCTACCCTCAACTCCTCTCCTAGTGCCTCGCTAAGTCTGAGCCTCTCAGTTTCTTTGAGTGCCTGTTCCAGGCACTCAAAAATTGCGTGCTTAGCGTGTTCTAGAGTATGCTCACACAACAGGCAGGTCGCACTCTCCGTCTTCTTAAATCTTTCCAGGTATTTATTAAAACATCCATGGCCGCTAAGCGCCTGGGTAAGATAGTAATTCATATGACCATGGGCTCGATCGCACCACTCTTTCACGCTGGGAATCAGACCAGCTTACTTATGTGACAGCTTAAGAGGGGGAGTTCTACCGCAGTGATATAGGATGGCGCCACTTGTACTTTATTTCTATGCAATAGATTTTTGTTACGAGAACAATATCCTTCATTTCTCATGATGAAATATTTTAAGGATGTTACAAGGTAGGAACTGACATTTTTTATGGCATAATATTTGTTTATAAACGAGATAATAGCATTTATAGTTTAAACAACAAAGTCGTATAAAAGGTCACAGATACATCTGTATCAAAATTCCTTTATTTCATCTCCTACTATAAACCTTTATCTTCAACCCCTGAAAAGTAGAACTCGATAGGAAACGTATTTTAGGAAATCTACGGTTTGAGAAAATAGCTTGCATTCCCGCTCAAATTTGTTGACATTACATAGCCGTTTTACACACTCTGCTCTTGTCTTAGATTAGCAATTAGTTCAGCTTCTCTATCACAGATGGCCGAACCAAGAAGATCGTATATTTAGTCTGCGCAAAAGCTATCCTAGTGCCGTAGTATTACAGAATGTATTTTATAAATTGGTATTATAATATATTATGATTCATATCGGTAAATCGGTATGCGTTATAATATTACTTTTATAACGCATAATTTATATACTATGGCCTATGGTAGATATGAACTAGCAATTAACTTATGTTTGCTTAGTCAAATACAATTTTAACGATAACAAAAAATACACTATTTTAAAATTCTGATTCAAATTTAGCAATAGTGATTACGCATTTAGTTTGGCAGAATTGGCAACGGGGGTTTTTATTTAATTTTTATTTCAAACGACAGCATTCAATGTGGTGGTTTGGTTTATCATTTACATCTGACAACCAGCGACTCTCGTATCAGTTTCGTAGATTCCCGTCGCGTCGTATAAGTTCACGATAATATATTAGGCATCGGAGTTGGGACACCACGTGATATAATAATTTTATCTTGCGCCTTTAGAACGGCACGGCGCGGGCGGTCTTCTTCATACGATGATAGCATATATGCGCCACGTGGTAGTTAGGTAATTCTCGCTGGACAAAGGGACGGGGAAAAGAGGGAAACTTAGCGGACGGAGCTTAGTGTGCATCTGTAATTTCTATTCGGTGCCAACATTGTCAGTTATGTGTATGTAATTATTGACATGATACAGTTTCACCGCGCGGTTTAAAATTTTTAGCTTTTGCTTTACTTTTCAATTTTTATAACCTTTTTTTATAACCTATATACGTTTTTTTTTGCAAGATTATTTTTTATATTCTTAATTTCCCTAAGTTACACTTACGATTTTTTTTTTCTGAAATAAAAGCTACATAAATGTTTTTCATGCCATTATCATTTTCAGCTCCGACTTGAAAATTGGACCCGATTACAACTTGTACTTTTTATATTCATATTTTACATACATATGTTATAATATGTACCTAAGTATATGTTTATATTAATAATAAAATATTATTAAATAAATGCATTTAAATATATAAGCTATAAAAAATAACTGCTATTATTTTAACACTTGATAGAATATACCCAAGCAAATAAAAATCATGGGTGCTCATATCTACCATTTATATAGTGTCCATCCGTGGGCACACTATATATGATGATTATTTCATTATATAATTTCATTATAGGTATAAGGAATACGTACTGGGATTTGGATTATAAAATAAGAACAAAACAATTTTGATTGAACTCGTTTTATTAGTCAGTATATTTAATATAGTTTCATGTATTGCATAATATTATGTATTTTACTTGTGGTAGTTGGAGTAAACTATTTGTTTAACGTTAATGAGGAATATTCCAACATATCAACAGTACAATAGTATAAGTAATTGCCAAGGTGTGAATTGGATACATAATCTGATATTCACTAATTATCCAAATATTAGACCTTCTAGAAACTAAAATTAGAAGGAAGAAAAGGCCTCTGCGTAAAAAAATACAACTATTTGTCAGCGGCCTGGTTCTTCACAAAATACGTTTGTTGTTTAAATGAGAAGTGAATGTTTAGAGAAAAAATATGTACCTTGAAGATCTACATAATCTCATATTATTTATAAATAATCCAAATATGTTAGTTATTTGTTATAGAACCTAAATATAGAAAAAGAGAAAAGGCCACTGCGTAAAAAAATACAGGTATTTGTCAGTGGCTTCACAAAACCAAAATTTATTAAATAATCAGTTTAAATGAATGACGAATATTTAGAGACACATGAGTAAGATAAATAAAAAATGTCATAAATAAGGATACAATATACCATTTCTTTATTCCAATATTCTTATAAAATAATAGAATAAGCAATTATAAAGTTGATTTCTGTCTTGTAGATCTACATAAACTGATATTATTCAGAAATTACCCAAATACTGGTCGTAGTTTCTAGAACCTAAATAGGAAAAAAAAATTGAAAGGCCGCTGCGTACAAAACGTTCAGTTACAGCGATCCGCTGCTTCATAAAACAAGGTTTCTTAATCTTTGTTTTGTTTAAATCGGTTTAAATGAAGGACGAATGTTTTAGAGAAAAATATTTAAGATACAGTTACAAAAACAATACTTATATAATAAGGATACAACATGCTGTTTCTTTTCCTTATACTAATATGTCCATACAATAATATAGGCAATTATAATGTTGATTTATATCTTGTAGATAAATACTAGTCATTCTTTGTACAACCTAAACATATGTAGAAGAGAAAGAAAAAATCATTTGACCACAGCTGCATACACTAAAAATATAATAAAAATACAATATGTTGTTTGATTCCTTTATACCTAATATATCCATGGCACAATAGTATAAACAATTTTGAAATTCAATTGGGCCATATAGATCTACATAATGTGATATTCATAACATCCAAATACTAGTCGGTTCTTCTAGTACCTAAATCTAAACCTACAAGAAAAAGACAAAAAAGCATTTGATACAGCTGCCAGTGGCGGCTCGTGGTGATTTGTACTGGGTAGGCAACAACTAACTTCCTATAACAGGTATTATTGGGGATCTATATTTTTATTTTCGGCTCTAGCGGCATATGCTGCAAAATTTATTTCGCACAGAAATAAAGAGCAATTCACCAGTATGCTGTCCAATAATTCCTACCTAAAGAATATGTATTAGTTTTAAAAAATTGTACTGAAAATAATAACACTAAAATTAATATCATGATAATAGTATAATTATTAAAAATTCCGTTGTCTGACAAATGAATAATATAATTTACAGAATTACCATTCCAGATAAAGCATTATAATTAGGGCCATATGATCTTTTGCTCCAACATCCATCAATATACACTGTAATCCAAAGAATTCCGTCAATGCATATATTTCCTTTTTGTAAAACATTATTTCTTTCTATTTTGCCAGCATTTTCCATACTTTCTCACAATGATGTTTTCCAAATCTAGTCACAAATAAATAACTAATCGCAAATATAACACATTTATTATATTCTCAAATCACGAAATTCAAAATACACCTGATGGTATTGCTGAAGGTAAGATATGCTGTTGGTACATACAGGAATATAATAAATGTGTTATATGTGTTATGTAGGTCACAGAAAAATATTAACTAGTAAAAGCATCTTTCAGGTATAAAGAGCACTTCTACTCTACTGCATTGCATTAAAAAAAATGCAATAAAAATTATATAAAAGAAATATCCCAATTTTTGTTTTTAAAATAAAAAAATTATTGCTTACATCTCCCAAATAACTTTCATACTCCTGAAATTGCTTTGGAGGCAATCCATGTTCGGTATATCCACGCAACTAAGCAATTCCGACGTACCACTATAAGTACGACCAGTAGCCAGTGTTCCCCAGACATTTCCTAAGTTTGTTAGATACATTTTTAATTGGGTTTTCAGTCTCGAAACTATATGCATTATTACATATATTACAACTTAGCACAATAGTTGAAACTAAACCGGAACATTTTCTAATTTAATTTTCTATGCATAATTTGCCCAAGGTACAGGATTTACTATGTTTTCTCTCGATTAATAAAATTTAGTCTATCACATAACCCAATTCTACAATTCTGTTTCCCTCAATAATAGATTGAGAACTAATAGATTCCTTGGCATAGCCTAACTTATAATTTTCAATACTACAAATAAAAAAATGTAAAAATAAGAATTTAAACAATACATTATTAAGCAATTACCTTTCACATTCATCTGATGGAATTACTCCTTTGGCGATAGCAAGGATAAAAGTGCATTTTTGCCTCGACCGGGAATCGAACCCGGCTCTCCCAATTTCCGGTTAGTTGCTCTGACCGCTGAGCTATCGAGGCACACCCATTATCCTTGCTAATGCGCCAGTTTAATGCGTCACTACACTCCATATTCAATTTCCTCAGCTGCATCCATTTTCTTAGATTCAACAGCAGTATTACCTCTACAATGTTAAATATTGATAAAGTTCAGTGAAATTATTTTAATAAACTGTAAAAATAATGGTTTTCTAATTTTTAAATATAATTATTTACAAATTTTATTTTTTTTCACATTGCTACAAACAAGATATTCTAAAAGTAGTTTTTTATCGTTGGTCTACATCATTGTTGAAAATATTCTAAAACTTATGTATCATATTCATAGCAGATATATGTAGCTTCAATATAGAAAAGATAATATTTTTGCGTATATGTGTATAAACTGTGAATATTGTTACAAGTACACGAGTACGCCTAATAATAATATCGAACGGTGTAATAAATACGCAATTAAAACGGAACATTTTGTCTAAACTTCTTTCGGCTAAATGTTCGCAATAATTCAATAAATGTTCAATCAAAATACTGTCCTTTCAATCATAAATGAACATTACAATAGATGAGCACACCCGCCATCGGGAACGAGACCCGACGGCATGTGATATAATACTTTACTTACATTATTTCACTTTTCAAATACAAGTCCTTCAAATTATGTATTACTGCATCCATTTTTTACCATTCCTCATGTTATTTAATTTAAAAATAAATAAAGCGAATAAAATAATCTCGTACATATTAGGTATGTAGCGCTCCTCTACTTGAAAAACTACTGTAGAAATGTAAACACGTACTTTCCATTCATAAATAAGTACTCAGATGCTTATAATTTATGAACAAAATATTATTTTCCGGTGAAATGCCTTATAAGCAGCATAAAAACAGTTTAGAGTTAACTTCAAAAATGTAGAAATTCTCTAAAATTTGAGTAATACCGAAACGTGCTATAGTCAATAAGTACTCTAAATTACAATAGCAATACATTATAATAGTTACAACCTATACATGTATGTACATATATCAAAATCGATCAAATATATAAGTACTTACCGTTTTTTTGTGTTTTTGTTTCATCATTTTGCTCCGTTTATTCCGCTTGGGAGTACGAGGCAATTTAAAACAAGGCATTTTCAAATCTTCACTAAAACACTCACTAACCTAGTCGCCTATTAGTTAGTAGGCACTGTCTACCACTATTACGCAATTATATTTGTTAATTATATAATCTGTAAACTAAATATTCAAATTTTTTATTACACCAAATAGGTATAACCGCAGTTATACATGTTTTTATAGTATATAATAAAGTTTTAGTCTATCTATTTATTTATACTATTTTGTCGTTATTATTCCCCTGAAATCAAAGTAAAAATCTGGAAAAGCAAATATAGTCGAATGCCACGGTATGGGAAATTCAACTAAATAGTAAATACGTCTTTTCGTATATACATATTCCGAGTTTGTATCCTAAGGGATGGTATCTTTGATATCTTTTTGGCGATTTTTTCGTAGTTCGTAAAACGTGCACTTGTTGATTAGATTATAAATGTTGGCCAAAACGTCAATCGATAGCAAACCTATATTCAGATGGTAATAGTACACCACGATGCGGAGTTCGTTGATATTCGGATTTTACCCGAACGTGCGCGACGCTCGACAAAACAAGCATTTCTACGACCTTCCTGATTTCTACATATACGTTTCATACGTGTACATATGAATTTTATTTTACTGCGATGGAGTATATAAATGGTATGCCGCCATCTATTGTTTAGTTACGGAAAAAACGTTGATCTGTATTGTATTCAGTCTACTGCGTTAGCGGGTTCTGAACTTATATCAAATATATATTTTTATTCAGATCGCCCTACAGTAGCGCCAATTTACAGCCGTGGCAGAATTCGCGCTCTTAAGTGACTCTTATAACACTGCGTCGTTGGACTGATGCCAGCCTACGCCTTATGGTTTCCCTCTCTGCTGCGCTCGCCCAGACCTCCGCTCCGTAGAGCATTTTTGCATGGACGACGCTGTCTAGTAGCCTTCTTTTTTGTTCCCTGGGGCCTCCAATGCTCGGCATTAGTCGTGCAAGGCTACCTGCTGTGGCTGCGGCATTCTCCAAGATTCTCAGGACTTGTTCCGTGTACCGTAGTCCTTGATGTATCCGTCCGCGCAGGTACTTCACGAATTTTTTAACTGGTACAATATCGTTCTCCAGGGCTATCGTCGTTGGTATGACTGCTCGCTTGTTCGTTATAAGTACTGCCTCCGTCTTATGCACCGCCAGGTCCAGTCCATTAGCCTTTAGCCAGATATTGGCTCTACGGATGGTTTCACCAGTTATCAACTCCAAGGTGCTTATTGTCCTTGCCGTCACAATCACCGCCACATCATCTGCGAACCCTATGATTTTTGTTCCCGTTGACACATCGAGATCAACAAACCCATCGTACATGATGTTCCTCAGGAACGGGCCGAGTACCGATCCCTGTGGAACCTCCGCTGTTACCTCGTACTCCCTGTTCCCGTCCTCCATGTTATAGATGAGAGTTCTGTCTGACAGGTCTATCTATCATCCTCAATAAATACTCGGGCGTGCCCCGTTCCGACAAGGCTCCTATGATCGCTTCCCATCTGGCCGAGTTGAAGGCATTCCGAACATCCAAGGTAACCAGAGCGCAGTATCCCCTGGTATTCGTTCGCCCAATCATCACCGTGTTCGCTATGTTTACCACGTTTGTAATGGCGTCCACTGTGGATCGCCCTTTGCGAAAACTTTACTGCCTCTGTGATAGTCCTCCATTTTCCTCGACATTTTCCTCTAGCTTCTGCAGAACCATCCACTCCAGAAGCTTCCCCATTGTATCTATTAGGCAGATTGGTCGATAAGACGAAGGATCTGCCAGAGGTTTGTCCCCTTTTCTCAAAAGAATCGGAATCTGACGCTTCCATCTTTGCGGGAAGAGCCCGGCCCGGAGACTAGCGTTGAAGGTCTCCAGTAGGAGCCCCGGCCACACCTCCACTACCATCCTAATAACCTCATAACCTTATTAGGGATATAGTTCGGACTAAGTGCTTTCCCTGGCCGAAGCTTCTTTGTTGTTGTACGTAGCTCCTCTATAGTAAAAAGTGTGGCCTTTGTGCTCCCAGGAGAGGCAGGACGCGCAGGCCTCTTCGCGTGGCTAGGAAACAGGGCCTTTACAATGATCTCTATTCGTTCTGGCTTCTTTTTCCCAGGAATCTGTTGTCTTTCCAACATTTTCCTGGTGACCAATCTGTAGGGTAAACCCCACGGGTCCTCGTCTACCGAGCGACACAGGTCAGTCCAACACTTGCTCTTTCTGCTCTTCATTAAGGTTCCTAACTCCTTTCGTGCCTCTCTATACTGTTGTCTAAGGGAGGCTTCCTCTTCTCTGTTTCTTCCGCGCTGCATCTTTCGACGAGCGGCGAGTCCACCAATAGACTGGCTTTTTTTGTTGTTGAACGCTTCTTCGTCTCGGCATGGCCCTGTTACATGCTGCCTCGATCGTTTAACTGTATATTCTACCAATGCCGCCGGATCTCCATTTTGCATACTACGCTGCAGGCGCCCCTTCTGTTTTGTATTCTTTAAGAACTCCCTGAACTGTACCCTATCCAGCTTCCGCAGTACTCATTCGTCTTGCGTTGATGTAATGTTTGCCTTCCTTTGCTGTTCTTCTATCTCGTATTGGATATACTGGTGGTCACTCAACGTTATATCCTTCAGCACTGTCTAACCCAGCGCCCTCGCCGCAAGGCCGCTTGTAGTAAACGCGATGTCTACCACTGACCCCGTAGTACCTCGCCTAAAGGTGTAAGCTTCTCCCTCATTGAAGATGATGAGATCAAGTCTTGCCATCATCTCTGAGAGTGCCTCTCCTCTGTGGTCCAATTGCCTAGAGCCCCATTCCGGCGATTTGCAATTAAAATCGCCTGCCACCATGGCTAGATTTTGTTTTACTTGTTTCACTATTTGCCTCTTTTCCCTGTCCGTTAATATTTTGGGGCGTCCCGTACATGGTTTGTTTTCTACTGTTTTTTCTGCCCTATACTTATTTATTATGTCATGCATACTGCACTTCGCGGTATTCCGCTGGTTTGGCTATTTTGTCGCTCTGAATTCCCTTTTTCTGTCAAGTGAATAACATGTCGCTCTGGTACTGTAGTCTCGCGTACTTTCGGCATTAAGAAAAATAAAAATGCAATTTATGCTGTGCTTTGATACTGCTGAGGACAGTCAACATTGATTCTGATGAACAGTCAAAGTATAAGTATACATATAATTTATTGATTTATTGTTCAAGTATGAACGCAGTAAGAAGCTAAGTAATTAACTGCCCGGATACTTTTGTGGCATATTTTATGCGTTGCCACATACATACATATGTATTGGTCGGTATTGTACTTCCCCAAGTGTTCGCTTTTACGGCTGTCCTTATCAGTACCTTGGGGCCCGAGCTGCTGTACATACCTGTTTTAAACTCGTTTTATAAAAATCTACTGCTATACTTGTCTTTTTTAATTCCAAGTTTGAGATTAACAGACGGATACTTTTGTGACATATATATATATATATATATATATATATATATATATATATATATATATATATATATATATATCCAAAGTGTGGTGGAATATATAAGAAACTATCGGCAGTTTACACCACTCTAAATCAGACGGCGCTCTTAGCTACCAAGCAACACTGTTTAGACAGGATTCGAGCACTTATGGCGATTAAGAAAACTTTGAATAGGCGGATAAGGAGCATGCAACAAAACAAATTGTTCCGTACAAATCCTTCCCGCCTTATTCAGGAGCAACAACGTGCTGTCGAAGATCCACTGGCTCTAGAGGAGGTCAAAAACTTTTGGAAGGTAATATATGAAACGACGCGCCCATTCAATAACACTCGAGTGATTGCACGCATCCAGACTCCTTGCGACACTCTCGTTGAAGAACCACAAGAAGCGTGTCCGACAATTAGTTTGGAGGAAGTTCAACAAGCACTTGTTGTAACTAAGAACTTCGCTGCCCTGGGCCCAGGTGGATTGAATATATGGTGGTGGAAACGATTTCCGTCGACACACCGCCGCCTGGCCCGAGTTTTCGACTCGTAGTTGAACGAGGGGTTGCAGATTCTGGATTGGTTTGTCGGGGGACGAACTGTGCTTATCCCCAAGAAAGGGAATTTGTGCGATCCGAAAAATTATAGGCCGATTACGTGCCTCAACTCCTGCAACAAGTTGTTTACACGCATATTGTATGTCAGGACGTTGGAGCACGTGAAACCAGGCCTTCAAGAGTCAGAGGAGCAACGCGGTGCAAAGAAGGGCCAGGCAGGTTGCAAAGGAAACCTGTTGATAGACCGCTGTATTACGCAGGACTCTGTATAATACAAGCGGAATCTATCGATGGCTTGGATAGAGTACCGTAAGGAATTTGATTCAACATCTCACGAGCTGTTGATTCACTTGCTCGGATGTCTTGCTGTACCAGCACCAATAATGAGATGCATACACACCTACTACTGTTCTGGAAGACTCCCTTCACCATAACATCCGGTGAACGGCGGGTAACCACGGAGCCGGTGGTGTTTAGGAGAGGAGTGTTTTAGATGGATTCCCTATTCCCTCTCCTATTTTGTATCTCGTTATTACCCCTACCACTTGAACTTCGGCAAACTCGCGGGTACAATTGCGGACCACCCAATAATCGGAGGCATAAGGTCACTCATTTGTCTTACATGGATTCCCTCAAGATCTATGTCTCTGGAGAGCAAGGCTTGCAAAACGCCCTCAAAGTGGCGCAAGAGTACACGTGGGCAATTGGGCATGGAATTCGGATTGGACGAGTGTGCAGTCTTCCATCTCAAGAGAGGGTGATCTACGGGGATCCCTGAAGACACGCAGATAGCAGACGGAAGTATCCTAAAACATTTGGATACCGGGGAGATGTACGCATACCTGGGTGTAAATCAGAACTAAATCCAGGATACGCAACGCGTAAAGGACGCTCTCCGTGGCGAGTACAAACATCGACTCCGAAAGATTTGAGTCTATCGGGGAAAAACAAGGTGTCTTCAACAAATATGCTCGCCATTCCGGTACTGCTCTACTCCTTCAGAGTAGTGAAATGGACTGTCGATGACCTGCGTAGGTTAGACAGGGAAACCGGAAAGATGATGCACATACATAGAAGCATTCATCTAAGATCGTCTGTTCCTCGACTATATCTCCCGAGACAACGGGGATGCCGAGGACTCTTGAACCTGGAGTGTATGCATGACAGATTAGTCCTGGGCATAGCATGTAACGTCGTCCGTAGCTCGGATCCACTCATGCGACTAGTGAGTGGTGTCTTTTAGAAGGAGCATGTTTCAGGGAGACTCCCTTAGCTCCTTTCTGTTTTGCATCTTACTGCTGCCGCTGTCCATGTCCCTCACGAAAACCGGTGGCTATAACTGCGGCACCCCCTGCGATCGGAGGAATAAGGTCACCCATCTATTTTACATGGATGACCTAAAGCTTTATGCCTCCCGGGAAAGGGAATTACGCCAGTCCCTAAGTGTGGTGTAGGAGTACACGCAGGCTATCGGGATGGAGTTCGGGTTGGACAAATTGCACTGGTTCATCTCAAGAGAGGAAGAACCCGGCAATACGCAGAGGATGCGCAGCTCGTAGACAGAAGCATCTTACACCACTTAGATACCAGAGAGTCGTACACCTACTTGGGTGTTGAGCAACGCTCCACCCAAGAGGTAGGTGTCGTAAAAAACGCTCTTCGCGTCGAGCATCAGCACCGCCTCGGACAGATCTGGTCTTCAGAACTGTCGGGAAAGAACAAAGTGCCTGCAACAAACATGCTTGACGTTCCGACCCTTGTCTACTCCTTCGGAGTAGTCAAACGTACACAGGAGGAGTTGCGACAACTCGACGTTGTAACCCGGAAAAGGATGCATCTCAGTAGGAGTTTGCGTCCCAGATCGTCCGTTCCACGGTTATATCTTACCCAACATCGCGGAAGCCGTGAACTCTTGAGTTTGGAGTATCTTTAAAACAGGATGGTTCTGGACGGAGCCTGTAAAATTATTAGGAGTTCGGATCCCCTTCTCTGCATGGTCCGAGATCATGAACATGCAGAGATAGGAGCATTTTTATTTAAGGCAGCACGTAGAGCAGCCGATGATCTCAGTGTCGTCTTCGACACCGAACGGGCCAATCACAACTCTGTGACCGAGTTGGAACCCGTTCGCTTAAAAGCCAAAGTAAAAGCTGCAGAGCATTTAAGAGCTCTGCAGCTTCACAAGGATGAGCCCATTCATGGGGTCTTCTATAGGAATATGGAAGCCCTGGGCTTATCCGAAAGTCTGACCTTTGCTTTCTTAGATCAGCCGCGCTAAATTCTGAGACCGAGGGATTCATCATGGCTTGGCAAGATGGTGTATTTAACCCGCTTGTCTATCGGAGTCATGTCATGGGTATGAAGGTCCCTGATGTCAGCTGCAGGGCGTTCTCCAGGGCGCCGGAGACACTGATTCATTTACGGTCGGCTTGACAGGTATATGCAGTCTCGGCCTATATCCATAACACAACGGAGCGTTACGGGTGCTTTATTATCATTTAAGGCACTCGTATTAGATAGACGAAACACCAGTGCTGCCTTATGCTCAGGGGGATATTGAGTCCGTTGTGGGAAACGAGAAGTGCCTAATATATTGGAACTATTTGTTTCCCACCGTCAGACAAATACAAGCCAACAAGCCTGACGTAGTCCTCCTCGACCACCAACTCATTACAATGTTCGTCGTTCTCGGCACCCGGTAACGGTAACATTGTTTTGAAAGAGGAGAAGAAACGGACAAAATATCGAGATTTAATCTTCGAACTCCGTAGACCCTATCCAGACCATTCTGTTAAACTTAAGGCACTGATTATAGGAGCCCCTGGTGGAGCGAGAGATACACTGCTTTTGGAATTAAAGAGCATACCGGCATGCTGCAACTCGGCAGAAATCCTAGCCGGTTGCATGCAGAAGGCCGTAATTCTCGGTTCGCTTCGTCTACTCACTGCACACGACTCGGCCCAGTAATCACTAACCGAACGGACGTGAGGAGTGATTATTGGTATTACCAGCGCACATTCTGTGTGAGTCGGAGCCACAGAAAGAGGCGACTGGTTTTTGGCAAAAAAAAAAAAAATAAGAATACCTTTATTGCCCAACAGATAAATCCATTTATATGACAAAATATACAAATAAATACATACATATGTGTACAATATATAACTAAATATATATATATATATATATATATATATATATATATATATATATATATATATATATCTATATATATATATATGTTATATAAAATATATTGTATTGCATTCATTACTCAAAGTAGTTCTCACACTTCTATAACTTTATTATCAGGTAACATAAAACCTTCAGTATGTTATCTGAAAGCCAGACGTAACTTAATACTGCTACGTGTCTTATCATATAACTATATACATTGTAACCAACGTTTATGATGATTTGCTGAAACCTTATAATGTTCTTTCTTTAAATTAATCTTTTGCCAATTATATTTTAACTTTACTTTCAACAATGTCGGCATAACGAAACTTATAAAGTCGCAGCAAACCCGTTGCATGAGCAGTATAATTTTAGTATTGATATTATTGTTATACTCACACATCTAAATTCTTGTTCGTCCGTTAAATAAAATAAATTGTTTTTAAAAAGTTTAAATCCAAACTAGTGATTTAACAAATTTGGCGCAGCCGGTAGGATTTCACGCGTTATTAGAACACGGATTTGCCTCACTAGTAACGTGGAATTCCAATTCCGAAGTGAAATCAAGAACAAGCTCAAGAAGAAAAGAAACACGAAACAAGAATACTTCAAAGAAGCAACTTCGAAACACGAAGACTTCAACAAAAGAAACAAGAAACAAATCTACAAAGAAACAAACAAAACAACAGGGGAAATCGCAGATAGAACACGGACCTGCCCTCACTGTTTGTGATTCTCCTCTGCAAGCCATCCTTCCCGAAGACACCCCGCTTCCAGAACACGGAATTGCCTCACTGGTTGTGGACTCTGGCCGGAAGACGAATGGAAAAAATTTGGTAAGTCAAAGAATTGACACGTTACCTTTGAAACATTTATTTATAATTTTAAGAAATATTATACAGGATATAGACCAAAAACTATTATCCTTCCCATCTGCAAATTTATTTTTATTTAATTGTATTTAATTAAATAACTTTACAATATCTAATTTAAACATAATAATTAATTAACTTATAAAAATGGCAAACGAAGCTATCTTAGAACCTTACAAACTATCAGAAATTTTCTCAATTGTTCCGGAGTATGACGGAAATCAAATTTTCCTGCAAACATTCTTAAATGCTATTAAATGCGCTTTCGACATGGCGGTCGATAATCAAAAAATACTTTTAACTCTCCATGTTAAAAATAAATTACGTGGAAAAGCCGCTGAACTAGTAAATTCTAGGAACCCGTCAACTTGGGAAGAAATCAAATATCTATTAGAGACTCACTTTGGAGACTCTAGGGACCTTACGTCTCTAATTCAGGACTTGCAAAGAATTAATCAACAATCAAACGAATCCGCTTTAAATTTTGTATCCCGCTTGCAAACGCATAATGCGAAAATGCATGCAGCGATTCAGAAACAGCATTTAACCGCTGATCAAAAAACCGCACAATCCAATTTAATCGAGACAATGACTCTTAACACCTTATTGACAGGGCTGGATCCAAAATTAGGATCTATAATAAGAGCAAGTAATCCTATGGATATGCTTCAAGCAATATCCAGGATTAAACGGGAACTTCAATTGTCATACTTTGAATCTCAGAAATTTCAAAAAGCGAACAAACCATTACCACCTAATTCACTAAATGCTAAGAAGATATGTACATTTTGTAAACGTAATGGTCACACAATAAATGAGTGCCGAACGAAGCAACAAAATTCTTCAGCACCTTTCCAAAACTTTTCTAGGCCTAATTTTCAACAAAATTTCAATCAGGCCCAATCATCCAACTTAAATCAAAATTATCAGCGACCTCAATTTAATCCGAATGGAAATAATAGACCGATGAATTCAAATTTCCAACAAAATAATTACCAGCAAAACAGTTTTCAACAAAACAGGCCTTCAGCTATTAAACCGAATCCCAACTATACAAACCAATCAAGACCACCAATAATTCGGCCAAATCCGAATTATAATCAACAAAGAGCTCATCATATGAACGCTCAAATGAACCAAAATTTTGATGATACGGCTCATCAATACGATTCACAGTACACTGATGATACTGCTCATCAGTACAGCTCACATGCACAATATGCTGATGATACCGCTCATCAATATAATTACAATTGCGATCAAAATTATGAACAATATCAAGATTCATATTCAGACGAACCAACATATCAACAAAATTATTATTTTTCAACAGACCAATTTAATTATTCTGATACTGATCAGGATTTTCGGCAAACTACTCAAGCTCAAGATCATCCACCGGATCAACAGCTATGCGAAATAACAGAATTAGAGAACCAAATTCAAGTAATGAATTTGAACACCAACCAACAGCAAGACAAACAAATATTCCTATAAATAGAGGAATATCAAGTGCTCTTTTAACAGTAAATCCCAAAAACTTATATTACATTGAAGATGCTACAAAAAAATTTAAAATATTAATAGATACAGGTGCCGGACTATCCATATTTAAGCCAAAAACTTGTGAAAAATATTCTAAACGTTTTCCCGAAAACGTTATAATACAGGGAATTACCGATCAAAAAATTCTAATTAATGAATCTACACTCGTTCCGTTTACTCTCAACGATCCTCACAAAGTTTACATTCATAATATTGATATTGAATTCGACGGATTACTAGGATCCGATTTTCTAGAACATTACAACTGCATTATTGACATAAAAAATAAACAATTAATTACCAATTTCAAAACTGTACCTTTATTCAAAGCCACAGAAAATTCCACTAATGTACAAAATAATAAAAAACAAAATGTTCAAAATAATCAATTTCTCAACAAAATTTCTATTAACCCTCGTACAGAACAAATTTCAAAATTTCGATGTAATCTTGTAAATACAGAAGCCATATTAACAGCTATGGAAATAGATAAAGTACGACTTCCTAATGCACTAGTCAAAATTAACAATAAAGGAGAATTTCTTGCCTCCGTATTAAACGCAAACGCAGTCCCAAAAATAATAGATTTTTCCGAAATTAAACTAGAACCAATTCAAAATTTTTCATTAAATAATTTAAACGAATATAATTCTGAAATTTATATAGATAGACGCGAAGAAATAAAACAGCAACTTCGTCTTGATCACTTAAATGAGGAAGAAAGAGAAATAATTACTCAACTTTGCCTAGACTTTTCGGATATCTTCTATCTCGAAAGAGATATTCTAACATTTACTAATGAGATCAAACACACAATAGACACCAACAATGCTAAACCTACTTTTACAAAGTCGTATCGCTACCCTCAAATTCACAAAGAGGAAGTGAAAAAACAAGTATCGAAAATGCTAGAACAAGGTATTATCAAACATTCAAATTCCCCTTGGTCTTCACCGATTTGGGTTGTCCCCAAAAAGCTTGATGCGTCAGGTAAACAAAAATGGCGTGTCGTAGTTGACTACAGAAAACTCAATGAGTTAACTGTAGGAGATAAATACCCTTTACCAAACATTTCTGATCTTTTAGACCAACTTGGCAAATGTCAATATTTCACCACCCTCGATTTGGCCTCCGGTTTCCACCAAATTGAGATCGAACCCAGTGACATTCCAAAAACCGCTTTCACAGTCGAAAACGGTCATTTTGAATTTAATAGGCTTCCATTCGGTTTGAAAAATGCCCCATCAACCTTCCAAAGGGTAATGGATAACATTTTAATAGGAATCCAAAACGAGAGATGCCTCGTATACATGGACGACATAATCGTCTATTCCCCAACAATCCAGGACCATGTTTCACGGCTTACCGAAGTCTTCAAACGTCTTCAAAAAGCTAATTTAAAAATTCAACCGGACAAGTGCGAATTCCTTCGTAAGGAAGTTGCATATTTAGGTCACCTCGTCACCAAAGAAGGTGTAAAACCAAATCCAATTAAGATCGAATGCATCAAAAATTTTCCCCAACCAACTAACCAGAGAGAGATTAAATCATTTCTTGGCCTCGCCGGATATTACCGACGATTCATTGATAATTTCGCCAAAACTTCCAAACCTCTCACTAAATTACTGCAAAAAGACACCCCTTTCAATTTTGATTCAGAATGTTTAAAATCTTTCGAAGATTTAAAACAAACCCTTACGTCAAGCCCCATACTATCGTATCCAAATTTTGACGAGCCATTCCTACTCACAACAGATGCGAGCGCTTTTGCGATTGGCGCTGTACTTTCGCAAGGTCCAATAGGTAAAGATCTACCCATAGCTTTCGCCTCCAGAACTCTCTGTAGTGCGGAAACAAAGTACTCAACAATAGAACGAGAGCTCCTCGCTATTGTTTGGGCCGTAAAACATTTTCGCCCATATATTTTTGGTAGAAAGTTCAAACTGATAACAGATCACAGACCTCTTACCTGGCTTTTCTCTATTAAAGACCCCGGTAGTCGCCTAGCACGCTGGCGCTTAAAACTTGAAGAGTACGACTACCAGATTGAATATAAACCTGGCAAAATTAATAAAAATGCAGATGCCTTATCCCGTATTAAAATTAACCATTTTCAAAAATGTGTCGATTTCAAAAACAAAATTTTAACATCAAATACAGACGACGAATCGATTAGTTCAGAAAATACCGAAATTTCACCAGAATCAATTTTACAAGAATTAAATACATTTGTTCACCTATATAAAACCCAGTCACTAATATACTATTCAAAAATTAAAATTACGAACAATCAATTATTGGACAAAGGACATAAAGGCATAATAACGTTTTTCCAAAAAGAAAAACTCGAAGACTTACATTATAAAATAATTGAAGATATTTTCGAGGAAAAACCAAATTTTATTCACAATAAAATTAATATAGTCACGAGTAAAACGGTGAAAAACCGAAAATATTATATTATTTTGTTACCCTTCGACATCGAAGAGATAATCGAAACAATGTTTATTACTCTTTACAAAGACAAAGACATTTTCGAATCTTCAAAAACATATTTCATTGAAAACAATTTAGAATTGCCAATACTCGAAATGTTGTCATTTATTTTCACTGAAAAAGATTTAAACCTAGTTAGTTGCCAAAACATAACTAAGACGCCTGACGAAGATCAAATTCCGATAATATTAGACCAAAACCATACAGGAAAAGCAAATTTACACCGCGGAATAAACGAAACCATTCGAAGAATAAGGAATAAATATAACTGGCCCGGTCTAACTAAAGACGAAACTAAATTCATTGAAAATTGCGAAATATGCCAGAAAACAAAGACTTTACGGAAAAACTTAAACAATCCCTTGGTGATAACTGAAACACCAAGAACACCATTTGAAAGAATAAATATCGATATACTAGAAATTCCAAAAAGAAATTATGTTTTAACTATTAGAGATGAACTAACCAAATTTACTCAAGCGTACCCATTAGAGGATAAATCCGCTAAATCAACAGTAAATACATTACTTCTTTACTTTCAGCATTTTGGTACTCCGCTTCGTATACATTCGGATTACGGTAAAGAATTCGACAATGTATTACTTAAAGACCTATGTACCTTATACGACATAAAATTAACATTTTCTAGCGTTAGCCACCCTCAATCAAACGGATCTGTGGAAAGATTTCACTCCACACTTTTAGAGATGATTCGTACTAATCAGGCTGAAAACCCTAATGAACATCCATTAAACGTAATTCCTTACGCTGTTATTTGTTATAATAACTCGACGAATAAAACACACGGTTTCTCTCCATACGAGCTAGTATTTGGACATACGTCCAGTCGCCTGACCTTTCCACCTGAAACTTTGTATAACCAAAAAGAGAAAAAATATCAAAATATATACGAGACCTAAATAATAGAATTTCATACTATTATAAAATTGCACGCACAAAAACTGAGCTTCAAAAAGAAAAGGCTAAATTAAGATTCGATAGAAACGTTCCAGAACATCCTACACAATTTAAAATAGGCGATAAAGTCTATGTTAAGGAATCTCAAATTAAAGATAAATTACATAATAAATTTAACGGTCCTTTCGAAATAATAAAAATCTTTCAAAATTCTGCAATTTTATTAAATCTCGAAACGTCACAAACGACAAAAGTCAATTTCGACAGGATGAAACCATATTTTGAGAATTAAATTATTTTCAGGTTTCTTCTGCTGATTGGAGCAGCAGTATCCCAATACACCATTACTCCAATAAACAACACCATTGGAATATATTATCATCGAGACAGCGAAATCGTTGTAACAAATAAACAATGGACTCTTCTGGTTCACAAAAACATTTCATCAATAAAGAACACTTTTGAACATAACGAGAAAATGCTTGAAATTCTCTTACACGCTATTAACCCCACATTTGAAAACATGAACCTTTTTCGAGGTGAAGTAAAAACACACATCAGCTTATTAACCCAAATTTCAAATTCAATTCAAGAAAAATTAAGCGAAATTTATTTTGATACTAAACGTTACAAACGTGGAATTCTCAATGGCATTGGTACAATATTTAAGTCAATTACAGGAAATTTAGATTCCGAAGATGGCGAATACTACATGAATTGCATCAATAAATTAACTAATGACGAGCATCAATTAGAAAATTTAATGAAAAATCAAATCTCAGTAACAACATCCGTCATAAAGAATTTTAACGCTACCATACAAAAGTTGCAAATTGATGAAGCCACCTTCAATAGAGATATAAAAATAATATCAGACGCAATTTATAGGACAGCAGATAAAATTAAAGTAATTGAAGCAAAATTAAGATTTTTAGAAAAATGTGAACTTCTCATGGAAAGTTACCTGTATATCGAGAATCAATTAAATGATATTCTAAATTCAATAACTTTCGCGCGATTAAAAATTATTCATACGTCGATAATCAATCCTGAAAATTTGATAACCTCGCTTCAGGAAATTTCACAAAATTTACACCAAAACAATTTACCACTCATTATAAAATCTTCCAATATTGCCAAATATTTGGATATTATGGAATTAGAAGCATACCAAACTGATTCAGACTTGGTATTTGTATTAAAAATCCCTCTAATAGACCAACAAAGATACACCCTTTTTAGATTATATCCAATCCCTATCCTAAATAATAGAACTGGTCTATATCATGTTTTATCTTCATCACAAAAATACTTAGCGCGTGACGTCGATTCTTTGATGTACATACCCATCAAAAATCTGAAAGACTGTAAACCACTTTTCTTTGGCACAAAGATATGTTCCAATCTATTTGCATACCCCATCGACGACAATGCTATATGTGAAGCCCAAATCCTGAAACACTTAAAAACTTTACCTGAGAGCTGCCAAACTTCAATAATATTTGCAAAAGGCTACAATGTCCAACAACTAACGGACTCATCATGGCTAACAATTACTTCAGAACTACTTCAAATTACTGTAAATTGCAAACAAATAAACACCAAGACAGAGATCATTTATAAAAATTCCATTCTTAAATTGCAACCTGGATGTAGTGCTTTCATAGGAGTGACAAAAATACAAACTGACCCTAAGAACTTTTCGCAAACCAGTGTTAGTGATCACCCCATTTTAATTCCCTTTAATTGTTGTCAAGGAATCCCCGATGACATCCAAATCCCAAAATTAGAACCATTAAAATTGAATAACTTAAATGTGGAAGACCTCGAGATTGCCAAACACAAATTGGACGAGTATTCTCGAACGTTAGACGATTTGATCAATGAACCATTTGTCACCAAACACATCTCTTGGTTCACTTATTTTATCATTACACTAATAGTAACTCTCATTTTGTTATATATTTTATGTAAATGCCGAAAGAGAAACAGATTAGCAATCGCCCTCACAACAAATTCACCACCACCTCCACCTGGACCTTCTAAACGCTTAAGAGAATCCTTCAGGAGCATCCTGCCCAGAAGAAGACCATCGATCAGATCCAAAGATGAAACCCCAGAGGAAGAAATCGAACTGAACTAATGTTTCTCAGTTATAAATCGGTTTCAAAGACTCTATATATTTTAATTTTGTAAATTTTATATTTAAAAAATATTAATTGTATAATTTAAACTTAACTTAAGGCTTCATATTCTCAATTAACTTTATTATTATTATATAACTTCAATAATCGTTAAATTCATAATTATTAATTTCAATTTTACTTATTTTGAAAAGTTGCTGTATAACACCAACTTTTTGTTAAAAAGGGGAGTTGTTATATAAAATATATTGTATTGCATTCATTACTCAAAGTAGTTCTCACACTTCTATAACTTTATTATCAGGTAACATAAAACCTTCAGTATGTTATCTGAAAGCCAGATGTAACTTAATACTGCTACGTGTCTTATCATATAACTATAAGTTATTGTATAACTATAACTATAACTATAACATATTGTAACCAACGTTTATGATGATTTGCTGAAACCTTATAATGTTCTTTCTTTAAATTAATCTTTTGCCAATTATATTTTAACTTTACTTTCAACAATGTCAGCATAACGAAACTTATAAAGTCGCAGCAAACCGGTTGCATGAGCAGTATAATTTTAGTATTGATATTATTGTTATACTCACACATCTAAATTCTTGTTCGTCCGTTAAATAAAATAAATTGTTTTTAAAAAGTTTAAATCCAAACTAGTGATTTAACATATATATATATATATATATATATATATATATATATATATATATATATAAATAAATAAATAAATAAATAAATAAATAAATAAATAAATAAATAAATAAATAAAAGGTTAACCTCTAAATAACTGTCATACAAATATACATACAATCGATTAGTTCAGTAGCATATAATTTATAGGACAGTAAAAAGTTGTTTCCCTACAGACAGTAACTCGTTATGAGTACAATTGTTCAAATCACAAGTTCTAGATATTACGTTAAAATTCTGAGAATGCTACTGGATTCAAATAATTCTAATTTTGAGATTAATATATTATGATTCACTTTGTCAAATGCCTTCGAAAAATATACAATACATCGACTTGACCTTTATTATCTATATGATTTGCAACTATCTGGATGAATTCTGCTAAATTTGTGACGATTGAACGTTTTACTACGAACCCATATTGATGAGGGGATAAAACAGATTGCACACCAAGATAAACGTGGGTGTGTAATGATATTTCGAAAACCTTTGCCAGATTTGACAGAATAGTAATTAGGCGATAATTTTTTGGCAGATGGATTGCCATTTTCTAAAATAGAGCCAGATCCTTGCTACTTTCTAGACCTCAGGAAAAGTGTGAGTAGACAGTATTAGATTAAACAATATAAGAAGTGGCTTTATTAAGCCTCCTGAGCAATCTTTAAGAAGAAAACTCGGGATTTGATCATCTCCACTGGTCATTTTGTTCTTAACTTAAGTTTAGATAAAGATTGTCGAATATCCGCTTCTTTAAATTGCACTACATTGATACAGGTTCAGTCACTGACAGAACTAGAGTTTATAACCTGTACATCGTCAGTAGAAAAGACACTGGAAAAATATCTAGCGAATCTATTAACAACTTCGTTTGAAGCATCAAATGGTTCCTAATCAAAGAAAACCGCTGATGGAATATGCGTCGAAATATTCTTGCTGTGTACATAAGACCAAAAGCTTTTGGGATCTCTTAAAATTCTGCTGAATGTATATTATATATTAAACAGTTATTGTTAGCATCAAATATTTGTGCTTTAATAATGCCTTGTAATCCTTTGAATTCAGTAAGATCAGTTAAGTAAGTTCTTAAATTTGTTATGATGATAAGCTTTCAGTTACTGCAAGAGACTAAGCTACATCCGGATGATCGGCTGAGAGTTCAAAGGATATCAGGTTCATAGGAAAGACCGCACCAAGGCCAGGGATGGGACGACAATCCTAGTCAAAAACGAGATTGACCACCATCCTCTTCGCTCTCCCGGACCTGGACCAACTCGAGGCCATGGCGGTGACCATACGCCCAGGACAACAAGACGAGCTCACGGTAGTGTCCTGCTACCAAAGGCCCCAAATACGCATCAATCAACAAGACTTGGAAGCTATATTTTCTGCAAGGAAACGGATAAGCGCCATAGAAGTCTTCAATGTGAAATCCTCACTATGCTTCAGATCTTCAGATACTTGGGCCGCCGGAGCCAACTCACTATCAAGCCAATGGAATTCTGGACGTCTTGGACATCGCATTGTTACAAAACGTAGCAGTCCATAATCCCATCCTGATACGAGTTGTAGAAGACATAGCGATAGGGAGCCTGGAGTTCATCAGAAGGCAAACCAACTGGACTCAATATAGAATTACCCTCCAAAGGATAATCGAAACCATTCATCCCATCGACACGACGGAAAACCTGGAAACGGCCACCGAGAATCTTGAGAGAGACGTTCAGATCGCCCTCAGTCAAAGCACGACGGAGACCATGACGAGGCGAGTTAGAAATCCCACGGGAGTACTCCCGCCGGACACCATCCTACTCATCAGGGAGCGATGTGCAGCCAAAAGCCAGCCCAGAAAAACAGCCTCTGGAAGACTCAGAAAGCTGTACGTACCCCACCCCCTCGACCCCACCGCTATACGGAGAAAGGGGACTGGTGTACACCAACGAAGAGAAGGTGGAAGCCTTTGCGGACAGCCTTAAACTATAGTGCAGGAAAAACCAGAACGACAACGAGGACGAGGACTGGAGCGAGGATGTATAGCGTTGGGCGAGGCTCATCCGTAGGATGCCTGAGGACTTAATGTTCCGACCAGCTTCGGCCAAAGAAGTCAGACTGATCCTGAAGAACCTCACTACATGGAAGGTACCAGGATGCAACAACATCAGAAGTCGAACCCTCAAACGACTGCCAAGGAAGGGGCTAGTAGCATTGCTCAACATCATCAACGCGTACATACTACGATTAAGGCATTTCCCCGAGAGATGGAAGATGGCAGACGTCATCTTCATCCCCAAAGCAAGCAAGAACCTAATGCACCCTTCGAATTATAGGCCCATCAGTTTACTACTCGCAATCAACAAAGTACCAAGAGAGTCATCTTAAACCGACTCGAGGAGCTATCCTGCGAGCTGAACGTCATCTCAGATGAGCAGTTTGCCTACCGACAAGGACACTCTACTGAGATGCAGGTCGTGAGGCTGGTGGAATACGTAACAGAGGGGTTCCAACACAAGAACGTTACCGGAGCTATTTGCCTGGATATTACCAAGGCCTTTGACACAGTTTGGCATGATGGATTACTGGCCAAGATGCTAAATCAAGGATATCTACCATTACCAATGGTAAGCCTAATACAATCCTTCCTTCGCAGGAGACGAGCCAGAGCCAAGGTAAAGAACATCCTCTCCAACTGCAGGATCATAGAGGCAGGGATATCGCAAGGAGAATTCCTATCTCCACACCTGTTCTCGATGTTCATCTCGGACCTCCCTAGGACGGATCAAACCACTGTTGCTCTCTACGCCGACGACACCGCGATTGTCGCAAAGTCAAGGCGGGCCCACATGGTGACGAGATACGTCCAGAGTGCCACGGACGAATTAGAGGAGTGGTGATCTACGTGAAGTGGTGAAGACCAGAGAAACTCCAACCAACAAAGTCACCATCAACGAAGAGGACATCCCATGGACCGACAACACCGTCAAGTACCTTGGCGTAGCAATGAATGCGTCCCTGACGTTGCAGGCCCACATTAGGAACCGTACAGGGATAGCCAAGTCCACTCTGGCAAAAATCGGCCCAATGCTGGGACGCAACACGGACCTCAACCTAAGGAGCAACCTGCTGCTCATCAAACAGATAATACAGCCCCATATAATGTACGCTGCTACCGCATGGGGGTACGCTGCCAAGACGCATATGAAGAACATCCAAGCCGTAGAGAACATTGCGTTGAGATGTGCTCTGGACGCTCCCGGGTTCGTCAGAAATGATGACATCAGAAGAGACCTAGAGTACAAGACCGTCACGGAGAAGATTCAAGACAGGGCGAAGAAGCTTTACGATCGGACGATGGACCACGATAACCCCCTGATAAGAGTAGTCTTTGACTATGACCCGGGAGGACCGCACCGCCATGAGAGACCAAAACTCCAGGTTCTCGCGTAAGAAAATAGGATACTCACCCCAACTTATTTATTTATTTATAATACCAGGTTATATACACCTGTCGCCCGATAACCATACCTTACCTTACAGGTGGACCGACATAGACATTTCCACACCTACCTACAGGAAGTGGGGCCCTATTGCCACATTTTCTGCCTTTCTCCCTCCCGACCCTGGGATGTTGAGCTGGGGGTATCTGTAAACCCCCAGACAACCCTCCGTCCTGAGTTACAAGACTCACCCTAACGTACTCCCATCCGAGTCCTGCTCTGTGCGCGGGACTCACGACAGATTACGTCCCCGGGGGCAGATAGCCGGTGAAGAAAAAAAATGAGAAGACAAGAAGAGCATCAGGACAGGTCCCAGCCGGCGGGGTTAAACGAGCTAGGACGAAGGATCCTAGCTAGAGGACGAAGGACCCTTTAAGAGGATAGGAGGAAGGTTCGGACTCACCGCCGCCAGGCACATCGCTCATGTTTACGAGTAGCGCTTCTTGCATTGCTCGTGCTGGGAGTGGGTGAGGCGGGGGGAAAGGTAGATTCACCCTTCACGAGGCTCTCCGGGTCTACAGCGATGAGTGGGTAAAGGGCAATAATCCTTCCCGTCCCGCAAATACCCCTCATCTAGGTCACCGTGCCGCCAAGTGGATATTGGCGAGATACTTACTTAGGTCTCTCTTGTCAGCCGTAGGCTATACTGGTCTACTTATCGGTAACCTGCGTATAAACAAATTTTCGTTAATTGATTTCCATACGCGAACAGGATCTGCAAGAGGAAGAATGAGTATCAATACAAGGTAGAAGTGCACTAGGATCTAACGAGAGACAATTCTTCCGTAAGTCTCCTTTATTTCTTGATTAAGTATTAATCATAAGTATTGCAAAAAAGTTACGAGAACCAACAACGCAGTAAACGAGGTTAGCACAAAAACTAGAAAGGAGGCAGATTAAGACTCTAGCCGCGAACCGAGCCAAAAATGCGGTATATCGGACTCGTTTTCTGAAAACATGACTCCTAAGCATATAGTAACCCTTAAGATACAAACACTAGAAATGCCATGCCAAAAGAGCAAACAGTGATCGTAGAAATAAGAAAACATTACAGAAAGCCCCACAATGAACCTGAATAATTTCAAGAAGGTAATTCATTCCCAAAGTGTAAATTTAGCCGAAAAACGATTCCCTCTCGAAGATACGTTATCGAACATAGAAATAAGTAAATTAAAATCTATTTTAATTGACTTATTAAACTCTATCCCTATTGATTTAATAGTGACGCTTTCGTCACGTCACTATTAAATCAAATTCCAAATTTTAATAAAGAGGAAGACTTAGGACTATTTATTTTGCATGTAGATAATATTTTATCACAATTTGCTTGCAGACCATTCAGTATGCAGACGACACAATATTATACAGTCACACCCATCATGTCCAGACTGCCTTACAAAAACCGAAATACCATATGCAAATAGAAAAATATTTTAAAATATGGAAAATCAAGATTAACGCCACTAAAACTTAACAACAATCACTAGAAAACTCTCCCAAATAAAAATAACAAGCCCAATTAAAATAAACAACATTAACATAAATGAAATAAGAAAAGCGAAGTACCTGGGGGTTATTTTGGAACGACAACTTAAATTTAAAGCTCACATCGCAGACAGGGTAAGCAAATATTACATATCAATGAAAAAAATGTTTCCACTAATTAACAAAAAAAGCAAATTATCAACTAAAAGTAAAATATTATTATATAAAACTATATTAAGACCAATACTGATCTATGCTTGCCCTGTCTGGCATAACATAGCTAACACGCATTATAAAAATTACAAACAATACAGAATAAAACCCTCAGGTTGCTTACGCAATCTGACAGATATATAAACATACAGCTGCACGATAAAGCCATAATACAACATATTAAACACTTTATTAAGAACATATCAAACGAATTTTACTCAACACAAATACAGCACGTAAATTTAACTAAAGAATTAATGGAGGTGAACTTGGAAGAGCCGCATACATACAAATATCTTAATGAAAACCTAAATATTTGACATAAGAAAATGACCAGATACCAACGCACACAGACTGACAAAGGGAATCGCCGGAAACCGGGTGTCCTGAGCGAATACAGGTAACTATATTTCGCGAAGGAACCCAGACGAAAAGCAACTCGCTTCTTAATAATGACTAATAGCGGCACATGCCAGCAGCCCGGACGGTGGCAGATTTCTGCGAACCGTTCACGTTAAACAGGTGAAAAGCAGAGTATTGCCAACATAAATAAAACAACATTAACATCACAGAAAATAAGCAAAGAAATAAAGAACAAAACAAAAGCAACTGAAAATATCTGAAACAGGTTTTTTTTCAACATTTTTCCTGTCAGAAACATAGAAATTATAATAGATCAATTAAAGTAGAGGGCGATAGCTGGTTCTAGAGTTCCCCCACCACTTTCTATGACGCCACAGTTGACCTTGAGGGGTCACCCTGCCCAAGGTCGTCTCGGTCGAGGTCACCTTGATCGAGATCATCCTGTCAAGGGCACCCCGTTAAAGGTCACCCTGTTAAAGGTCACCCTGTTCAAGGCTATCTCGACCAAGGTCGCCATGTTCAAGGTCGTCTCAAGATCATCTCGGCCAAGGGCACCCCGGTCAAGGTCGCCTCAAGGTCATCGTGACCTTGGTTGAGGTCACCTTGGCCTTGATCAATATCACCGGTGAAAGTCACTTGGTGGAGGTTATTTCAAAGTCGATTTCATCGGAACCAATCACAGATGACATATTTTGTTTAAAAGTGTGGACGCGTTTCGGTTAGCATCATACAAACAGCACATTGTAAGGTGCACTCTCGTTCAGGGTGGTCTTTTAAATTGAAGTTTTAATTATATTCAAATTTAATTAATTTAATCTATTTTATTCAAATGATTAAATATCAATTAGCGACAATTAGAGGATTCAATTTCATATCATTATTTAATAAAAAAAAGTCCGGTTATGTTAGGATTCGAACTCACAGCCTTTGGGTTTCCAGCCTAACGCTTTTAGCGATGAGCTATCCAGGTCTTAAGCTATTAGAGTACGAGGGTCGGGAGTATGGCTGCACTAAAGGAAAAATAACTGGCAGCACGAAAAAAAAGACTGATGACGTCACTCACATCATTACTTTAAAATTTCTCAAATACAGATTGGTTAATATACGAGGTGATTTTTGAAATATATACAGTACTTGGTCGTAATATTTACAGGGTGGTTTTTAAATTTAAGCTTTAATTATATTCAAATTTAATTAATGTAATCTAATTTATTCAAATGATTAAATGACTATTTTTTTTATAACGGGTGTTTTATATTAGGGTGCATTTTACTTTAATATCTGTAATAGTCGACGTGGGTTGTTGTATCTTGTGTTGATCCTTATGTAGACAAGATTCCCCGTCGAACAATGATGTCGATTAGATGAAAAACATTGTTTACGTAATTTTTTATTTTTATAATAAGGGGTTGAAATATCTGTTAATATACAGGGAGGTCTTTTCAAATTTTCATAGTACTTGGGGTGTCGTATTTACAGGGTGATCTTTTTAAACTTAAATTGTATTTTAATTATATTTAAATGATTAAATATTTACTTTTTCTGATAATGGACGTTTTGTGTTAGAATGAGGTATATTGTTGATAGCATTCAAGATGCTATCAAGCACGGGATTTTAAAACGTTTATCGTATAAGATTAAACTTTGGTATACGAACTGCTTGATGCAAAATATGGTATTTTGTGTACCGATTATCTATTGAAAATTGATTGAAATGAAAATAAAAGAAAATGGCAGCGAAACAATAATATGATAAATAAATATAATATTTATTATATATACTTTCTAATAATCATTACTATCACATTATCATCAAAAAATTATTATTCAGAAAAAAGCTCGGTAAATTGAAGCCATTGGAAATATATTTTCGATAAAATATGGTATTTATTCTAAATTGAAAAAGATACAGTTACATATGTATACCCCCTCATTTGACCATATGAAATATAAAACATATCACATAAATTAGACTAAAACTACTAAACTACCAGATCCAAAGACGAAGCGGTTCAGGAAAGGGTTACAAATAACAAAAAGAAGAGGTCTATAGTTAGAACAGAGAAAATTTTAATGATTTGAATTTTACAGGGTGTTCTCTTATATGCCATATAGCCTTCTCAAAACATATCCATCTAAACACATGGACTACAGTAAAGAGGACCCTAAACACAAATACAATTTTATAATATAACATTTAACAAAAATTTATAAGATTTTTAGGTCGTACATCGAAAAAGTCTGATTGTATGCTTTATAGTATTATCATTATATTGTAATAGTATTATTATACTAATTATTTTCCAGTATTCATTAAGGTATACAATTCTTCGGCATGAATTATCATGAACAATTTACGCGTGTCATGGATTCAGAGAAGAATAGCTATTATTATTTTCTCGCTCTCATAAGATCTGAATTTCTAAGTAATTCCTGATGTGTTCCTAGGGCATTTATCGGGGCAATTCGACTGGGGTACAGTCTTGAGGTGGTTATTATATTCTGGGGTTTGAGTTCCAAATGAGAACGTTTGATAGGCCGCCCCTTTTAAATGTAACCGTCTAACTTTTTTTTTGTTTCTTGAGTAATACGCCAGCATTAAACGAAAAGTATATTACATTACATACATTATATTACATTACATACATTAGTATATTACATTACATAGTATAGTATATTAAATTACATTAGTATATTACACATTATAGTTAGTATATTAACATTAAAATATTTATTATAGTTAGTATTAATGATGACTCTTAATTTACTCTTGAAAATCTTCTTATGGAGGTACTTCTATCTAGTGGGATATACGATTATAAATCATTTCCCAGACGATCATCTGAGATTACAAGAGAAAATACATATTTGCTCTATTATTCTCTAACTGGATTTTCAACAACTGGGGCACTCATGTCTGATATACCTGACTCCTTATAGTGCCAGCTTCTTTTGTACAGAAGTCTGACAGACACTAAAGTCGATACTGTTCCCATGTAGAAAATCTAATGAGCCATATTGTCAAATTTTACACTAGCTCAGAGAGATAGCAACCATGCCCAATATATTCCTGAATATCCGATAGATTAACAGTTGAAATACTGAATTTTGATAAATTTAATTAATTAGATTTTAAGCTTGTCTAAAACTTCAACCCAATATATTACCTACTCTGATACGTGGCATGGAAACCTCGCGCAAAAAAATTATTACCCCCCTGTTTTCTATTTTAAATTTTTAAAAAGAATATATATATTTTTTCCCATGAGATACCCAAGAACTACCCATGAAACGACCATGACAGCCGTGAAATACCCATGAAACTATATATTCTTTTATAAAAGAATATATGTTTTTTCTTTTGTGATGGGAAGTTACACCCATGAGATACCCAAGAACTACTCATAAAACGACCATGGCATAGCCATGATATACCCATGAAACTATAAAGCGATTTAGATCTTGTTAATCAAACTATTCATGCTCTAATCCCTGTCTAGGCAACATGTCTTTTCTACTGGATATTGACCCCTGTTGTTATGGATTAAAACATAATGGATCAAGTCTTATGATTGGTAAAGTACCGGTACAGATTAAAGAAGATGTTCTCCATATCGAGGCAAACAAATTTCATCAAAAAAAAAGGTCTAATAGAATTATTAACAAAGCGGAAGCCGCAGGACTTTAACGACGAAGATATACAATCTTATAAGCGTATTCTAATATTAACTAATGCAGACATGAGAAACTATGGAAATGTGTATCGAATAAACCCTAACAGCTCGTGGAAATATCAGAATGTTATATCACAATTAGATCCACCAAAAAGAAATAGTCGCAGTATGAAGGTGTGTAACGGAAATATCAGAATATTATCCCGATCCCTAAAAGAAATAGCAGTCTGCGAAGGAAATGTTCAATATCTTATTAATATGGTAGCTTATTTATACATTTACATGAAATAAATAAAATTATAATCTAAGAGTGTTTTTATATCCACGTATATTTAACTTATGTGTGGTTACCTTATTCGCATTAAATAAAATTTGAACCCCCGGATAAAGATAGTTTGCAGGGTATACTTTATCATTCATATCTTTCCTCGAAAGGTCTAGATAGTTATGAGGCCTTTTTAATAAAAATATGCTGTTCATTGCATTAAAATTATACACTGTATATTCGAGCCTAATTTTAGATTCCCCACCCCCTCTTCCCTTTTGAACTTTACACCCTTTAATTACTTAATTATTCTCGAACGATGGTTTCCAATACCGTAGACAACGTTGGTAAAATACTGATGGGGTGATAGCCAGAAATAACTTCTGGATTATTCCTTTTGGAACAGGTATCACATGGAAATATTTCCAATCCACGGGAAAATATCCTGCAGTTAAACACTTATTTATAATAAATGTAGAGTACTCACTTAAATAGGGGAAATACATATAACAAACCTTTTCTGATTAATATTATCAGAATTTTTGGCGTTTGTTTTAATTTCAAAACAATATTTTCTATACGACTTGTAACCGTAATAAAATCAAAATTATTGTTTAGCCCTCGAAATGTTTCACGATGTTCATCAAGAATTAAATTATTATAAGTATTGTTAGATTGTTGAGGTAAATTATCGATTAATAAATTATTAAACAAGCGAGGGTTTACGGTGGTAGTATCAATATCTTTAGTTTTCATAATATTTAAATATTTTAATGTTTTCCAAAAACTATTGAGGTCGGTTCTAAATTTTAATTGCAAAAAATGCCTTTTTCTCAGTTCTGATAGATCGGTTAACAAGATTGCGCTCACTGATCACTAATGTATTATTAAGTTTTAAGCTAAGTAAACGCCGGGAATAGTTCATTTTGCGCTCGCCCTCGCATGGATTAAAAATGTCATACCATATTTAGGCATACAAATCAACTCGCCAATTATTATTCATATGAATTATTTATTTTTTCAAATTGTATTTTAGACGGCATAATATAGGTATTGAACTGCGATACGTTATAGTTTTAAGGCGAAACACATGTATTTTTTTTATCTGCATATCGGGGGATCAAACTTGTTCCAGCACGTCCGCCGACATAATATACCATCCCCTACCAACGTAGCGCAACTGTACTGGTCTTGATATGGGATTCTTTTGTTCTTACACCATTTGTATTAGTACAGTGTGACAGTAAGGAGTTTACTACTACATATTCTCAGAGCAGTGTATTATTTATACTGTTTTTAAATTTGTCTTGTTTACCGGATTCTATTTATTTATACATCGTTACCCTGTTTACTTATAGCCCACTAGATTATTTTTATACGACACTTCCTAATTAAGTATGTATAATCTTTGTTCAACATAAACGCTGTCGGAAATAAAAAACAATATTTATATCGATAGAGAAATTCTCTGTTAAGTTTTCTTTATTAAGATCACATTAAATTGTTGATTAACAGAATTTTAGTTTTCTTTTTGTATTTTATTAGGTTATCTAATAAGTTATTTGTGGCTTGTTAAACAATGTTTATGCATTTAATAATCCCTGTTAAAATCGAATACATGCGGATTGCTGCATGTGGTTAAGCACTAATGTCTGCGGTTTTGCCCTGGTATGCAGATTTTTGCAGTTTGTTTAGCAGTATGCAGAAAGGTATTAGTATAAATAAAACACACTCAGATTATCTAAAAATTCTTTATTATTGAAAATTTAAAATAGAAAACGGGGGTAATGATTTTTCCTATTTCAGAGAGGTTTCCATGCCACGTATCAGAATAGGTAATATATTGGGTTGAAGTTTTAGACAAGCTTAAAATCTAATTAATTAAATTTATCAAAATTCAGTATTTCAACTGTTAAGCTATCGGATATCCCGGAATATTTTGGGCATGGTTACTGTCTCTCTGAGATAGTGTAAAAGTTGACAATATGGCTCATTAGATTTTCTACATGGGAACAGTATTGACTTTAGTGTGTCAGACTTCTATACAAAAGAAGCTATCACTATAAGGAGTCAGATATATCAGACATGAGTGCCCCAGTTGTTGAAAATCCAGTTAGAGAATAATTTTTAGATGATTAATTTAAATGTATATCCGGTAGAACTCTTTAATTTAACAGAAGATATTAATGATAATGATAATATGACTATTTACGAAAACACGCTAGTACTATTTATCTCTGGATGTCCGTAACCATTATCTTGTCCGTCTGAGTAGTGGATTTTGAACGTGAGCGACTGTAATGATTTAAAATACTCGAGGTGATGATTATATGATGTTCGTTCTAAATCGGGCTTTCGGCTGACCGTTAGTTTATTTTGTGGTTTATATTTGAAAATTTCTTCATTCCGCGATAGTCGTGTGAACATCTCATGTTAATTTGTTGCCGTTTCCAATTTTATGCGTAAAGTTTCTTCCGTCGGATAGTTAGTCTGTTATACCATATTATATGTTACATTATATTCTTATGTACCACTTATATTACCATATACTTTATATCCTATACTTGAAAATTTCTTCAATACAGTGAGAGTATTAGTTGAGTGAAGCCTTTAGGCTATTTGGTTATCTATATTACTGAGTTTTATCTAGTAGAATATGGAAAAATTCGTAATCGCCAAAGATTTTGTCAAGAGAATTAAGCGTTTTAATCTGACTGGTCGTACTATCGAATTTAAAATAAATCCTGTACCATTTAATGATGAGCCTGTGTCCCGGATAAAAGGAAGCCATAAATCAGGCGAGAGACAGTTATACTTTTGCCAGAAATTCGGGTACAGATTAATTGTATGTAGAGAGAGCGTTAAAACCGGCTTTATGAAACATCTTACTGAAGTGAGAAAAAAGATTCAAATAGGTGATTATATTCGCACACAATGGCCGTGTGCTCGATAACCAGTTTATTTTCAATTATATGCTCGTTAATATAGATGTCAAACCCCGAATTAACTGAGAGGGAAAAAAATGATTTCGATGAAAATACAGAATATCAAATTTCTAGATTCCCTTAACTATTTTCCACTGGCTGTTGTGAATTCACCAAAATCATTCCGATTAGATGATACCGTTAAGAAAGGGTATTTTCCCCGCCTATTTAAAATAATAGAAACTACTTCCACCTATCGAATTTTATTCCCTTGACAGCATGAAATACGAGTACCATCCAAGTTTTTACGATGGTATAACGCACACAAGCAAGGCGAATTTGATATGGAACATAACATTATTGAATACAACATATCTAACGTGGAGATTTTGGTTCTTGTCTGCCTTAAATTCCGAAAGCATTGCATTCTATAGATATTCTCAACAATGTACGTTGACCGAAAATTGTATAAAGCAAATATGTATTTTCTCTTGCAATCTCAGATGATCGTCTGAGAAATGGATTATAATCGTATATCCCACTAGATAGAAGTACCTCCATAAGAAGATTTTCAAGAATTAATTAACTGAGTCATCATTAATACGAACTATCATATTTTAATCGGATATTGTCGTGGATATTATGAGCAAACTTTATTTGTGTCCTAATTTTTGATATAATACAATATGTAATCAGTGGTTTATTTACTATAAGCACAATTCGATGAGGATCGAAGGAGTAGGGCTTTTGTAGGTGAATGGGGACATGCAAACATATCTTCATGCTTTTTATCAAAACACCTAGTTATATTCATTTTAAAGACAAATTCTCATATACGTAATATAGGTAGAAATAGTCCTTCTTTTCGTTTCATGCTGGCATATTACTCAAGAAACAAAAAAAAAAAGACGGTTACATTTAAAAGGGGCGGCCTATCAAACGTTCTCATTTGGAACTCAAACCCCAGAATATAATAACCACCTCAAGACTGTACCCCAGTCGAATTGCCCCGATAAATGCCCTATAAACACATCAGGAATTACTCAGAAATTCAGATCTTATGAGAACGAGAAAATAATAATAGCTATTCTTCTCTGAATACATGACACGCGTAAATTGTTCATGATAATTCATGCCGAAGAATTGTATACCCTAATGAATACTGGAAAATAATTAGTATAATAATACTATTACAATATAATGATAATACTATAAAACATACAATCAGACTTTTTCGATGTACGACCTAAAAATCTTATATTTTTGTTAAATGTTATATTATAAAATTGTATTTGTGTTTAGGGTCCTCTTTACTGCAGTCCACGTGTTTAGATGGATGATATGTTTTAAGAAGGCTATTAATATGGCATGTAAGAGAAAACCCTGTAAAATTTAAATCATCAAAATTTTCTCTGTTCTAACTATAGACCTCTTCTTTTTGTTATTTGTAACCCTTTACTGAACCGCTTCGGCTTTGGATCTGGTAGTTTAGTAGTTTTAGTCTAATTTATGTGATATGTTTCATATTTCATATGGTCAAATGAGGGGGTATGCAAATGTAACTGTATCTTTTTCAATTTAGAATAAATACCATATTTTTTCGAAAATATATTTCCAATGGCTTCAATTTACCGAGCTTTTTTCTGAATAATAATTTTTTGACGATAAACCCAAAGGCTGTGAGTTCGAATCCTAACATAACAGGGACTTTTTTTTTTATTAAATAATGAAATAAAATTGAATCCTCTAATTGTCGCTAAGTGATATTTAATCATTTGAATAAATTATATTAAATTAATTAAATTTGAATATAATTAAAACTTAAATTTAAAAGTCCACCCTGAACGAGAGGGAACCTTACAATGTGCTGTTTGATGATGCTAACTGAAACGCGTCCACACTTTTAAACAAAATATCTCATCTGTGATTGGTTCCGATGAAATCGACTTTGAAATAACCCCCACCAAGTGACTTTCACAGGTGATATTGATCAAGGTCAAGGTGACATTGAGACGACCTTGATGGGGAGAACCTTGACCGGGCGACCCCGACCGATATGAACGCGAGACGACCTTGATCGATATGACCTTGAACAAGGTGACCTTTAACGGGGCAACCTTGACAGGATGACCTCGACCGAGATGAGCTTGACGTGACCTTGACCAGGATGGTCCCTCAAGGTCAACTGCAACGTCATAGAAAGTGGTGGGGGGAACTATAGAACCAGCTATCGCTCTCTACTAATTAAAAATATAACAATCACAAACACAAAATAAAATAAATTAAATAACAACAGTTAATATAAATATAAAATTAACTGTATTATAGGGAACAGTGAAACTTACATAAAATAAAAAAATGACAAAAAGTATGACAGGTCTTAACATCGACAGGGTGACGTCGTTACCCCCTTATTTTACAGGGATGGAGCGTCGTCAGGAATGGTTTATAGGATAGGCACATAGTGTCCACTAAAAAGTAAAACCAATCCTTGCCGTACTGTCATGTAAAAATTTACTATTAGAAAGCAATAAAGATATTTTTAAAGAAGGTCTGTAACTAATACTCGTCACTAACATTTTAAAGAATAAATTAAATAATAATGTTAAGAGGTTAATCTTACAAATGAGATGTAACGACTGGCTGTCTATGAAGCAAGTCTTAATTCAAAGCTACAGTGACCATAGAAGCTTAGATTTATTAGAGATGACGCTCCGTATCTTAAAATGCAGCCACAAAGAACCCTTACAGTCGTTCTTTCAAAGCAGGGGCAAAACCAATTAATTAACTATCACCAACCACACTCAGAAAATGATATTATACAATGCAGATTAATTAGAAATTTCAAAACTACAAGCCGTAAAATAATTCTTTATAGGTATAGGAGAACCCTATTATTCGACATTAGAATCCAGAGATCCTAAAACTTTCGAACAATGTCATCGTCAACATCGCCATCAGCCAACAAAAAGAAAACACATTACCCCAAATCAATATGCTAAATGAACATCATAGGGTAAAACCGCATGGAATAACGGAACCAAACAGAGTAATTTTCTCTAATATGCTTTCAAATAAACTTAGTAGCCCCCCACACAATCAGAACTAGAACTTCCTGAGTCCAAGTTTCATAAGAAACCCCCCGTTTAATCAAGATACAAACCAACCTCCTAAGTTATTCCAACACAACAATCCCCTATCTGAAAAGTCGTTTCTGACAAACAGACAAGTATTCGGCAAAAGCGCAATGGAACCCAAGCCGTTTCAAACACAACCAACCCCCAAGTCAGTTACCACTAGGAATACAACGAATCAGCATGCTAAGCAATTCCAAAATAATTTCACACAACAAAAACCAAGATGACCAAAATGGACCTCTATGGAACTGACAAATATCGAAGCCGAAGATGTGTCTCGGCACGACTATTACAAAGACAATGACAATGATACATACCATAATTATGGTACTACCCATAATCAAGAGGAACAAATAACTTACGAACCCCAGACTTATTGCGACCCCGATCCAACAGATGAGACTGGAAATTTTCATATCCAGGCCTCTTCCCTGAACTGCACCTAAATAACCTAGACACCTTTCCCAAGCTTCCCATTTTCATCCTCCACTACAAAGACTTAACTATACTAATAGATATGGGACCATCCCAATATATTATTAACCCCGAAAAATCAGGAAAATTCAAAAGTTCTATCATAATAAATTTAAGGTCATAATCAACTATGAAAATTACACTCTCATACTAAAAGATAAAGTTATTCCTTTTCACTACAAATATATGCAAACATATAAATTACCAACAAATAAAGTCCGAAACTATAAAGATACCGATCGAAATAGAACAGGGCCCAGTGTATTTCCCTGGTATAAATGAATTATTAGTACCCGTATCCTCACTGCACAAGAAGGTTTTATCACAATACCTCATCGGGTCCAAAACGATATTAGTTTTAGGCGGGAATTCACGTCGAACCGCTAGAAGCATTTGAAGTTAATAACTTAGATGTCCATATTGACAGAACAAATTCCATAAATAATATAAATCACATTTTCCGCACAGAACACTTAAACAATGAAGAAAAAGCCCGCATAAGTAAACGCCGTTATGAATTCCGGCACATATTTTATTCCGAACAATCGGGTTTGACCTTCACTAACCAAGTGAAACATTTTATTCGCACCTCCGATGAAAACCCTGTATATGTAAAACCATTTAGACATCCCCGCAAGATGCAAAAGGAAATATCTGAACTGATTCAGAAACTATTGAAAAACAAAATTATTAGACCAAGTATTAGCCCGTACAATTCACCCGTATGGTTAGTCTGAAAGAAACCAGACGCCTCCGGGAAAAGGAAATTTCGGATGGTTACTGACTTCAGAAATTTAAATAGTATAATAATCGAAGACAAATACCCTTTGCCTCTAATTGAAGAAATTTTAGAGAACCTAGGTAAGTGTCAATACTTCACAACGTTAGATCTGGCGCAGGGATTCCATCAAATCGAAATGGCTCCCCGCTCCAATGGACATTTTGAATATACCCGAATGACATTTGGACTTAAAACGCCCCCGCCACATTCCAAAGAATGATGGGCATCTTATTGCGCCCTTACATCGATCGCATATGTTTCGTATACATGGACGATGTAATCATATTTTCTAAATCATTAACTGACCATATCATGCATATGAAGCAGATATTCCAAAAATCATCAGAGCATAACCTCAAAGTCCAACTCGACAATAGCGAGTTTATCCAAAAAGAAATCGCATTTTTGGGCCATATCGTAACAACCGAGGGTCTTAAACCTAACCCTGACAAAATTGACGTGATTGAAAATATAGAAAGAGATTAAAGCGTTCCTAGGACTTACTGGATACTACCGTAAGGTCATAAAAGGATGCGCCAAGGTAGCCTACCCCCTCACTAAGTGTTTAAAGAAGAACGAAAAAATTAATCCCTCAGATTTCGATTATTTAAAAGCTTGTAACACTTTAAAAGAATACATTTCCAACCATCCCGTACTACTCCCGACTTCACAAGAGAATTTACTCTCAAAACGGATGCAAGTAATATCGCACTAGGTAGTGTACTTTCGCAAAACGGTAAACCAATCGCATATTATTCTAGAACTTTAAATTCAGCTGAGCGCAACTATGCCACCATCGAAAAAGAATTACTCAGCATTATAGAATCAACGAGACATTTTCGACCTTATTTGTACGGTAAACACTTCACAATTGAAACCGATCACAACCCTTTGGTTTGGATATCTAAACTAAAAACCCCGAATGCCCTTCTGGTACGATGGAAGTTAAAATTAGACGAATTTAACTATACAATAAAATATAAGAAGGGTAAGGAAAATTACGTTGCCCTTCCGCGCATCGAAATTAATGTTAATGAAACTGATAGCCTCCAAAACAATGATCCAAGTGACCGTTTAATCGACGAACTTTGCGACCTAATAGCGGACGACCAGACACAACATACGGCCATGCAGGAAGATAACAGTCTTATATTACCAATAACAGAAAATAGCTTAAACTCCTTCAAATATCAACTATACATTCGCGCAAATCCTTGCAATTAAAAAAAAAAACAAAGAACCTACAAACTTCCAATTCCTACAAAAAATTCCAACCTCATACGGAACACCTACAAGAAGATCTAACCCAATTCTTAACCCTAGAATTAGATCTGACCAGACCTTATTGTATATATGTATATGAAAATGGTTACGTAAACTCTATATTAGAGGTCATAAAAAATACTCTCGAAAAAACGGTTAAATTTAAACGGAGTACGAAATCATTAGAAGAAATTCCTCTAGAAAAAACCCTAAAGACTACATAAACGAGTACCATAAACTAAATCATAACGGCATTACGGAAACCGTCAAACATATTTCTCAAATCAAATACATTCCTAGATTAAAGCAAATTGCCACTAAAATAATTAATACTTGCGATATTTGTTTAAAGTCTAAATACGAACGTCATCCCAATAATTTACCTCTTCAAGGTCCCATGATAGCTAAAAGACCCCTCGAAGATATTTATCTTGACACCTACACTCATATACAATATAAATGTTTAACCATAAGAGACTCATTTTCAAAATACGCGCAAGCCTATCACATTATATCAGAAAATGCAATAGAAATCCTACAAAAGTTTAAACATTTCATTTCGTATCACAATACTCCTAAAAGAATTGTTACCGACAATGGTGGAGCATTCAAATCTCGCGTGTTCCAAGAATACCTCGAATTTTTAAGAATATACCTACATTACCTACATTTCATAACTCCACACAATCGTAATTCTAACGGTCTCATAGAAAGAGTTCATTCAACACTAAAACAAAAACTAAGAATATCTGCACAAACCTCTAAAACCGATGTAATCGACCAAGTAAATACAGTCATATGGATTTATAATCAGAACATATCCATAGTGCTATAGGTTATTCCCCCTTTTTTTTTTCATATCGATCAATCAAGAATATCGATTCCCTTTCAGAAAATCAGGTGTCCATGAACAAAAAAATAAATCAATACATAACCCTCAATACCCAACTAACTAATAAATTAGAACAGCAAATAAGTGAATTGAACGACCATCAGGAAATAATGCTGGACATAGTTTTAAATATAACACAAAGCAACACCCGTAGAATAGCACTTATGTATATTTAATATAAAATCCTAAATTTTAATAAATATTCTGTTCAGAATGATACCCGTTGCACAAGAGGAAATCGCTAATTTGGAATTCATAGACAAAGAAAATTTACTCCAGTTATATAATGAATTGTCTACTACCTATGGAAAATAATCTTTGTTACCATTCGATCCAAATAGCCCTTTCAAAATTATTCAACAAAATGAATTAGAAATCATGTTAGGCAGAAACACATTTATGATTATTGTTAAGACTCCCATCCTAGATCCCTCTTATTTTAATATACACCATATTTATCCCATACCCGACTCGCAAAATGTAGCCCTTGTCCCACAAGGCCAATTTTACTTAGAAAATCGTGACAACACAATGTGGACCAATCAGTGCAAATAACATTAAATCTTCACCTGTGTAAACCCGAAAAACTTTCTGAGTGCAACCTCGTAGACATGTAAAATTGCAAGACTATGTTAATTAAAATAGACCCTAAAAGTTATACCCTGCTGGAACGTGAAGTGTTAGTAATAATAAAGAAATAAAAATTATTGAAAACTGCCAAAACCACATTACAAGAAGCAATATTATTAAACGCAGTATAATTAAGACAAATTGCAACATAATTATCTAAAACTAAGTTTTCTCACTTATCCATGCTGTAAGCCTCGATTACTGTTCAAGTGTTCACTGATAACGACATCAATTTCCCTGTATCAAAATATACCATCAAACTGAATTCCAAACATTTAGAAGAAATAAGTCGTTTGAAACTAGATATTGAGCATACATATACCTCTTGACAATTTGCAGGAAGTTGTACATCACGTTCACCTAGGATTAAGCTTAACCATTGTTAATATTTTAGTGTTGTAATATGCATTTTATTTAGACATAAGTTAACCCATGTTTTATGTACCAAGAGAATACAGATTACCACGACTATTGAAAATCTAGATAATCTACAAAGAGACTGAAACACTTAGTTTCCCACACTAAGGATGGAGGAGTATTATGCCCGGAAACACTGAATAAGGAAGTCACACCCCTGTGTTATTATAAAGCTTAATATAAATACCCATATTAAGTGTAAGACACTTATTTAGTTCTCTCTTGCCAGCCGTAGGCTATACTGGTCTACTTATCGGTAACCTGTGTATAAACAAATTTTTGTTAATTGATTTCCATACGTGTTAGTGAAATAAAATCTTTTTAAAAACGCAAACACCCGAATTCATTATTTAACTTGTATTTGTCATAGTAATATTATAATTCATGTGTCTGTTGAAGATTTTTATACGTATCACTTTATATGTTTTTATACTTACAGTAATGTATTTATTTTATATCCTAATTGTATAGTGTGTCTACTTTATAAAATTTGTATATACCATCTCCCTACCCTGTACTTGACATATCATGTTGGGTAATTGTATAAATAAATAAATTAGATATGTGGCTACTCTCGAGGATCTCACATTGAACACATATTTAAAACAATGTACTCCATTACCCGTTGCATCAGATACATTTTTTATTTGATGTCTTTTGAGAAAAAAATTAAAATTTGCAAAAAAAAACTTTATTTTTTTGCTATAGGCTTTTTTAAACTTATAGTTCAAAATAACTCTTGTTAAAAATAACACATTAAATTTTCAAACGAAATGTTCTATATATTTTTACAGATTTGAATTCAAAGTCAAAAGAGTCAAAATAATATTATTATATCATCTAGGTGTTAAATATAATTTTGGTTGTTGGATAGTTTGTTAAATTTTTCTACAATTTCTCTTCCTCATTTTTTTTTAATTAGGCCATTTGGCTTTTAATTAACGTTGATTTAATTACAAATCATTAAACAATTTTTACATCTAATCAGCCATGGAACCCAATAGCATTTTTTGAGAAAGTAGTATTTTCTAGATAGTGCTGGTATTTATCTTACAAATTATTTGGATTAAATTGTAACTTTCTTAATTAAAAAAAAAAAAAAAACAACCAAAATGGCAATTGATATCTATCTTTTATGTATTTTAACTTGTGACATTAAAATGTATATAAGTATACAGAATGTTCCCCTTGAAAATTCATTTCTTCTTCAATCAGAAAAAAATAATACATGCAGTTATTAATAGTGCTTTCTAATTTTAGGAAATATGCATAAAAGAAAACGTGAAGTGGTTAGAAAACAAAAACTTAGACAATAAACATTTTTGTTTAAAAAGTATGTCCACATGGTTGAAGGAAGGCGTACCAAGCTATAAAATTGAAAACGAAATACATTTTTGTGATGAAGAAGTTTTACATGAAATCATAAGAGCAAAAGTAAGTATCTATTTTAAAAAGCGTTGTATTATGTACACCAGCGTTATTTACTCAATAAATAATTGCTTATTAAATGTGTTTCCCCCTTATATTATAACCTTATAATAACTGGTATATTCTGGAAAAATATATCAATTTTATTGTTTTAATTTATGTTATAAATGGGGGAAAAATAGTCTTCTTGAACTCGCTGTTAAATAATAACAAACAATTTAACTTTGCCTTATGTTTCTGTTTATTAGACGGTAGTCATAGAAACTACAAGATAAAACATTATCTAGATAAAACAAAATATTGTTTTATCTAGAAGTATTGTAATACTGATTAAGGTTGAAAAAGGACAGATGTGATAATTATGGTATGCATTCATATAAGCTGCACTGCATGTACCCACATACGAGTATTGGCAGTAGGTAAAAAAAGAAAGGAGATAACGAAGAAATAGTGTATGTCGCATATTTAAAAGTAGCAAATATTCATATTTGATTAATGTAATTTGTGCGTGTGCGTACATTTTTGTTCCGCAAAAATAAGCGAGGACCAGGATTTAAATCTGCTTAATAAGGAGATATCGTTTAACACTTCTACTGGATAGTAACACTAATGAAGACATTAAATTAAAACCACTGCTTGTTATCATTCCAAAATCACAAGAGCAATGAAGGAAATTTCAAAATAGTCTTTACCAATAATTTGGGAGTTCAATAAAAAAATCTTATCGAACATTTTTCTATTCATTTTCTTCGTCTGTTAAACGCTACTGCGAATTTAAAGAACTAGAACTGAAAGCCTTATTTGTGATAGATTCAAGCCATCCAACGCATTTGTCTAACTTAACAACATGCTTTTCCTGTCGCCAAATATTAACTTCGTTAATTTAGTCAATGGATCAAGGCATAATATCAAATTTTAAAGCTTATGTATTTATCTGCGGTAGACATTTCGACAACTGATTGATAAAACCGATGGAGAAGATAAACAATCCATTACAGATGTTTTAGAAAAACTACAATATCATGGATGCTCTATAGAACATCAATCTTTTTTGGAGTGAAGTGACCGAGAAATGTTTGAAAGGAGTATGGAACAATGCATGGCCGGAGCTAATCAAGGATGTTGACAAGAGAATCCATTGTTGATGTCCACGAAATTGTCGAGCTAGCTAAGTAATGAAACAAAATTGAATAATATAAATGTGCAGGATATTGAAGAATTATTGCAAGTAGCAACTGATGAAACTCTTTCCAACGACGATCTTAAAGAATTAGTAGGATAAGCACATAAAGATGATGAATTTAGCGGTTCTGAAGATGAACATAATTTCCTAACGTAAACCTTTTAATTCCGTAAAAAATCCGTTGAAAGTTCATTAACTTTCAACGAATTTTCTAAAAAAGTTTAGCTACCATAACGGAAATAATGGATCAGTTTATACAAAATAATTTAAATTTTGATAGAAGCTCAAAGACAAGACAAAGTGGCATTTATGCGATGTTGTGCTATCGACAACTGTTTCTTGAACGAAACAGGCAAACGACATTACATGATTTCTTTACAAAAAAACAAAAGATCAAAATGTCAAATGGAGAAGAACCTTCCTCACCACAAATATAACTTTACACGATTTTTTTTTATTTTCTTTATTCATTCATTATGTTTTATAAATAAAAATCTATATTAGCCATAAATAAGTATATTAATGTAATAAAAAAGTATTTAACAACAAATGTTAGGAAGAAAAACGATAAAATTTCTTTATCTTTGTTCAGTTTCACTTATGCCCATTTTTTATGTGTTACGATATATATATATATATATATATATATATATATATATATATATTTTTTTTTTTTTTTTTTTTTTTTTTTTACTAAAAGCCAGTCACCCCTTTCTGTGGCTCCGACTCACACAGAAGGTGCGCTGGTAATACCAGCAATCACTCCTCGCGTCCGCTCGGTTAGTGATTACTGGGCCGAGTCGTGTGCCCTGAGTAGACGTGGTGAGCCGAGAATTACGGCCTTCTGCATGCGACCGGCTAAGATTTCTGCCGAGTTTCGGCATGCCAGTATGTTCTTTAATTCAGAAAGCAGTGTATCTCTCGCTCCACCAAGGGCTCCTATAATCAGTACCTTCAATTTAACAGTATGGTCTGGATAGAGTCTACGGAGTTCGAAGATTAAATCTCGATATTTTGTCCGTTTCTCCTCCTCTTTCAAAACAATGTTACCATCACCGGGTGCCGAGAACTCGATGACGAACATTGTCCTGATTTGGTGGTTGAGGAGGACTACGTCAGGCTTGTTGGCTTGTATTTGCCTGACGGTGGAAAACGAATAGTTCCAATATATTCGGCACTTCTCGTTTTCCACAACGGACTCAATATCCCCCGGAGCGTAAGGCAGCACTGGTGTCTCGTCTATCTGATACGAGTGCCTTAAATGATAATAAAGCGCCCGCAACGCTGCGTTGTGTCTATGGATATAGGCCGAGACTGCATATACCGGACAAGCCGACAGTAAATGCATCAATGTCTCCGGCGCCCTACGGCAGGCCCTGCAGCTGACATCAGGGACCTCCATACCCATGACACGACTCCGATAGACGAGCGTGTTAAATACACCATCTTGGCAAGCCATGATGAATCCCTCAGTCTCTGAATTTAGCCCGGCTGACCTTAAGAAAGCAAAGGTCAGCCTTTCGGATAAGCCCAGGGCTTCCATATTCCTATAGAAGACCCCGTGCATGGGCTTATCCTTGTGAAGCTGCAGATCTCTTAAATGCTCTGCAGCTTTTACTTGGGCTTTTAACTGAACGGGTTCCAACTCGGTGACAGAGTTGTGATTGGCCCGTTCGGTATCGAAGACGAGACCGAGATCATCGGCTGCTCTACGTGCTGCCTTAAATAAAAATGCTCCTATCCCTGCATGTTCGTAATCTCGGACCATGCAGAGAAGGGGATCCGAACTCCTGATAACTTTACAGGCTCCGTCCAGAACCATCCTGTTATGAAGACACTCCAAACTCAAGAGTCCACGACCTCCGCGATATCGTGGGAGATATAGCCGTGGAACGGACGATCTAGGATGCAAACTCCTACTGAGATGCATCCTCTTTCGGGTTACTACGTCGAGTTGTCGCAGCTCCTCCTGTGTCCATTTGACTACTCCGAAGGAGTAGACAAGGATCGGAACGGCAAGCATGTTTGTTGCAGACACCTTGTTCTTCCCCGGCAGTTCTGAAGACCAGATCTGTCGGAGGCGGTGCTGATACTTGCCGCGGAGAGCGTTTTTTACGACACCTACCTCTTGGGTGGAGCGTTGCTCAAGACCCAAGTAGGCGTACGACTCTCCGGCATCTAAGTGATGTAAGATGCTTCCGTCTACTAGCTGCGCATCCTCTGCGTATTCCCGGCTTCGTCCTCTCTTGAGATGAACCAGTGCACATTTGTTCAACCCCAACTCCATCCCGATGGCCTGCGTGTACTCCTGCACCACCCTCAGGGACTGGCGTAATTCCCTTTCTCCGGAGGCATAAAGTTTTAGGTCATCCATGTAAAATAGATGGGTGACCTTATGCCTCCGATCGCCGGGGGTGCCGCAGTTATAGCCACGGGTCTTCCTGAGAGACACGGACAACGGCAACAGTGAGATGCAAAACGGAAGGGAGCTAAGGGAGTCTCCCTGAAACACGCCCCTTCTAAACGACACCGGCTCTGTCCGGACTCTAGTATCACCCGATGTTATGGTAAACCGAGTCCTCCAGAGCGGCATCAGTTCTTGAATGCATCTCACTATAGGACCGGGCACCACAAGGCATTGGAGCAAGTGAATTATTAGCTCATGCGATGTCATATCGAATGCTTTGCGGTAGTCGGTCCAGGCCATGGAAATGTTTCGCTTGTACTGCATGGAGTCCTGCGTGATACATCTGTCAATCAACAGATTCTCCTTGCAGCCAGCGACACCCCTCTTAGACCCTCGTTGTTCGTATATCCCCTCGAAAACCGGCTCAACTGCTAGGAGTACTCGCGTGTACAAGATGCGTGTAAACACCTTGTAACAGGCGTTTAAGCAGGTTATCGGTCGGTAGTTCTTTGGGTTGGACAAATCTCCGGTCTTCGGGATTAGCACGGTTCGCCCCTCAACAACCCAAGAAGGAATTTGCTGCTCCCCATTTAGCCAGGTGGTAAAAATTCTGGCTAAATGGCGGTGGATACTAGGTAACTTTTTCCACCAGAAGTTATTTATCCCGTCGGGACCTGGAGCAGCAAAGTTCTTAGAGCCCGCAAGAGCCCTTTGAACCTCTTCAGGGGTTATCGGGTGGCACACTTCTTCTGGTCGCTGAAGACCTTCGCAAAAGTCTTAAAAGTGTGCCAGGGCTGGAGTGTCTCTTTAGAGTGGGAGCTTCTGCTCGTACAGCGCCTCGTCACTAACAAAATCCCTATACGCCCTGTTAATAAGACGTTTACAGTTCAAACGGTGATGTCTAAATAGCTCTTGATAATACGCCGTTTTAAACTTCTTGTATTTTTTATGTAGGTAAGCTTTAGTACGGAGGGAATTAATCACTTCCGTTGAAAACCAAGGCGGATAGCGAAATTGTCGAATGCATGTATGAGATGTGTATTTAGGTACCGCTATATCAAATAAGCCGTATAATTTCTTATAAAATTGCGAACACATATATATATATATATATATATATATATATATATATATATATATATATATATATATATATATATATATATATATATATATATATATATATATATATATATATATATATATATATATATATCAGGGGCGGCTGGTGTATAGGTGCTGCAGAGCTGCAGAACTGCCAAAAAAATTAGATATTTGTATATTTTCGCGACATTATAATTACTAAAATTTATTAATAAAATAATTTGGTTAGTTGGTGCAGCTAACTAAATTATTGCGTTAAAGTCGCATTCTGCCCGTCGCGCACCGTCCTCTATTGAGTAGTAGACCAGATGATTTATCTGGGTCTACGCGAGCGCGTCGCAGTACATTGAACTGGGCCACACGAGGTAGTTCCACAGCACGGCTCGGCGCACCCGTCCTCCCCCTCAACTCCCGCGACAATCCACACTTGGCGCTCGTAAATGCACGAATTTACACGGTCAGTGAGTTGTATGTTTTCCAGCTAAGGCAACATTAGTGAATGTTACTCCTTCCTACTCCTCGAGTGGGAAATCATACCTATTTCGTATTTCGTATTAATTTGAGATTTTAAATACTGTTTTGTGAATTTCTGTAGTGATTTATTGTACTAATTATTAATATTTATATACTGTGATAGTGACAATGGATTTAGTTTATAATTTAGTTCATGTGAAGCGATTTTTTAAATACTCTTATGAAAAAAAAAATGATTTAAAAAACAATGGTAGGCCATTGCCCGATATTCTTATTGAGATTGCAGGTGTTAGCCGCGGAAAAGCATATAAACGTCAACTACATTATATATATATATATATATATATATATATATATATATATATATATATATATATATATATATATATATTATATCACTTAAATTAAATTTCACTTTTTTAAAAAATATTTTATTTTATTATTTAAACAATTGTAGATACGACTTGGATTTATAATTGAAAATGATAAGTTAAAGTTTAAGAACGAAATGACATGTAACAAGTGTGTGATATTTTGGTGTAACTTATATTTATAACATTTCTTTGTTAACGCAAGCATAAGCATTCTGGGAGTTATATGCTGTGCTTGCGTTTTACATGAGAACGCTTTTTGTCGTTCAAGGACCTTTATTGGAAAATGTGTTATGTTTGCATTTCGCATGGGAAATGCTTTAGTTACTGAGGGAGCTGTTATCGCTTGATAATAGGTTTCATATTACGCAATATTGACATTAATATGTCTAGATGGCTTAAACTTGTATTATATTTTAGCATATAACAACTCCCCTTTTTTTTTGATAAGTCGGTGTTATTAGCCGACTTTTAGGGAAGATCTTGCATTTCTTCTTCGGTGTGCAGATGGGGTCTTCTACGCAGGAGGGTATTAATTCTTTTTAACATCTGGTTGGAGGTTGCTTCCTTAGACTCTCTAGAGCAACAGCACTGCTTCTTGCATTTCCAGACGACGTAGATGATGAGGAGACAAACTACGGCACCGATAGTTATATATGTGGTTAAGGCAATATGTTTTGTTAAAAATGGTTCATTTATTAACTTATCCAGGTCGCGGGAATATTGTTCTAATTTATGATTAGCTATATCTAGATTTTCTACGTTTAGGTGGTCGAACTGGAGAGGTTCCAATTTGGGCAATTGAAGTTTTTCTGGGATATCCTTACAACAGTCATAAGGTATAACCACGGGGTGTGAATTGTCTGTAATATTAAGGGTGTTGCGGCCTTCTGCCTGAACTTTTGTTATGCCGACAAATGCGTAACAGTCCGGTTGTAGTTTTAATATAGAGTTTTTATTTACACTGGTAATTTTAGTGTCCATTGAATCACAATTTACAGTAATATGAATAGGTTCAGAAACAATTATTAACCACACATTGTCCTGTAGTTTCTGCACGTTGTAGCCTTGTCCATAAATTAGCGAACTTTCACAGTTTTCCGGGATATTTCTGAAGTTTTTCAGTAGTTGAGCTTCGCATGCTGCACTGCCGTCGATCGGGTAGGCGTAAAGGTCAGAACATAATTTTCTGCGAGCAGCTAATTGTTTACATGTACTCAAATCTTTGACAGGGATGTACATTAATGAATCATCATTACGCGCTATAAATTTTTGAGAAAATGACAAAACGTGATGTAGGCCAGTTCTATTGTCTAGAATTGGGATAGGATATAGATGATACAGAGTATAAAGTTGTTGTTCCACTAATGGTATTCTTAGAACAAATATAAGATCAGATTTTGACTGAAAAGCCTCTAATTCAATTATTTCCAGGTATTGAGAGATTTTTGAATATTTTACTGGAAGGGGTAGATTATTTTTGACTAAATTCTGAGAGATTTTCTGAAGTGCAGTAATCAAATTTTCAGGTGTAATGATCGAAGAATGTATTATTTTTAAGCGGGCAAAAGTGATTGAGTTTAGAATGTCATCGAGGTTGCTCTGAAGGTACAAGTAACTTTCGCTTAATTTTTCGCATGTTTCAACAAATCTTAATTCAGCCTGAACTAATGCAACTTTATCATTTACTTTGTGCAATGCTACTTGAATCTTTTTCATGTCTTCATTAAAGGTTTCAAAGTTAATTTGTAAATTTTGAACCGTTTGGTTGAAGGTTTTTATAACGGTAGAAGTAACAGATATTTGATTTTTCATGAGATTTTCAATTTGATGTTGGTCATTATTTAATTTATTAATACTATCTGTAAAGAATTGACCGTCTTCGGCATCTAGATTGCCGGTGATTGCTTTGAATATACTACCTACACCATTTAATATACCACGTTTGAAGCGTTTAGTATTAACAAGGATTTCTTCAAATTTTACCTTAAGGGAAGTTGATATTTGATTTAAAAGTGTTATGTGCGTTTTGACTTTCACCAGGAATTCTTTTGTTTCACGTGTGTCGACTGCAAATATACTAACAATGGATTCTAAAATTTTGTTGTTGTTGATGAAAGCTTCTTCGAGGCTCGATAAGTTTTTATGAACTAGAAGAGTCCATCTGTCGTTGGAAATTACTATCCTCGTCTCGTCATGGTAATAGACTCCAACGGTGTTATTGATAGGTGTTATCTGATACTGGCATATTGCTGTTCCGATCAGCAAAGTGAACCTGCAAGGTAATTACGTTTCAAAATATGGTTTTAACCTATCAAAATTGACTTTGGTTTTTTGGTTAGTTTTTGGGTTAATTAGAGTAGCTGAATTTTTATGGAGTTCCAAAATTTCAAATGGGCCGTTAAATTTGTTTCGTAATTTATCGGTGATTTGCGATTCCTTTAGGTAAACTTTTTGACCAATTTTGTATTCCGGAGGTTCTCTTGAGACGTGAGCGTCAAATCAAACTTTTGATTTTTGTTTCTGTGCATCCGTTCTTGCACGCGCGACTTTATAATAGTAGGAGATACGATTATTCAGATCTCTAACGTATTTAGTGACTAGTTCTTTTTGATTATATAATGTCTCGGGTGGTCTGCTGGACGTATGTCCGAAAACCAACTCGTAGGGTTATTATTATTCGTCGGAATTGTTATAACATATTACAGCATAAGGTAATATGTTGAAGGGGTGTTCGTCGGAATGTTCTGTCATATGTATTCTGATCATTTCTAATAGAGTGGAGTGAAACCTCTCTAGGGAACCGTTAGATTGGGGATGTCCTACACTAGAGTATGTTAATTTAATATCATAGAGAAAGCACAAATCTCTTAGGATGGCATTGTCGAACTCTCGGCCATAGTCGCAATGGATTCGAAGGGGTGTTCCGAAATGTTGGAAATAGACTAGGAGGGTGTTTGCGACTGATTTTGCCGATTTATCTCTAATAGGATATGCTTGACTAAATTTTGTCAGTTCGTCACGTATTGTAAGTGCATAATTTTTTGTGGGGATTTCGAGAATGTCAATATTTATACGTTCAAAAGGGACCTTTGGGGTTTCTGTGATAACTAAAGGTGTATCTAAATTTTTGCGACAGGCTTTTGTTTTTTTGGCAGGTTTCACAACTTTTTATGTAATTGTCAACGTCTTTTGTCAACCCTTTCCAATTATATTTTTCTCTAATGCATCGTATAGTCTCATTTATTCCTCGATGGAGATGAGCTTTACCAGTGTGATACTGGTCGATAATTATTGGAATTTGATCGTCACTAGGCGTCCTAGTAACATCTTGGCAAATTTTGAGTTTTACGTCTTTTTCGGATAACAAAAATGACAAAATTTCTAGAATAGGTAGGTCAATGTTATTTTCAATATAGTATGTTTCAGAGTCCTTAAATGTTTCACGACCATTGTATAATGTGCCAAACAGGTGTTGAATAACGGTATCAGTATCATATGGTAGAGCTACGATAAAATAGTTTCTATGTCGCACTGACTTACTGGATAATTTATTTAATTCTAAACTCCGAAAGTCTGCATTTTCTTCGAACAAGTCTTCAAGGATTTTATAATGAAAATCTTTGAGATTGTTTTGTTGGAAAAACGTAACTATATTTTTGTTGCTTTTGTCTAGAAGTTGTCCGTTTGAAAATTCGATTTTGGAATAGTCGATGAGTGATTTTGTTTTGTACAAATTTATAAAGGTTTCAAATTCTTTTACGGCGTCGTTTTCGGTTGTTTCTGTCGTGTCACTATGGGTATCAGAACCGGGTTCTTTTGAAGTCGAGGGTCTTTGAATAGGGTACGCTGATAGTTTAAATTTAGCTTGAAAGTTGGAATAGTCTTGAAGGTGATGTATTTTTATACGAGAAAGAGCGTCCGCATTTTTGTTAATGCGACCGGGTTTATACTCGATTTCGTACTCGTACTCTTCAAGTTTTAGTCGCCAGCGTGCTAGGCGGCTACCGGGATCCTTTATGGAGAAGAGCCACGTTAAGGGTCTATGATCGGTTATTAACTTGAATTTTCGACCAAATATGTAAGGACGGAAGTGTTTCACGGCCCAAACAATGGCGAGAAGTTCACGCTCTATGGTCGAGTATTTGGTTTCGGCTTTACAGAGTGTCCTAGAAGCGAAAGCAATTGGTAAATCTTTACCAATGGGGCCTTGTGAGAGCACAGCTCCGATGGCAAAGGCACTTGCATCAGTGGTGAGTAGAAAAGTTTCGTCGAAATTCGGATAGATAAGAACTGGGGTAGAGATGAGAGATTGTTTCAATTCATCAAAGGATTTCTTGCATTCGGAGTCGAAAACAAAAGGGACATCTTTTTGTAACAATTTGGTGAGTGGTTTAGATAATTTAGCGAAATTGTTGATAAATCTTCGATAATAGCCTGCCAGACCGAGAAAGGATTTTATCTCTTTTTGGTTAGTAGGCTGGGGAAATTTTTGAATAAATGATATTTTATCGGGGTTCGGTTTAACTGCTTCTTTAGTTATGAGGTGGCCCAGATACGCGACTTCTTTACGGAGGAATTCGCACTTATCTGGCTGGATCTTTAAATTTTCATCGCGAAGACGTTTGAACACTTCTGTTAGACGAGAGAGGTGTTCGTGTACGGTTGGGGAGTATATGATGATGTCATCCATATATACGAGACATCTTTCATTCTGGATACCTAAAAGGATATTGTCCATCACCCTTTGAAAGGTGGAAGGAGCATTCTTGAGTCCAAAGGGCATACGAACGAATTCATAATGTCCATTGTCCACACTGAAAGCGGTTTTCGAGATATCTTTGGGCTCTATTTCGATCTGATGAAACCCAGATGCCAAGTCCAATGTCGTAAAATATTGACACTTGCCTAGCTGATCTAGGAGATCTGAAATATTCGGTAAGAGGTACTTGTCTCCTACAGTTAACTCATTAAGTTTTCTGTAGTCTACAACCACACGCCATTTCTGCTTACCGGAAGCATCGAGCTTTTTGGGGACAACCCATACTGGGGAGGACCAAGGGGAATTCGAATGACGAATAATATTTTGATCTAACATTTTGGACACCTGTGTTTTAACTTCCTCCTTGTGTATTTGGGGATACCGATACGATTTTGTAAATATCGGTTTCGCGTCGTTGGTATCTATTGCATGCTTAATTTCATTGGTAAACGTTAGTTGGTCACCTTCAAGATAGAATGCGTCCGAAAAATCTAAACAAAGTTGAGTGATTAGTTCACTTTCTTCTTCATTTAAATGATTTAGACGGAGTTGGGATTTTATTTCGTGATGTCTGTCTATATAAGTTTGAGAATTTCCTTCGTTGATATTGTTTAGTGAGAAATTTTGTAAAGGTTCTAATTTTATGTCCGAAAAGTTGATGGTTTTGGATATTGCATTTGAATTTACTATAGATGTAATAAATTCACCTTTATCATTTACTTGAACTATAGCATTGGGGAGTCTTACTTTGTCTATTTCTGTAGCTAGCAGTATAGTTTCAGTATTAGTCAAATGGCATTTAAGTTTGAAAATTTGTTCCGTACGCGGTTCTATTGAAATTATATTTGAAATGCTATGAGTATTATTAAGGACGTTTGGGTTTGTAGAATTTTGTATGTCTGTAGAGAGAGACTGGTCTGTGACTTTATGCATCGAAATCGTTTTAAAATTAGTTATAAGTTTTTTATTTTTTATGTCAACTATACACTTATAATGTTCCAAAAAGTCAGAACCAAGGAGACCATCGAATTCTATGTCAAGATTGCAAATATATATTTTAAACGGGTTATTGAGATCAAACGGAATATAAACAGATTCATTAATAATTATTGTTTGATCGGTTATACCTTGGATCGTTACATTTTCTGGACATCTCATACTATAATTTTGACAAATTTTAGGTTTAAATATAGATAGACCTGCGCCTGTGTCGATCAGTAGTCTATGTGTATTGGTAGCGTCGTAGATATAATATAAATTTTTTGATTTAACAGATAATAAAGGACTTATAGAAACTGTTGTTCCGGGAAATTCAGATTCGGGTTGAAACTGTCTAAGTTCATGTTGTCGAATTGGGTTTGTAATACCGTCATGTTGGAATCTATCGATTTTTGATAAGGTGGGTCCGACTGGGAAGGTGGGCCTGTTCGAAAATCCTGATTGTTTGTAGGCGTCCTATCAAAAGAGGGTTCATTGAAATAATTTTCGGAAGAACTATTACCAGTATAATAGTTTATATAGGTATCATCGTGTTCCGAAGTATTACCAGTATAATAGTTCGGATCTGTGGAATGATTATTATCTGTATAATAATCAGAGTTATTATTTTCATAAAAAGTTTGATTTAGTTGTGTATTTCCTATTTCATTATTTTGGTTATATAATACGCTATATGTAGCGTCTTTCTGGTGGAATTTGGCTTATAATAATTAGGATTCGGTTGAATCGCAGGGGGTCTTGAACTGTTAAAGTTCGGGTTTGGTGTGATGACAGGTGGTCTTTGTTGGAAATTTTGTGAATTTCCAGAATTTTGATTATAATAGTTGGGTCTTTGTTGAAAATTTTGTGAAGTTCCGGGGCTTTGAGGGTAATAATTAGGTCTAGAAAAATTTTGAGGGATGCCAAAATTAGGGGGTCGAGAACTTTGCTGTCTCTGACGGCACTCACTGGCGATGTGTCCAGTGCGCTTACAGAATGAACATTGTTTTGGAGGCAAAGACGAATTTGTATTGCGTATATTATTATGACGATTTAATTTCTGATTTTCAAAATAATTTTGTTGGAGCTCTCTACGAACTCTCGTAATTGCCGTTAACATATCCGCTGGATCACATGTTAAAATTGCGCATGTTGTTAGGGCAAACAACATGCGCAATTTTAGGTTCTAACCCTGTGAGTAGGGTATTTAGAACCATACCTTCGGTTAACTGAATTTGGGCTTGTTTTTGAGCTGGTTTTAACCGTTGTTTATGCACAGAAGCGTGCATTTTTGCTTCATGTGTCTGTAGGCGTGCGATAAATGTAAGCGGAGATTCGCCGGGAAGCTGTCGCATCCTTTGCAAATCTTGTATTAAAGATGTTAAATCTCGGCTGTCACCGAAATGATTTTCTAATAAAGTTTTTATTTCATCCCATGTCACTGGGTTTCTAGAGTTGACTAGTTCAGATGCGCGACCTTTCAATTTATTTTTTATATGAACAGTTAATAGTACCTTCTGTTTACCAACTGACATGTCATACGCGGTTTTACAAGAATTTATAAATGTATTTAAATTAATTTGATTACCGTCATATTCAGGTACGATAGAGAAAATTTCATTTAATTTATAGGGTTCAACAACTTCTTGCTGAGGCTGGTTTTGTTGCTGTTGTAGAGCCATATTTCTAGTAATTACTGGCATAAACTAATTTAAAAGTTTAAGTTTATTTATTTATTTATTTTAAATTGCAATGGGGAAAGACAATAGAATTGTACCTTTCGCGAACAATTAATAGACACAATTATTAAATATATATTTTTACACTTAAACGAGATGATTCAATAAGTACTTACACGAAGCTATTCATCTGTTGGTTCTGTGGGGAAGTTGGTTCTTTCTTTGAGTAAGGGATTGAATCCGCCACCCGTACTGAAGTTCTCCTTATTCTGGCGACCCGTTTCCTGGAGTTAGGCACTTCTGGAGTGTTGTCCTTGTTCTTCAGGTGGTTTTCGACAGTTAGGCTCCTATACAGGGTGTTCTTCAAATCCTACCGGCTGCGCCAATTTTATATCACTTAAATTAAATTTCACTTTTTTAAAAAATATTTTATTTTATTATTTAAACAATTGTAGATACGACTTGGATTTATAATTGAAAATGATAAGTTAAAGTTTAAGAACGAAATGACATGTAACAAGTGTGTGATATTTTGGTGTAACTTATATTTATAACATTTCTTTGTTAACGCAAGCATAAGCATTCTGGGAGTTATATGCTGTGCTTGCGTTTTACATGAGAACGCTTTTTGTCGTTCAAGGACCTTTATTGGAAAATGTGTTATGTTTGCATTTCGCATGGGAAATGCTTTAGTTACTGAGGGAGCTGTTATCGCTTGATAATAGGTTTCATATTACGCAATATTGACATTAATATGTCTAGATGGCTTAAACTTGTATTATATTTTAGCATATAACATATATATATATATATATATATATATATATATATATATATATATATATATATATATATATATATATATATAAATAAACGGTCATTGTGTAGCCCATCTATGAGGTTACTTGTACCTTGTTTAGCCCGAAAAGACGCTGTTTAGCCCAACTGTGGGCTAAACAACGTTTGCCGTGTATTTTAGCTGTATTCGTTAAGTCACGTGATGCAAAGTTCTTATACAAAATTTAAGGTAGGCTCAACAACGACACACTTCACCCTAAAAATACACAAAGTAGTTCAATAAAGACTCCAGTAGGCGGCGCAAATTTGTATCCCATATAGACACATACAAGCGGAGAATTATTTTGAACGTTGTATAGCCCATCAAATGGGAACTCTGCCATGAGACTGCGATAACTGTTAACGGCTACAACGACATTAGCTGACATGCAGAATTGCTATCATCTATATAATATATATAATTGTTTGCTAATGAAAGAGAAAATTAAATACATAACTCTTTAAATATGTACATATTAGGATGTGATATACCAGTTTTTAAGATTTCATTTGCAATAAAAGATAGGTAATTAATTCTTTTCTAGATTTATTGGAACCCTATCTTACAATCAGAGTGTAGGAAAATCTATTTTTTTAATAAAGCACGATTACTAAATAGCAAGTAATTTTGAAATAAGTTATTAGATTGCTCTTAAAGGAAGCAGATTCAAGCGATATCCGGGACGATGAGGTACAGTACTCGACGTCTGTATTTTGTATTATTACACGTTCTGTCTATAATACTTGCGAATATAGCGACCGATGTGAGAATAAAAGCTTTTGAGAGAGTTTTTAAGTGAAGGATAAAATGAAATACATACATATGTACAGGGTGTTTCCTATATAATTAGACCCCCTCTTATTTCGTAAAATTTTCACTGAATCAAATATTTTAAAATACCATGTTACACAGAATTTTTCGTAGTTTTTAAATATGTTATATATTTTTTTATTTTGATGACATTAAAAAATATATTTTTTTAATGGAACACCCTATATATTATTGCATATTTGGATCAGCTATATCTTTCTGATTACAAATATATATAATACCATCTATAATATATATAATACCTTTACATTTGTGATGTAAACAGCGGAGATATTTATATTTAAATTTGCCAGAAAATAATGAGTGAAGCATAAGAGGAATAAGAGAAATTTTAAATACATTGTTTTAAGTAATGCACTTGTAAGATAAATTTAAATGTGAATATCTCCGCTGTTTACGTCACAAATATATAAGTATTATACTTATATATCCGTAATCAGAAAGATATGGCTGACCTAAATATGCAATAATATGATATATAGTGTTTCATTAAAAACTATTTTTTTTTCGCATCTCGTACACTTATCAAAATGAAAAGAAAATAATATATTTAAAAACTACGAAAAATTATGCTTAACATGGTAGATTGAAAAATTTGAGACAATGAAAATTGAACGAAATAAGTGGAGATATAGTTTTATAGGAACACCTTGTATATACAATATGAAGTCACTCTACCAAATTATAGCTATATTTGCAAGTAAATATAATTTATATAAGTTTATAATGTGTAGGCTTTGCTCATGGTGCTCATGGCCAGACGTCGAGTATGATTTTTGTAGAAAAGTAAAACCAATGCCAGTGGTGGCTGGTGACTTTTAAGATGTGTCATATCTCGACATTGAGGTAAAGGACCGAAACGTCGAGACAATAGTACTGCGGCCGTATTAAGAGACTCTCTAGAAAATAATCGTGATCGCAATTTGCGTTTGACAATGTTATAACGATTTTAATTTTCTATAGAATCCAACACCTTGCAATTTAGAACATTGTAAATTGTTACAACTGTCTCAAAAATCCATATTTCTTAATGCATTTGGAAACCTTTCGACAGATTTTTTCCTGAATATTAAAAAAATGTTTCGCGTAAAGTCGCGTTATTTTTGAAATAACCAGGTATTTTTTTTCTAAGGAAGGCATTTCTTTCTTTTTAAATAAGTAAATAAAAATAACAATGATCATAGAATACGATCACTATTATTTTCTCGAAAACCTCTTATTATTGTATTAATACTAATGTCTTAAAGTTTGATTTGGTTTCCGTGTTTCAGTGTTGAGATATAATACACCCCAAAAGTCACCAGCTGCGCGCCGGTGACTCATGCATACATTTAAACATAAAACACTTAACCATTGTGGTTTATTGAAAACAGTGTCTTATCATAAGTTCAATTTGCGGAAGATGTTTTCAAATACGAGTAAATAGTACATTTGCATAAGGTTAGATATTAATTTGTTTATATTAAGTTTATGACGAATTCTTATTCTGTGTTCCACTTGCAGATTTTTACATACCTACATAGAGCACAGAAACTGGAAGTGTTCTGCTGATGAACATTTAAGCTAACAAAGTGCAAACGATCGCAGTAACTTATTTAAATTCATTGTTACTTATCCTTAATACATATGAATATGTCACTTATTTGTATCTACCTACATATGTGCATGTATGAGTGTGTATGTGTGTGTATGTGTGTATATATATATATATATATATATATATATATATATATATATATATATATATATATATATATATATATATATATATATATATATATATATATGTTAACAAAATATTTTGCATAGACCCTTTCTGTAAAAAATGCATTTATTAGAAGCAATAAAGTTAAATAAAATAAAATGAAATTTGTGTTGTGCTCAATACAATATTCTCAAATCGAATTTCGGATTCTACATATGATTTACTAAAAAGTTATTCTTGTATTTTTTTTATTTAGGCGTTAGCTACGGGGATATTATCATAGTACAATATATTTGTCATTTTCATTTGGTTATTTGATAACAATAACTACAGAAATCAAATGTTAACTCACTTGGTAGGATGTCCTTAATATTTCTTTCCCAACTTGAGGGAGATATATAATGTTGAATTTTCATCTAGAGTTTTTATTTAGATTCAATACCCTTTATTATCTCCCATAAAAGCCGACATGGAAAAGAAATATTAAAGAGTTTGTTAATTCTTCATCTCAAGTTAATTAAAATTGTACTTCTGTAGTTCTGTGTAGAAGTGATCAAATCTGCAAAACAAATAACGTGTTTTGTGCACTATTCTGTTCTATCACATTCAATTAACTAAGGCCTAAAATCGATATTTTACAAGAATAACTTTTTTAAGTGAGTCAAGTATAATTCGAAAGTCTGATTATATTGGAAAGAATCAGTGGCGTGACGTGCAGATTTTCTCATTAAAATTACTGTGGCATAACTTTGTCGCACATCACTGTAATACCTTCAATTAACTCTAAATAAACAAGGAAGTAAACATTGATGCACCTTCATACACCAAATTTAGCTACTATGAAGTTACGGAAGTTACTTCACGGAACATTACGGAAGTTACTTAAAAAATCCTGTGTTCTTTAACGCATCTAATAGTTTTTTATGCCCGTTCGGACTTTTTTTTGCTTAAAATCCTCTCTCCATCCTTTATCGCCTGTTCCAGTTTGTATACTTAAAACCGGAATACACTGTCTAAGACTTTTTTTACATTTGCAAAAAATGTACAAAAGAATTAATGAAATTATTAATACAATTATAAAGTAAGTGAACCATGATATGTTCTTTGTAATAAACGGTTCGTTTATTAATTTATCGAAGTCTCTTGAGTATTGTTCCAATTTGTGATTGGCAAATTCTAGGTTCTCGATGTTTCAATGATTTAATTTTAGAGGTTTCAAATTCGGAAGTTGAATTTTGTCAGGAATTTTGTCATAACAGTCATATGGAATGATTACTGGATGAGAATAATCCGTAACGTTAAGCGTATTATGATTTTCAGCTTGCAATTTGGTTATGCCAACAAATGCATAGCACTCGGATTGGAGTTTTAAAATGGAATTCTTGTTGACGACTATATTTTGTATGTTCGTATGAAAACAGTTTATTGAGATATGGACGGTTTCCGACACAATCACTAACCAGGTATCCGTTTGAAGTTTTGGCACATTGTATCCTTGTCCGTAAATTAGAACACTTTGGCAATTTTTTGGAATTTCTTTAAGTGTTTTTAGTAACTGGATTCACAGGCGGTGCGCGGCGTTGCCATCTATCGGGTACGCGTAAAGTTCAGAGCACAGTTTCTTGTGTGGACCTAGCTGTTTGCATGTTTCTATGTTCTTCACAGGGATATCAAAGAATCATCGTTTCGCGCAATATATTTTTGAGAGAAAGATAGCATATGATGCAGACCAGTTCTATTGTCTAGGATAGGGATAGGGTATAGGTGATACAACGTATAAGATTATTGTTCTAGTAATGGAATTTTTAGTACAAAAACAAGATCGGAATGTGTTTGAAATGCTTCTAATTCGATGATTTCTAAGTATTTTGCAATTTTGGAATATTTTACCGAGAGAGGTAAATTATTCTTAGGTTTTGCGATATTTCCTGGAGCGATACAATCAAATTGTCTGGTGATATAATAGAGGAATATATAATTCTTAAACGGGCAAAGGTGATGGAATTTAGAATATCGTCGAGGTAATCCTGAAGGTACCGGGTTAGTCACCTAAAATTGACCCCCCCTTTATTTATCTTAATTTCAATCGAATCAAAAAATTCAAACAAGGATTTTACATGATTTTTTATGTTTTTTGAATATTTAAACAAATTTTCAAAAACTGCAAATTGAAAGGGGGCGAACAATTTTTTATTTTTTTTAAATGGAATACCCTGTATTTTCTTACTTAAAAAATTTACCCACAGTTTTCTGATCATAAAAATATATAATTGTTGTATCTTGGTAAGTATAGTTCTTGAGATATTCATACAAATATATAGTCACATCACAGGAATAAGTTTGGCATAAGACCATAAATCAGGAGAGCTATGTTTTTGAGATATAACGACACATCTTGTTTTTTAAGAAAAAAGTATGGAGGAGCACCATCCTGTTGCCAAATAACATAATTCCTGGTTGCAAGGGGAATATTATCTAAATAGTCCTCTTCTTCACCCCGAAGAATATTCAAATACTGAACTGCATTCAAAGACCCATTAATGAATACGGGACCCACAATTGTATTTTGGTGAATACCGCACCACACATTTACTGTATTATGTCCTTGGGTTTTTATCGTTTTTATAATATGTGGATTTGCGGGCGCCCAATAATGTGCATTTTTCCTATTAAAAAGTCCAGCCGTTGAAAATTTACTTTCATGGGTCCAAAATAAGTTTTTTAAAAAGTTATTGTTGTTTTCTGCTCTCTCAATCATCTCTCTACAAAAAGCTCTTTTGTCGGCAAAGTTATTTTCAGTTAAAAGCTGAACTGGCAAAATACTATAAGGCTTATATTTGTGACGTTTTAATATACGTCTTATACTTGCTTGAGAAATATTAAATTCTTCTGCAGCAGCGTTAGTAGATTTATTGGGGTGTTCGGTAAAAAAAAGTAAAACGTCCATTCCCATATCTTCTCCTGTTTTGGGCTTCTTTCTTTCTCGTTTCTTATCTTTTAAGGATTCGCTGTCCCCAAATTTGAGATAAATATTAGAGAAAGTGTTCTTGGAGGGAACGCGTCTTTCAGGATATTTTCTTGCATATTCTCTTTTAGCTATATATTTGTTTTTATTGCTGGTTAAGTAAATGTCTAATATTTCTTTCCTTTCGACTAATGAAAACCCAAATCAATATATTAGATATATTAACAAGTGTATTAAAACTTAACTTAAAGCGTATTAATAATATAACAATCAAACGTAAGTCAAACAATATAACTGTCAAACGAAGCATTATTGTTTCTTTAAACCATTTCGGTTCATAGCTCTCCTGATTTATGGTCTTATGCTAAACTTATTCCTGAGATGTGACTATATATTTGTATGAATATCTCAAGAACTATACTTACCAAGATACAACAATTATATATTTTTGTGATCAGAAAACTGTGGCTAACTTTTTTAAGTAAAAAAATATAGGGCGTTCCATTTAAAAAAAAATTAAAAAATGTTCGCCCCCTTTCAATTTGCAGAGAATATTTGTTTAAATATTCAAAAAATTTATAAAAAATCGTAGAATCCTTGTTTGAATTCTTAGATTCGATTAAAATTAAGAGAAATAAGGGGGGTTTAATTTTAGGTGACTAACACAGTACATGTAACTTTTTAGAAGTTTTTCACAGATTTCGAAGAATTTCATTTTGGCTTCAACAAATGCGATTTTGTCACCTAACTGATGAATTTCTGTTTCGATTTTGTGCATGTCCTCGTTAAATATTTTTTCATCGATTTGCAATTTTTGAATAGTCTCATTGAGACTTTTAATGACTGACCTTGTTACCGATATTTGATTTTTCAATAGATTTTCGACTTGATGTTGATCTTGATTTAATTTATTGATACTATCCGTGTAAAATTGGCCATCAGAGGCGTCGAGATTGCCTGTTATCGCCTTAAATATACTTCCTATACCGTTTATTAACCCGCGTTTGTATCGTCTTGTCTCTACAAAGTCTTTAAATTTTTCTCTGATAGAATCCGATATTTGCGTTAAAAGGGTAACGTGCGTTTTAATTTCTGAATTAAATTTTCGCATAGAGTGTTTGTCATGATTAAGCATATTTCCTATGTCTTTTGAAATAACATTATTATTAATAAAAGCGGTTTCTAAGCTAGATAAATTTTTATGCATAAATAATGTCCACTTATCATTAGAAACGATAATCCTTGTTTCTTCGTGGTAGTAGATTCCCACCGTATTATCGATGGGTATTATTTGGTACTGTGAGAACGCTGCTCCGATCAGCATGGAAAACCTGGAAGATAATTATTAATCTTCAGAAAACGGTTTTATTCTGTCGAAATTTGCTTTAGTTTTTTGTTTGGTTTTTGGGTTTAAAAGTGTGGCAGAATTTTTATGAATTTCTAAAATTTCAAAAGGACCGTTAAATTTGTTTCGTAGTTTGTCTTTTATCTGGGATTCTTTTAAATAAACCTTTTGTCCGATTTGGTAATTTGGAGAGTTTTGAAATGTGTTGATCGAATCGAACTTTTGCTTTCTGTTTTTGACTTTCTGTTTTAGCTCGCGCTAATTTATAATAATAAGAGATGTGATTATTTAGATCTCTTACGTATTTAGTAATCAACTCTTTATGATTGTACAAAGTTTCAGGTAGTCTAGAAGAAGTGTGTCCGAAAGCTAGTTCGTAAGGTGTAAATCCGTGTGTCTTATTTGTAGAATTGTTATAACAAATAATTGCGTACGGGAGTATATTGAACGGATGTTCGTTCGTATGAATCCGGATCATTTCTAGGAGGGTTGAATGAAATATTTCTGTGGACCCATTGGATTGAGGGTGTCCAACGCTAGAATATGTAAGTTTGATATCGTATAAGCTACACAAGTCACGAAGAATGGCATCATCAAATTCTCGACAGTAATCACAGTGGATTCGTAGCGGGGTACCGAAGTGCTGGAAATAAACGAAAAGGGTGTTCGCGATCGTTTATCCTTAAAGGGGTAAGCTAGAGTAAACTTTGTGAGTTCATCCCTAATTGTTAGTGCGTAATTTCTATCGGGGACTTCTAAAATGTCGATGTTTATTCTCTCGAAAGGAGTCTTTAGAGTTTCTGTAATGACAATGGGGAATCTAATTTTTTGCAACATGTTTTCGTTGTTTGACAAATTTGACAGTTTTTTATTAGGTTTTCAACATATTTACTTAAACCTTTCCAATTATACCTTTCTCTAATACGCCTGATAGTTTCGTTGATACCGCGGTGAATGTTGGCTTTACCTGTGTGGTATCGGTCTAAAATGATGGGCATTTCGTCTGCGTCCGGTGTTTTTGTTATGTCCTGGCAGATTTTAAATTTAATGTCTTTTTCGGCAAATATAAATGATAGTTCGAGTATAGGTAGATCAATGTTATTTTCAACACAATAGATTTCAGAGAAATCGAAGGATTCTTGACTTCTATATAGTGAAGCGAATAAATGTTCAATTATAGAATCGGGGTCATAGGGAAGAGGAACAATAAGATATTTCCTTTTCCGAACTGAATGACTAGAAAGACAATTTACTTTTAAATTTTCGAAGTTAGCGTGTTCTTCGAATATATCTTCCATAATTTTGTAATGGAGTTCTTTTATATTTTTTTGTTCAAAAAAGGTTAAAATGTTTTTGTTTCTTTTATCTAAAAGTTGTCGGTTTGAAAATTCTATTTTTGAATAATCCATTAGAGATTTAGTTTTATATAAGTCGATAAAGGTACTGTATTCTTTAGCGATGTCTTTGGTGTTGTCTTTGCTAATTTGTTCGTCATCATTTGTGTCAGATTCAGAGCCGTTTTCTTGGATTGGGTAAATTGAAAGTTTTAGATTTCCTGATATGATTAATTTTTATTCTGGAAAGAGCGTCTGCATTTTTATTAACTTTTCCGGGTTTGTACTCGATCTCGTAATCGTACTCTTCAAGCTTAAGTCGCCATCGAGCTAAACGACTTCCGGGATCTTTTATAGAAAAGAGTCAGGTAAGGGGCCTATGGTCTGTTATTAATTTAAATTCCCTACCAAAAATATAGGGGCGGAAGTGTTTTACTGCCCATACTATGGCAAGTAGTTCTTTTTCGATTGTTGAATACTTTGTTTCGGCTTTGCAGAGCGTTCTGGAGGCAAAAGCTATAGGCAAATCTCTACCTACGGGACCTTGTCCACTAGCGTCTGTAGTAAGTAAGAATGGTTTATCGAAATCTGGGTAAATAAGAACGGGAGTTGTGACAAGGGCTTGTTTAAGATCTTGGAAAAATTTTTGACATTCGGCGTCGAAATGGAAAGGAAATATCTTTTTGTAATAATTTAGTCAATGGTTTGGAAACTTTTTCGAAGTTATTAATGAATTTCCTATAATAACCTGCAAGACCTAGGAAATATTTTATATCTTTTTGATTAGTAGGTTGTGGAAAATTTTGGATGCAATCAATTTTTTGCGGATTAGGTTTTACGCCATCTTTGGTGACTAGATGTCCTAAATACGCCACTTCTTTACGAAGGAATTCGCATTTATCTGGCTGGATTTTCAAGTTGGCTTTTTGTAGACGATTAAACAACTTCTGTGAGACGAGATACATGATCGTGAATAGTAGGAAAGTAGACGATGATGTCGTCCATGTAGACAAGACACCTCTCATTTTGGATGCCTAGTAGAATGTTGTCCATCACTCTTTGAAATGTCGATGGAGCACTTTTAAAGCCAAATGGGAGTCTAACAAATTCAAAATGTGCGTTTTCAACAGTGAAAGCGGTTTTTTGAATATCCTTGGGGTCTATCTCAATTTGATGGAAACCAGAAGCTAGATTGAGGGTGGTGAACTACTGGCATTTACCGAGTTGGTCCAAGAGATCGGAAATATTAGGCAAGGGATATTTATCTCCTACAGTCAACTCGTTGAGTTTCCTGTAGTCTAACCACAACGCGCCATTTCTGTTTTCCAGAAGCGTCGAGTTTTTTGGGCACTACCCATATTGGCAAGCTCCATGGGGAGTTCAAATGTTTGATTATTCTCTGTTCTAACATTTTTGATACTCGACTTTTCACTTCCTCTTTATGGATCTGTGGATACCGATATGATATAGTGAAGACGGGTTTTGAATTATTAGTTAGTATCTATCGAATGTTTTATTTCATTCGTGAATGACAATTGATCGCCTTCGAGATATAAAATGTCCGAAAAGTATAAACAAAATTGGGTAACGATTTCTTTTTCCTCCTCGTTCAGATGGTCTAAACGAAGCTGTTGTTTTATTCCATTGCGTCTATCTAGATTAAATTCACTAATACATTTGTTAAAATTATGGATAGGTTCTACTTTAACTTCTGAAAAGTTTACGGTTTTTGGCATAGCATTTGCGTTTAAAACTGAGGCTAAAAATTCACCTTTCGCATTTACTTTAACTATTGCGTTAGGGAGGCGTACCTTTTCTACTTCCATAGCTAGCAGTATAGCTTCGGTGTTCGCTAAATTACATTTAAATTTGGAAATTTGATTTGAAATTTGGTTGTTTTGTTTAGAAAAATTTTATGTATTTACATTATCCTCTGTGGCTTTGAATAAAGGAATCGTTTTAAAGTTTGTCACTAATTTTTTGTTTTTTAGATCTACTATACAACCATAGTGTTCTTAAAAATCTGATCCAAGCAGACCGTCAAATTCTATGTCGAGATCACAGATGTAAACTTTATGTGGGTCACTAGCACAATATGCTATAAGAACGGATTCGTTAATGAGAATTTTTAGATTGGTTATACCTTGATTGTTACGTTTTCGGGAAATCTTTGTTGAAATTTTTGGCAAGTTTTAGGTTTAAAAATGGACAAACCTGCACCTGAATCGATTAGTAATTTGAATGTATTTGTAGCGCCGTTAATATAGTATAAATTTTTTGAATTGACTGACAGTGATGCGCTTATAGAAAATTTTGATCTGGAAAATTTAGATTTGGATTGAAGCTGTCTAGATTCATAGTCGGATTTGGGTTTGAAGTTATAAAATATTGGAATCCTGATTTTCGAGGTTCGGAGGGTCTGTTTCGAGGGGTGGACCTGAATGAAAATCCTGGTCGTATGCATTAAACTGTTCTGAATATTCGTTGTTATGAGCATTGCTTTGCTCGTAAGTATCATAACTTTCTGATGGATTATTAACTGTATAATAATCTTGGTATGTAATTTCGGGAAAACCATTAGCCGTATAATAGTTTTCGTTGGCATAATTGTTATTGGAATGATAGGTGTCATAAGAACTATTAGCGGTATAATAGTTATGATCGTTATTATTTTTCTGTAATTGATTATCGCTATTAAAATGTAATGTTCTTGTATTTGGGTTAGGCCTATAATTCGGGTTTGGTTGAATCGCTGAAGACCTGGAACCTCCGAAATTTAGATTCGGTGTAATGACTGGTGGTCTATTTTGTTGGAATGATTGACCTTGTTAAGGTGGTACATAAGGTCTCTGTTGTTGTGTTTGGTAATTTTTTTGATAGTTATTTTGAAATTGGGGCCTAGGAAAATTATTTGGATTAAAATTTGTAAGGTTTTGTTGCCTTTGATGACAATCATTAAAAGTATGTCCCATGCGTTTGCAAAATGAGCATGTTTGACTGGTTGGGGTTTGTTTTGTCGGCGTGGAGGGGTATTTCGATTATGATTACCGAATTTTTGATTCTCAAAATAGTTCAATTGCAATTCCCCACGCATTCGCGCTATTGCACTTAATATATCTGCTGGATTGATTGCTGGATCCCTGACAACATGTCCTAATTAAAGTTCAAGACCAGTGAGCAATGTATTTACTATCATAAACTCTATTAATTGAATTTGAGCGTTTTTTTTTGTTCTGTTGTTAGACGTTGTTTTTGAATTGAAGCCTGCATTTTGGCTTCATGTTTGAAGTCTAGAAATGAATGTTAATGGAGACTCGTTAGGTAGGTGACGCATCCTTTGGAGATCCTGAATTAAGGCTGTTAAATCGCGAGAATCGCCAAAATGATTTTCTAGTAAGCGTTTTATTTGTTTTAATGTATCTGGGTTTCATGAGTTGATTAATTCAGCTGCACAACCAATCAACTCACGAAACCCAGATATATTAAGTGAAATAAAACGCTTACTAGAAAATAATTTTGGCGATTCTCGCGATTTAACAGCCTTAATTCAGGATCTCCAAAGGATGCGTCAGCTAGCTAACAAGTCTCCATTAACATTCATTTCTAGACGTCAAACACATAAAGCCAAAATGCAGACTTCAATTCAAAAACAACGTCTAATAACAGAACAAAAAAAAACCGCTCAAATTCAATTAATAGAGTTTATGATAGTAAATACATTGCTCACTGGTTTTGAACCTAAATTAGGACATGTTGTCAGGGATCCAGCAATCCAGCAATCAATCCAGCAGATATATTAAGTGCAATAGCGCGAGTGCGTGGGGAATTGTAATTGAACTATTTTGAGAATCAAAAATTCGGTAATCATAATCGAAATACCCCTCCACGCCGACAAAACAAACCCCAACCAGTCAAACAATGCTCATTTTGCAAACGCATGGGACATACTTTTAATGATTGTCGTCAAATGCAACAAAACCTTACAAATTTTAATCCAAATAATTTTCCTAGGCCCCAATTTCAAAATAACTATCAACAAAATTACCAAACACAGCAACAGAGACCTTATGTACCACCTTAATAAGGTCAATCATTCCAACAAAATAGACCACCAGTCATTACACCGAATCTAAATTTCGGAGGTTCCAGGCCTTCAGCGATTCAACCAAACCCGAAATATAGGCCTAACCCAAATACAAGAACATTACATTTTAATAGCGATAATCAATTACAGAAAAATAATAACGATCATAACTATTATACCGCTAATAGTTCTTATGACACCTATCATTCCAATAACAATTCTGCCAACGAAAACTATTATACGGCTAATGGTTTTCCCGAAATTACATACCAAGATTATTATACAGTTAATAATCCATCAGAAAGTTATGATACTTACGAGCAAAGCAATGCTCATAACAACGAATATTCAGAACAGTTTAATGCATACGACCAGAATTTTCATTCAGGTCCACCCCTCGAAACAGACCCTCCGAACCTCGAAAATCAGGATTCCAATATTTCATAATGTCAAACCCAAATCCGACTATGAATCTAGACAGCTTCAATCCAAATCTAAATTTCCTAGATCAAAATTTTCTATAAGCGCATCCCCTCGAAAACCGGCTCAACTGCTAGGAGTATTTGCGTGTACAAGATACGTGTAAACACCTTGTAACATGCGTTTAAGCAGGTTATCGCTCGGTAGTTCTTTGGGTTGGACAAATCTCCGGTCTTCGGGATTAGCACGGTCCGCCCCTCGACAACCCAAGAAGGAATTTGCTGCTCCCTATTTAGCCAGGTGGTAAAAATTCTGGCTAAATGGTGGTGGATATTGGTTATTTTTTGCCACCAGAAATTATTTATCCCGTCGGGACCTGGAGCAGCAAAGTTCTTAGAGCCTGCAAGAGCTCTTCGAATCTCTTCAGAGGTTATCGAGTGGCACACTTGTTCTGGTCGCTGAAGACCTTCGCAAACGTTTTCAAAGTGTGCCAAGGCTGGAGTGTCTCTTTGGAGTGGGAGCTTCTGCTAGTACAGCGCCTTCCAAAAGTTTTCCACTTGATCTACAGTCGGTGGATTTTCGACAACAGGTTGAGTCCGTTCGAATAGGCGCGAGGCGGAACAAATTATTTTCCGCCAGCCTTCGCACCCGCCTCATTAGTGACTTTTTGCATGTCACTAGCATTTGTATCCTATCAAGGCAGTGCTGTTTGGTGGTACGCAGCACTACCTCATTAAGTGTGTGATGGACGCGTCTTAAATTGGCGACGATTCGTCGTAATTTTTGCGTAAAAGGCCTATTGGCCGCCATATAGTCCATCACACATTGGATACGGGATACCTGTTGTCTTGCCGACTGGATCTTGGCCTCCATCTTCCGTACACGCCGCTCCGCTCTCTCTCGCAGAGAGGAAGAGTTGTTCGCCCTCTCCATATGAGAGAAGCTCTCGGCGGCAGTGTACACGGCACAATTTATGTGCCAGATGTCGCCCCCTTCTGAAAGCGATGCTTGAACTTCAGCATCCACTCTGGCCAGGTCTTCTGGCCTAGAGGGTCTTATGTGATGTAAGCCCCTTCTCGTACTGATGCCCTCTACTATTGGTGGAACGGTGAAAACCGCATCCTCCACTGGTTCATTAGGCAGCCTTTCAGCTACCTCATTCGCCAATTGGGGCGCAGTCCTCACATAGCCCTTTCTACTAAGATAGGATACATAATCACGCAGATTCTGCGGCGTGAAGGCATCATGCTCTAGGTGTAATTCACACCACAGGGTATGCATACGTGCCATGTATCCCCTCCGTATGGGCTCACTGCTTTCATAGCATTGCAACAGGTCGTCCCTCAGCTCGTCGGTCCACTCAAAGCGTCCATGTATTTTGTGTACGTCGTCTCCAGGCAATCCATCCATTTGGGCCCCACTACCTTGCCCATGACCCCTATCCGAACGGGGTCGATCGTGGGGGGCCTCCTCTTTTGTTATTTGGAACAAGAAGTTCGGGCTTACCGGGGAGTTAGCCTAGTAAGCCCACGGCCGACACCAGAGGGGAATCTGTTATCCCCTGTCGAGTGCGCTGGTGCTGCCGATCCGGTTTTGGTCCCCAGCTGGAGTAAGTGGTGTCGCTACTCACCAAAGGCCAGATGGATGTTGTGCGGCCCCTCCTGCTGATTTATTATTATTATTATTATTATTATTAAATGTAATTCCGTATCCCAGATGATACCACGTGACAATAAGTCATACTATATCACCATAACTCAACATTATAATGATAAGAAATACCTACATAATTCTGACACAGCTCCGTGTGGGTTAAAATTTTAACATCTTTTTCATTTTTCAACGTTAATAATCTTGTTTCTTTGAAGGTTATTTAATTGTTCTTAATTTGGTAGTAAAATAAGATAAAATTGTTCAAAGTTGTACTTACGATTTTTTTTTAATTAAACGCTAAATATTTTTCAATTGCAAATAATACTAAACAACTGATCGTCGACTCGAAAGTTGGCGGGTATGGTTCCGACTCTTACACTCATTATGTGTACATTTTATTTTTTATGTTTTCATTATTTTATATTAAAAATATATATTTATTTACGTCTAAATTTTTTTTAGTATTCGTATTGAAATATTTTACAATATGTTACATTATTTTACGTAGGTACATGTTATCATAAAGTACATATATATTAATAAAATACTACTTAATAAATATCTGTTTGACATACATGTAAATATACAATGAGCGTGAAAAGTAATGTATAAATTCGATAAAATTGGTAGTTCTTTTTTTAAATCACTCGGACATGCCAAGAGATATATTGGATAATGCCACTTTGAGAGTTACCCTTATTTTTTCGAGTTGTGGTTTTAAAAGCTATAACGTCATCGACATTTATTTAATGGAACACCCCATTTTTGTTTGTGTCATTTGAAAGAAGTTTGTTTTCGTACAACAAAGTAAAACAAGAAAATTGATTTACTCTAAATATTAAAAATGTTCAAGATCTACCATTTATATAGTGTCTATCTGTGGACACACTAATAATATATAAGGAATACATACTGGGATTTGGATTATAAAATAAAAACAAAATATGTTTTGATTGAACTCGTTTTATTACACAATATATTTAATATAGTTTCATGTATTGCATAATAAATATTATATATTTTACTTGTGGTAGTTGGAGTAAACTATTTGTTTATAGTTAATGAGGAATATACCAACATATCAATAGCACAATAGTATAAGTAATTGCTAAGGTATGAACTGGGTGTTGTAGAATTACATAATCTGATATTAGCAAATTTTCCAGATATTAATCCTTCTAGAACCTAAAATTAGAAGGAAAAATAGGCTCTGCGTAAACAATTTTTCATAGACTACTATTTGTCAGCCGCCTGCTGCTTCACAAAGCATGTTTATTAATTTTTGTTTTGTTTAAATAAAAAGCGAATGTTTAGAGGAAAAATATGTACCTTGAAGATCTACATAATATGATATTATTTATACATGATATAAATATGGTAGTCATTTTCTATAGAACCTAAATATCGAAAAAGGAAAAAGGTCACTGCGTAAAAAAATTCAGGTATTTGCCGGTGGCAGTGTTCACAAAACCCAAATTTATTAAATAATCTGTTTAAATGAATGACGAATATTTAGAGACAAATGAATGAGATAAATAAAAATATCACATCAATAAGGATACAGTACACTATTTCTTTATACCAATATTTTTATAAAACAATAGTATAAGCAATTATAAAGTTGATTTCTGCCTTTATTATTCAATTATCCAAATACTGGTCGTAGTTTCTAGAACCTAAACATAGAAGAAACATAGAAGAGGCCACTGCGTAAAACACTCATTTATTTGTCAGCGGCCCGCTGCTTCATAAAACAAAGTTTTTAATCTTTTTTTAATTGGTTTAAATGAAGGACGAAAGTTTTAGAGAAAAAATATTTAAGATACGGTTACAAAAATGATACTTTAATACATAAAAATGATACAACATGCTGGTTCTTTTCCATATACTAATATATCCATACAATAATATAGGCAATTATAATGTTGATTTATGTCTTGTAGATAAATACTAGCCGTTCCTTGTACAACCTAAATATAGAGAGAAAGACAAAATAATTTGACCGCAGCTTCAAGAAGTACATTAAAAGTATAATAAAATAAAATACTATATATATATATATATATATATATATATATATATATATATATATATATATATATATATATGCCATGAATATATTAGGTATATTAGGTATATCAAGAAATCAAATAACATATTGTAGTTGTTTGATTCTATCTCTCCATAATCTAATATATCCATGGCATAATAATAGTATACAAAATTTAGAATTTTAACTGGGCCTTATAGATTTACATAATGTGATATTCATAACTTATCCAAATACTAGTCGTTTTTTTAAAATTAAAAAATAATTGCTTACATCTCCCAAGTAACTTTCATATTCCTGAAATTGTTTTGGAGGCATATTCGGTATATTCATGCAACTAAGCAATTCAGACGTATGACTATAAGTACTACCAGTAACCGGTGTTTTCCAGACATTTCCTAAGTTTATGTTAGTACAGTTTTAATTGGGTTTTCAGTCTCAAAACTATATGAACTATTACATATTTTACACTTATTTAATTTCATTTTTTATGGATAATTTGCCCAAGGTACAGGATTTATTATGTTTTCTCTCGATTAATAAAATTTGGTCTATCACATAATCCAATTCTACAATTCTGTTTCCCTTAATAATAGATTGAGGAATAATAGGTTCCTTGGCATAGTCTAATTCATAATTTTAAATGCTAAAAATTAAAAAAAAAACGTAAAAACAAAATATATAAATTTACATTTACATTTATATAAATTTAAATTTACAATACATTATTAAACAATACCTTTCATATTCATCTGGTGGAATTACTCCATATTCAATTGTTCTATCAACTATTGCTTTAGAAGGTCCATGTCCAGTATAAACTTTTTTACACCAAAAGGGGTTTCTATCAGTGGCGGCGCCAGGGGGGGGGCTTGGGTGGGCACGTGCCCACTCAATCAGTAAGAGCGCCCACCCAAGTGCCCACCCAAAAAATTTACTATCTACAAAATTATAATATGAAACAAAATATAAAATAAAATTTTGACTACTACTATATCAAAATTTGAAAACGGCCAATGTGTTAAAATCAACAATATTTTACAGATATCCGACATGCTGAATATATACAGATTGGCATTCAATCAGATTCATAAATTATGTTCAATATGTATCACAATTTAAGAAATAAAATGAAACACGAGAGATTAAGTAATTTGGCTGTACTAAATATGGAGAAAAAAAATATCTAAAAGCTTGGATTTTTATAAGATTGTTGAAGAATTTGCAACAGAACTGAAATAATTTTATTAATATTTTAACTTTATTACCTAATGTACTACTAATTTCTTTTGTAAATTGTATTTATGTTAATATGTTTATATATTTGTGTTGATAATGAATGGAACCCCCCCGACACATCCCAAATATGTGTTCAACCCAAAAATTTTGTACCAGTTTGTGCCTACCTATTTTAGAAATTCTGGAGCCGTTACTGGTTTCTATAATGAAAAATACTCTTGGATTATTTCCTATGTATTCTAATTATAAAATTCAACCAATACTTTGAGGATTGAAAAAATTACTCGAGAGTTCACATTGTAACTAATGATTTTAAAATTACCCCTATATTCAGCATCTTCGTGTGTTGATACTGACAATTGATTAGTTTGTCCATACATGCTATACCACAAAATTTGATTATGTTCTTTAATATTACTTTAATTATATTTCGCTACAATTAATACAAGAATATTAACTTGAATAGAATATATTATTATAAAATAGATTAATTATATTTTTGGCATCGTGAGGTAAGTTAGATCATTTTAATTATATTATTAAAGTCTATCTCTGTTATATTATTAGGGTCTAATAAAATTAATAACTTACTATGGGACATTTTCTGAAAACATATTCACCCTATTTCCTCAGCTGCATCCATTTTCTTAGATTCAATAATCCCCTCGGCAGTATTATCTCTACAATATTAAATATCGATAAACATCTTTAAATGATTTTAACACACTGGAAAATAATGGTTTTTTCATTTTTAAATATATTTCTTTACAAAATTTTATTTTTTTCACATTATTACTACAAACAAGAGATTCTAAAAGCAGTTCTTTTATCGTTGGTCTACATAGCATTGTTGAAGATATTCTTAAACCTATGTATATTAGTAGCAGATATAGCCACGATATAAAAAAGATAATATTTTTGCCTAAGTATATGTGTATATAAACTGTGAATATTTTTACTAGTATGCCTAATAATAATATTGAACGGTGTAATAAATCTAGATCACATTCTATCTAGAGTCAATAGCAATGCACAAGGTATCCGCTGGATCTTAACCTCCAGCCTGGGCGATCTGGAATATGCAGATGATGTGTGCCTTATGGGCCAAACTTTTCAAGAAACAGCAACTCGGTTGCAGATACTTTCAATAGAAGCCAGCGAGATCAGCCTTAAAATCAACATCAATAAAAATAAACCAAAATATATGAGAATTAACACCAGATACAATGCTCCATTTCATATATAAATCACATAGAAATAGAGGATGTTGAGGAATTCACCTACCTGGGAAGTATCATTACAAAAAGTGGGAGTGCAGAAACTCACATTCGTAGTAGAATACGAAAAGCACAGCAAGCCTTCAGCTCACACGGCCCAGTGTGGAATTCCAGGCAATACTCCACACAAACAAAATTACGAATTTTTCAATCAAACGTCAAGTCAGTTCTGCTATATGGTTGTGAAACCTGGAAAGTCACAAAGGTACTATCACATAAACTGCAAGTCTTTGTCAATAAGTGCTTACGAAGAATACTTCGTATATTCTTGCCAGACCGCATAGCAAATGACGACCTCCGGCTAAATGTTCGCGATAATTCAATAAACGTTCAATCAACAAACTGTCCTTTCAATCATAATTGAAGATAACTACAATAAATAAACACATGCCGCCATCAGGAACGGACCCCGACAGCATGTGATATAAAACTTGTACTTACACTATTTCACGTTTCAAATATAAATAATTCAAATTATGTATTACTGCATCCATTTTTTACCATTCCTCATGTTATTTAATTTAAAAATATATAAAGCACATAAAATCTCGTACAAATTATGTAAAGTGCTCCTCTACTTGAAAAACTACTTTAGAAATGTAAACACGTCCTTTCCGTTCATAAATAGGTACTCAGATACTTATCATTCACGAACAAAATATTATTTTCACAGAAAATGCCATATAAGCAGCATAAAAACAGTTTAGAATTAAACTTCAAAAATGTAGAAATTCCCCAAAATTTGCGTAATACCGAAGCTATAAGGTCTCTAAATAAGTACTGTAAATTATAATAGCAATAGGTACATTATAATAGCTACAACCTATAGATGTATATTAAACCCGATAAAATATATATGTACTTACCGTTTTTTCCGCTTGGGAGTATACGATTTAGAACGAGGCATTTTCAAATATTCACTAAATCACTCACCAACCTAGTCGCCTATTAGTTAGTATTCACTGTCTACCACTATTACGCAATTAGATTTGTTAATTATATAATCTGTAAACTAAATCTTCACTTTTTTAAGGGTCACTATCAGTGGCGAAGCGTCCATTAAGGCTGTGAGATTGGCAAGATTGCATATCATTCTTCGCGTCGGCATGCCGGTAACCGGCAATGCGTATGCGCTGTCTGGACTAACTCTCCGTCGCCTTGGTTTTAACGGCCTTTTTTACGCGAGGAATTATGTGCAATTTAGCTAGTCTTACATTAATTATCTTAATGGACGCTTCGCCACTGGTCACTATCTACAACTAAATATTACACCAAATAACTGTAATAACCGTAGTTATTACAGTTATTATAGTATATAATAAATTTTTAGTCTATGTAATTATTTATACTATTTTGTCTTTATTATTCGTCTGAAATCAGAAAAAAAGCCTGGAAAAGCAAATAATAGTCGAAGCACAATATGTGAAATTCAAGTATGGTCGGAGTTTGCCTTTTCACATATAGATATTCCGAATACTGAGGAGGATCCTAATACAATTTCTAGTACAGGCCATACTCCGATTCAACTCGCTGCACAATATGGTAACGAGGAAATCCTAAGGCTTTTAATAGCAAAACATGCTGATATAACTGTGAGGAATAATCCAATTCTACAATTCTGTTTCCCTTAATAATAGATTGAGGAATAATAGGTTCCTTGGCATAGTCTAATTCATAATTTTAAATGCTAAAAATAAAAAAAAAAACGTAAAAACAAAATATATAAATTTACATTTATATAAATTTAAATTTACAATACATTATTAAACAGTACCTTTCATATTCATATGATGGAATTACTCCATATTCAATTGTTCTATCAACTATTGCTTTAGAAGGTCCATGTCCAGTATAAACTTTTTTACACCAAAAGGGGTTTCTATCAGTGACTATGTTCGCCAAAATGTCAATTGATAATAAAGCTCCCGTTGGAGTTCATATGCTAACGAATATATATATATATATATATATATATATATATATATATATATATATATATATATATATATATATATATATATATATATATATATACCGGTGTTCAGCTTGAGAGTGGAGGACCGACCAAAAGATGTCCTCTCACTCAGCTATCCCGTGGAGGACCAACCAAAAGATGTCCTCTCACTCAGTTATCCCAATACTTTGAAATCATTCACTACTTCACATGCACAGTAAAAATGGACAAATCAATTACTCTAATCATCAGCGGACACAGGCTCAGTCTGGCTCTCAACTTCGGATTAAGCGAGCGAATTTCGGTTCCAAATAGTAATTCGGCAGGACTAAAACCGGTTACCCTATGTCTAGTACTGTTTAAAGCTAATTGTGCCTCTCCTAGAGAATCTTGCCATCGATCATTACTTTCTGACTCTATCGATGTTTTAAAGTGTTCTTAAGTGTTTGCATAACACGTTCTACTTGATCATTCGCACGACTTGTACTATGTGCAATAACGTGTAAATCAATATTATGGGACTTACAAAACTCACGAAATTCACTGCTAGTGAAACATTTACCCTGATCACAAATAATTCGAGCATGCGCTCCAAATAGATAAGTGGATTCTTTTAAACAATCAAGAGCCGTCCCTGACGTAAGTGATTTTATTTTTCTCAACACAAATTTTGAAAAAGCATCGATTATGACGAATACGTATTTTTTGGTATTACTTTTACCACTGAGCTTGCCCGAAATATCTAAGTGTATTGTATGCCAGGGCCTGAGTATTTTAGATATTGCATGCATTTGAACTTGCTTTGCACCACTTGCATTTTTAGAAGATTTACAAATTATACAATTTTCAACAAATTTTCTAACCGTGCGTGCCATTTTCGGGAACCAATATAACTCATAAATTTTATCAAGAGTTTTATCCCAATCCAAATGTTTTAAGTCAGTGTGTACGTGATTTATTACCGACCACACCATTGACTTAGGTACCACTGGTAAATATAAACTTTTATGATGGCACTCGATTTTACGGTACAATAAATTATTACGAACGTCATAGGTTTTTGCTAGGTCTGGATCAAGTTCATTTGACCTAATTTTTGTGATGATGCTTAAAAGGTCGTTGTCCCGTTTTTGTTCGACCGAGAGCCAATCTGTATATAGGTCAACTACCTGCACGGAATGTGTGTCTGTGTTTATATTGCCCTTTTCAAGTGGCGGTGTAGGGTTTCTTGACAAATAATCGGCGTGTTTCATGCGTTTGCCTTCTCGGTAAATTAAGTCAAAGTCAAACGATTGTAAAAATGCCCACCAGCGATGAATTCGTGGTGTTAAATCTTTTTTTGTCCGAGAAGCTTTTAGGGAGTTGCAATCTGTTACTACTGTAAAGTGTTTGGCATATAAAAAATGGCGAAAAAATCGTATTGATTGTACCACTGCCAATGTTTCGAGTTCATAAGAATGATAACGAGATTCAGCTTTAGTGGTTCGTCTGCTAAAATATGCAACAACGTGAAGTTTAGAGTCCTTCTTTTGGAATAATACTGCTCCGTAAGCGTCTGAACTAGCATCGGTGTGTAATTCGATTGACAAATTAGGATAAAAAATGATTGGCCTACGTTGAACAAATTTATTAGAATTTTTTAAACGTATTTTTAAAGCTCCTGTGGTGACTCGTCCTGAAGGGACGCCATTGACAAAATATTTACTGTATTTTAGTAAAAAAGTGAAAAGGTTTTGTTTTTCTATATCTGACACATCAGTATTAACCCCTGAAAAATTTACCGGTGTCTGGTCACAAAGTAATACATTGATTGCACGTTTTAAAATTAAACCAGATGGGCCAAAGTGCACGTCAACATTTTGTGCTATTAAATCTTTACCAATTATAATGCTCTTTGAAATAACTTCATCTAAGACTACATGAAACAAAATTTCAACATGTAAATTCTGAATTTCTACCAGCGTTAAAATTTGTGTTGAACACAAGGAAGAGCCACTAGCAATTCCCTTTAAGGAAACTAAATTATTGAATCTTTTGCCATCGAAGTGGCATGCAATACTTTTACGGACCAGAGAACAGTCAGAGCCTGTATCGAATAAAAATGGAAACGTCTCACCAGCCTATACAGAGGGTTGTCTCCGACAGACCTAGTGCATTAGGGGGTTCTGAACTTATATAAAATATATATTTTCATTCAAATCCTACTACAGCAAAGCCAATTTACTGCCGTGGCAGAATTCCCCATCTTATGACTATTCTCAAAATTAAATTTATTTTTATATATATTCAAAATTCCTTCTTAAGGATTGAGTTATTCAAATGCATAACAATTTAAAATTTGGTTTTAATTGTCTCGCAATTATACCAGTGTGGATGAAAATACATGCCGAGTGCATGAGTACATTTTATGAAATATGTCTTTTTTGCCTTCTCATCGAATTTTTTTCATTTTATATGTGTGAGATGAAATTAATAATCTATTTTCATTTTAGAATATATTTGATGACTTAAGTTTACCCGAGCTATTTCAAGCCAGAACAAAAGCAAATCCGTTTGAAACAATTCGTTCAGTATTTTTTATGAACAGAGCTGCTTTAAAAATGGCTAATATTGATGCTGCTACAGAATTTATGTTCAGCGCTATTGATCAAAATGTATGTTATGTTATATTGATATTTCATATGTATATAACTAATGTCACTGAATATAACAAAATATACAAACTTTTAAGGTTTATCATAAAAATAATGTGGACCCTTATTACTTCGCTGATGTGTGTGCTGGTCCAGGTGGATTTACAGAATATATTCTTTGGCGTAAGAAATGGTTTTTTAAAGGATTTGGATTTACGTTAAAGGATCACAATGATTTTAAGCTTCATGAATCTATCTGTGCATCGCCTGTCACTTTTCAAACCCTTTATGGAAAATATAATGATGGAGATATTTGTTGCCCAGAAAATATACAGGATTTTAAACAAAAAGTTTTACTTGAAACTCAAGGAGCTGGTGTACATTTTATGACATCTGATGGGGTTTGTAAAAATGTTATCACATTTAATTTAATCCTTTTTCCTTATTCATATAATCTTATAGGGATTTTCTGTAGAAGGGACTGAAGATATTCAAGAAATATTATCAAAAAATATATATATTTGTCAGTGTTTAGTAGCATTAGAAATTGTACGAACACATGGACATTTCGTAACTAAATTGTTTGATATTTTTACTCCATTTAGTGTAGGTGTACTGTTCTTAATATATAACTGTTTTGAAAAAGGTATGAAAACTATTGTAGTATATATATATATATATATATATATATATATATATATATATATATATATATATATATATATTGTTAAGCAAAAATAAAGTTATTTTTTTTTTAGTTTCAATTTTCAAACCGAATTCTTCAAGACCAGCTAATGCTGAAAGATATTTTATTTGTTCAAATTTGAAGGAGGGCTATATTGTAGATAATATAAAAAACTATATGTGGATTATTATTAAAAGATTATGGGAAATTAAAGATATTTCTAATGTAGATGTTTTAGAAATAGTTCCTTTAGGCGTTGTCAAGAAGGATGTAAAATTTTATTCTTACATCGTTGAAAGTAACAACAGGTAACTTAATATATAAATTACTGTCAAGTAAAATATGCACTGCGATCCATAAGTAGCATAAATTCATTTTCTATATAATTTACGTAAAATCCTGAAGTAAATTTTTAATTCTAAAAGGACCTTATTTGAGCACCTCATACTAATTTCTCTACACATACCGATTCCCTATTGAAAAAACTTTATTGAGATGCGTTAATTTCCATTAGAAAATGAGTTGTAGCTACGTTTGCTGATAAGAATTGTTTTATATCAATTATATTCACTAAAAGAGAAAGTTTATGCAACTCCCGTGAACACACTAGATGAACTTCTTAACCGTATAAGAAATGGTTGCAATTAAATAATACCACATCTAGTTAATTTAAATCGGTCTATTGTACGTCGGTGCGAGTTCTGCATTGAAAAGAATGGTTCCCTTTTTAAACAATTTTTATAACTTTTTGTTAATGTTTTCAATTATTGTTTAGTTTAGTTTTAGTTATTAACTCTGAAAATAAAGATTGTTAGTATACTGTTAAAAATTAATTAAACCTTAACACCTTGTATATCAAAAACAAAGCAATTTACACGTAAAACCGGTCCTTCAAGAGATGGGGGAGCAACGCGATGCAAAAAAGGGTCAGGCAGGTTGCAAAGAAAACCTGTTGATAGACCGCTGTATTACGCAGGACTCTGTACAATACAAGCGGAATCTATCGATAGCCTGGATAGACTACCGCAAGGCATTTGATTCAACATCCTACGAGCTATTGATTCGCTTGCTCGGATGTCTTGCGGTACCAGCACCAATAGTGAGATGCATACAACACCTACTACCGCTCTGGAAAACCCGCTTCACCATATCATCCGGTGAACGCCGGGTAACCACGGAGCCGGTAGTGTTTAGGAGAGGAGTGTTTCAGGGGGATTCCCTAAGCCCTCTCCTATTTTGTATCTCGCTATTACCCCTGTCAATTGAACTTCGCCAAACTCGCGGGTATAATAGCGGACCACCCAATAATCGGAGGCATAAGGCCACCCATTTGTTTTACATGGATGAACTCAAGATCTATGCTTCTGGAGAGCAAGACTTGCAAAGCGCCTTCAGGGTGGTGCAAGGGTACACGTGGGCAATTGGCATGGAATTCGGATGGGATAAGTGTGCAGCCTTCCATCTCAAGAGAGGACGATCTACGGGGATCCCTGAAGATGCGCAGATAGCAGATGGAAGCATCCTAAAACATTTGGATGCCGGGGAGACGTACGCGTACCTGGGTATAAATCAGAACTATATCCAGGATACGCAACGCGTAAAGGGTGCTCTCTGTGGCAAGTACAGACATCGACTCCGAAAGATTTGGTCATCAGATCTATCGGGGAAAAACAAGGTGTCTGCAACGAATATGCTGGCCATTCCAGTACTGTTTTACTCATTCGCAGTAGTAAAATGGACTGCCGATGACCTGCGTAGGTTGGACAGGAAAACCCGAAAGATGATGCACATACATAGAAGCATTCATCCAAGATCGTCTGTTCCTTGACTATATCTCCGGAGACAACGGGGAGGCCGAGGACTCTTGAACCTGGAGTGTATGCATGACAGATTAGTCCTGGGTATAGCATGTAACGTCGTCCGTAGCTCGGATCCACTTATGCGGCTAGTGAGAGATCATGAAGTCGCGGAGGTGGGAGCGGGTCTATTTAAGGCAGCACAAAAAGCCGCAGAACGATTCGTTCTCAGATTCGACCATAGGCGAAGAGGCAGGCAAGGTGATGACGTACAGTCAATCACTGAACTGGAGCGCCGAATCGCCTGAGAGCCCAAATCAAAGCTGCCGAACAGAGAAATCTGTTTAGGGAGCATGTCGATAAGGCCCTACATGGAGTTTTCTATAACAACATTGAAGCACAAAGTTTATCGACGGCGATGACCTTCGCCTATTTGAGGTCAGCCGAGCTCAGATCTGAAACCGAAGACTTTATAGCGGCCTGCCATGATGGTGTTATAAACACCATGGTCTACCGAAGCCGAGTGATGGGTGTGGAGGTACCTGATATCAACTGCAGGGCCTGCCACCAGGCACCGGAATCGGTGATGCACCTGCTATCGGCGTGCCCTGTATATGCGACTTCGGCCTACATCCATCGGCATAACGCTGTATTACGTGTGCTATATTACTACCTAAGGCACTCCTATGGGGTGGACAAAACACCGGTGCTGCCTTACGCTCCCGGAGATATTGAGTCCGTTGTCGGGAATGAGAAGTCCACATATATTGGAATTACTCGTTCTCGACCGTCAGGCATATATAAGTTAATAAGCCTGATGTGGTCCTCCTGGACCATCAAACCAAGGTGATGTATCTCATCCAGTTTTCGGCTCCTGCCGAGAAAAACATGACCTTGAAAGAGGAGGAGAAACGGTCCAAATACGTAGATCTCCGGGGTGAGTTGCGGACGTTGTACCCAGGCTACTCTGTCAAGATGGTGGTTCTGGTAATCGGTGTTCTCGGAGTTGTTGTGGATAATACGCCGGCGCTTTTCTTACGAGTATCGGAGCCGTAGGTGAACTTTCCGCCATCCGGAATTTGTGTGTATGTATATATATATATATATATATATATATATATATATATATATATATATATATATATATATATATATATATATATATATATATATATATATATATATATTAGTTAACTTTCTTCCCTGATTTGATCACCAAAAAATAAACTTCAACGCCGAAATATTTCAGTAGCACTTTATTAGATAGTTTAATTATAACAAAGATAACAACTAATCTAATTTGGTTTCCGCCGTACATTCACCTATATATATAGACTCGGTGGATGTACAGTCAGCATTTTCTTATAATGGCAATTGTTTAAAAGGAATGTCACCTAAGGTTACGTATTTCCTGCGAATGCTGACTAATAATAAATATAACTAAGTCTATTGGTAATATAATACAATTCCTCCCGTCATAGACGAAGGCTAGCCGGAGAAGGGTCCTTGTGGGTTGATACTTTAATTTTGATGGGTCTCCTCGTTCTGCATCGATTGTAGATATACAGGAGGCCTATTATCAGGAGAATTGTAGTAATACTGATGCACAGTATGAGTAAAGGAGTGGGTAAATTGGGTCCAAATCAGGAGATTGTAGGTTAATATGTTTAAGGTCACGAAGTTGCTGATGAAGTTCTTTTAATTCCCTGATAGGCACATTGTCTAGAGAGAATGTAGAGTAGTTTGATGTCATAAGTGGTTCCGGTAAAAAGTAAGTAGTTGAAGTTAGGAGTGATGTTGGAGACGTGTAGACTTCTTCTTCGTCAATCCAAAGAGTACAGTTGATATTCGGGGTGATAAGTGATGTCTCTTTTAATATTTGAACTTCTAGGTCCGCGCATTTTTCTTTAATTTCGATAGGTAACGTAGGAATTATCAGGATTTGTCCATTAGATAATCTACAAGGTTTCGTGTTTGGTGTGCTGGCACAGCGTTACAGGCTATGTTAGGCTGGCGTTGGATCATGTCGATAATACAGTGACTGCTAGTGTCCATAATGTTGTCAGACAGGTAGATATCATCGAGAAGCGGCAGTTCTTGCTCAATCCATGCATGTTCATATTCAGTACCGAGTATCAGGAAGGATTTAAGGGGTAGAACTGTCAGGCTTTTATAGGGTAGTGGGATAAGTTTGAACAAAGAATAAGTTTCTCCTTTTAGAATTGGTACTAAAATTTCGATATATAGTTTTGAATTTATAATAAAAGTTTTCATTTTAAAGGGGTTCAAATAATAATGAATATGACACATAGGAATTTCGTTCGTTTTATATCAGAGTTTATGATTTACAAAGATTTCTTTGATATCATTAGTAGTTATAATATTTGAATGTACTAAATTTAGGTGGGCGAACAGTAGAGTGTTATCGATATTAGAAAAATAATGTTGAAGAAAATTTATATTGTTAATTATATCTTGTAAATGTTCTTGAATAATTATGTTATTAAGTTTTGTAGTAGTGCGATTGTTATTTGCGTCTATGATTTTATTGTATCTTCAAGATTGTTGATTACATTTTTAAGTATGGTTGTCTTTGTCTCTATTTGAGTTGCTGAATTCAGGGCTGCTAACGCCGCCCTGCTATCCGAGCCGTTACATACCTTCTCCTGGGTCCGATTTTGGTTGGCCCCCAGAATACCGTATGTAATTCCATCTAGCTCGGCCTGGAGTACGGTAGTGTATTTGCCCAAGGGGAAGATTTTACCTATCCCGTCGCATCGCCTATAAACCCCCGCACCCGCTCTGTTCCCACTCTTGGCTCCATCCGTGTACCAGATGTCTCCATTGAGCGGAAATCCAGCTCGACCCTCCATCCAGTCGGTCTTACTGGTGAGGGTGATCTTATATTTCTTGTCAAACAGGAAGTGGACACCCGTACTGTTAAAGGGCATCCACAGGAGTCCCTCCTCAGCTAGCTCTCTTGAGAGTCTATTCAGGTCCCTTATCTTCCTATTCATGTTTCCCATCTTGTGCATTCCTTTGCGGCTTCCGCTTTCAGGATGACATCAAGAGGTGGTATCCCCGTCAGTATCTCCATCACCTCGATCGGTGTTGATCTTGGGGCTCCGGTTATACTTCTAAGAATCAATCCTCGTAACTGGTTAAGTCGGCTGGCTTCCGACTTTAAACAGTCTCTCTCCCACCAGACCAGTGCTGCATACATCAGTCTGGGTTTAAGAATTGTCTCATACATCCATTTCATGGTTTCCGGTTTCAAGCTCCAGCTATTACCAATGGCTCTTCTCAGTTGCCAAAGTGTTGCTGTGATCTTCGAACATATGTGACTTAGATATTTTCCCCATGACAGTTTCCCGTCCAGGATTACTCCTAAGTATTTCACTTCGCTATTATAGCTTCGTTCTTGGCTACCAAGTTTCAGCGGACATGTTTTGTTCCACTTATATTTCTTGGTGAACACCATCACCTCAGTCTTAGAGGGATTGACCGAGAGTCTACTCTCCCTGCACCAATTCCCAACCTTGTTTAAAGCTCCCTGCATTATATCGAGAATCGGCTCCAGGAAAGGGTCCTTCGTTATTATTACTAAGTCATCGGCATAGCCAATTACTTGGTAATCCTTTAACCTTTCAAGCAGCTCATCTACTACTACGCACCACAGAAGGGGGGACAATACCCCTCCCTGTGGACAGCCCGAGTCGACCCGGCCCTCGATGGTAGTCTTGCCTTTATTGGCAGTAAGCTGTCTGTTTCCCAACGTATGGTCTATCCATTCAGCGATTATTCTGGGGGTTTGCCCAGTTTAAAGGTATAAAAACAACCCTTGTGCCTAGCCACCCTTTCGGGACCATCTTTAGTGCCAAGCTGGCCCTAGTAATCCTTATGAGTGGACCGAGGATTATCTCTTCTGCTTCCTGCAGAAGTACCGAATACATGCCGTCCAGTCCCGGCGATTTATATGGATCAAAGAACTTTAAGGCCCACCTCGTCTTAGCCGGTGTGACTATCTCCTTCACAAGTTCCCTCTCGTCCCCCCCTCGGTTTACCGCCCAGGTCCTATGTGCCCCTACTAACGGGTCGGAAATGTCTCCCATCTACGGTCTATAGAAGCCCGGAAAATATACTTTGATGAAATGGTCTGAGGTTTCCTCATCCGAGTTCGAGAATTTGCCATTAGGGAGCTTGAACGATTGAGTATCGCTTCCGGGCTGCGGGCTAGGATTTTATTCAGCCGTGCTGCCTCAGCTTCCCTATTTATCTCATTACAGAAAGAAACTCAACTACTTCTTTGGGTAGTCCTTCCAGGTTGTACGGCTGTTAGTTTTCTGGCTCCTTTGAGAAGGTTCCTTACCTTACATCTAAGGTTTTCCAGCTTATTGTTCCACCATCCTACCTGGCCTTTCGGCCTAGCTCGTTTAAGTGTACAGTTCTCTTTATAGGCTTCTATCAATCCTCCACTCAGTCGGGAGGCTGCCGCCTCCAGTACTTCCCTCTCACTAATTCTGGAGGGGATCTCCCGAACTGTTACCAGAAGATTCGATTTAAACTGTTCCCAGTTTGTGAATCTGGGGTTACGGACCCATTTCATCTCCTCATGCTCCCCCACTCCCAAATAAAACTTAATGGCAGAGTGATCCGAGAGTGTGGGTTCATCCGAGACTCTCCAGTTCCGCACGTATCCCACCAGGTGTCTGGAGCCCAAGGTAATGTCAATTACCTCCTGCCTTATAGCATTATGAAAAGTGAGTGTGTTTCCCACATTTAAAATATCTAGCTCTGTACTTACCAGATATTCCATGAGCTCCATACCTCTGCTATTGGTGTTCGTGCTACCCCAGACCATATGGTGTGAGTTTGCATCACATCCCATCAGCAAAGGCAGGTCGGCTTTTTGACAGAAGTCCACAAGCTCCTTCACCTCTGGTGTCGCATTGTCCCTGCTGTCATATGGTAGATAGGCTGACACTATGACCACCCTACCTACATTTTCAAGCGTCGTAGTTACCGCCATTAGGTCTCCTGTAGACCATTTCCGCAGGGGTATGGTTCTTCACTACGATGCCGGGTCTGGGTCTGTTGGTACTACTACTCCCGTAACAGAGGAAATTTCTCAGTCCCTTTATAGATCCCCGCACCACCCAAGGTTCTTGGATGAGTGCTATCCCTGTGTGCATTTTAGCCAGACTCCTCTGCAGAATAGAAGAGGCATCTTTGCTTCGATGCAAATTAATCTAAATAATTTGAATCGTTCTTTTCTTAGCACTTGCACCACTTCCGTCCCCTGGTCTGCTCAGATTCCCAAGGTCCCGAGTGTGGCCTGGGTATCGGCGGTGGAGTAACTGCTTGTCCGGGAGGATGGGGGCGTCCACGGTACAGGCCCGCTTTCGACCTCTTTATCCTCCAAGATTCTTTCATAGATTGATGGTTCCATTTTTAGTCCCATTTTAGACGGGCTAGGAACATCATCATCATTGAGGTCGCCAACACACCTAGGAGCTGCTCTCTCACGTCTAGCTTTAGCCAGCTTCCTTCGCTGGCTTCCGCTCATTCGTTTTCTAGCAGTTGCCCCACTTTCTTCTTCCAGTTTACTCAGGTTTCCCTCGCCCCTTCCCTCTACAGAGATCAAGGGCAAGGGCCCGAGTGTGGTGTGGGTGTCGGCGATGGAGCAACTGTTTGGCAGGGAGGATGGAGGCGTCCGCGGTACAGGTCCGCTTTCGAGCTCCTTATCTTCCAAGCTTTTTTCTTTGTGAACTGGTTCCATTTTGGTCCCACGAGTAGCTAGGGAAATAAATGTCCACCCCCGCAGAGCTCCGCATGCGGGGTAAGGCGACTTAAATACTCAGGAGTTGTACCAGGTGCTCCTGAGGCACCGATTGCGACTCTCGCATACCCATTCAGTTTCGGTGTGTCATACCCATTCAGTTTCACCAGGCTGAATGGGGGGCTGTTTCTTAGTTGTGAACCGGGTTTGTCGCCCCCCCCCCCCTTGAGTAAACTCAAGAAGGGTTCATACCCGGGATGCTGCCAAGCCACATCTCTTCATTCGCATGGACGGGCCCTTTACCGGGGCCGCCTCATTCATACTCCCATTCGCTTGGGAAACCCCTTCTTAAAGGGGTGCCATCATTCATACAGGTATGGACCCTTAGAATACCCCCCAGCCCACAAGGCCCCCTCCCACCAACTGCAAGGTCTTACAGCCCCTAGGGAGGGAAATTATTTTAACTGGACTTAGTATTATCGGAAGCAGAGGATTCCGGACTGGTTTTACTTGCAGTGATGCGCATTCGTAGAGTAGATGTCAGAGTCACTGTCTTCATCCTGTAACAAGGAGGATGGTTTTTTGTTTTTTTCCTTTTTTTTTTGTTTTTATGAAAAGTTCCGGCAGAGGTGTCGACAGTGGGGCCTTTGTCTTTGTGGATTACGACACGCTTAAATATTGACTTTATTTTAGGGTCACGTGGGGTTTTTATATTTAGATATTCTGGAGATAATATACTTATAGGTTGGGGGTCGTCTAAATTTTTGATACGTCTAGATAGTACTTGAGTTTTTTTATGTTCAATACGACCTTGTACCGTTTGAAAGAGTTGTTTTGCAATGTTTTTCGTTGAGTCAATGTAGTCTTGGGTAATTTTGGCCTCACTTAACGTGAGTGAATTGTCGTTGTCAAGATGGGAAAATATGACATTAAAAGGAGTCTGTTTTGTAACTGAGTGTATAGAATTATTATAACAGGAAACAGCTAATGTTATTAAGTAGCTTAACGGCTTATTAGGGTGGTCGATTTTTAAAGTTCCAAGAGAGTCAAGAAGCGTAGAATGAAAACGTTCAACAGGACTATTACTGTTGGAATTTCTGATTGAGGTTATGTGAAGTTCTATGCCATACAGTTGACAATATTCTTTGAGCAAAAGGTTGTTAAATTATTTGCCAGCGTCGGAAATAATTTGGGAAGGCGTTCCTAAATAGGAAGTGAATTGAATTAGGGCTTGGACAATATTAATTGCATTTTTTGAAGGAAGTTTAATCGCTTGTCCGTATTTAGAAAAGGAGTCTAAAACAGTAAGGTAAATTTCTGATTGGATATGGAAAAGATCGATATGTAAGACATCCAAAGGTTTAGTACCTGTAGGTGTTAGAGTATGTTGCAATTTAATGTGTTGAGGATTTCGATCGTATTTTGCGCGTTGACAAACGCCGCAGAGATTTATATAACGACTAATATCGTTAGACATATTAGGCCAATAGAATTTTGTTGAAATGCGTTTGATGGTTTCATTAATTAATTGTTTCATGCCAAAATTTAATTTCTCTAATTTTTTCACTATCTTCTAACAGATCAGTGACGTAGGAATTTGAGATTACGATTTTAATAAATGCGCTGAATTTACTTCTCAGCACACGTGTTTTTTCTTTTATGGGTTATATGAGAATAGAGGCAACTGTTGTCTGTGGTGTTGATTTATTTTTTAAGATGAAGAAAAATTTCATCATCTGATATGCTAGTATGAAACGTTAAGATATGTCGGGTTTTATTGAAAAGTTTTTCAAGTGAAGGTAAGAAGCGTGCGGCAAGAGTGTTTGATTCACTAATGATAATTTTATGATTAAAAGAGTTGACAGGATTTTCTGTGATAGGTGGTGCGCAAACAGGATTTTCGTGTGGAGTGTGTTGTGTATCATCCGAAAGATCATTAAAAAAATCTTCAAGTTGTTCGGGATTTGGGCTTGGAAGGTTGTCAAGAATTCGTTCAGGATCTGAATTGTATTCAGAATCTAGATTAGAAAGATTGTCTAAGTTTTCAAGAAAATCAGATAGATCGTCTTGACTTTCTGTAGCTCGGTTATTAATTATAGAAAATTCATCGTCAAGGGCATGCGTTTCATCAATTTTGATTCTAGAAAGTGCATCTGCGTTCAAGTTGATTTTACCTTTTTGGTAACGAATTTCGTAATCGTATTCTTCTAATTTCAATCGCCAACGTACAAGGCGTGACTGTGAGTCTTTTAATGAAAGAATCCATTGGAGAGGTTTATGATTTGTATATATTATAAATTGACCAAAGAGGTAGGGTCTAAAATATTTTACTGCATAGACAATTGCTAAAAGTTCTTTTTCAATTGTACTATAATTTACTTCCGCGGGATTTAATGTTCGAGATACGTAAGCGATTGGTTTTTTGTCTTGGGAGAGAACGGCTCCAATAGCGAAATTGCTTGCGTCAGTTGTAAGTTCAAAAGTTTTTGTAAAGTCTGGGTATACTAATAAAGGTTTGTTGGTAAGTATATTCTTACATTTTTCAAAAGAATCAACAAATTCAGGGGTGTGAATAATTTTTTCATTTTTCTTTAGACACTTTAAGGTTTTGTCAGTTTCGCGGAATTATAAATGAATTTACGATAATATCCAACTAGTCTTAAAAATTATTTAATTTCTGCTGCAATTTTTGGAATGGGGAAACGTTTGATTGCTTTAATTCTACCGGGATTTGGTTTGATGCCTTCTGTAGTAATTACGTGTCTTAAGAAAGCAGTTTCCTTTGTTAAGAATTCAGATTTATCGAGAGAAATTTTGAGAGAGTATTTTCGAAAAGCTTCAAAAACTAATTTTAAATTTTGAATATGTTCCTGAAGGGATGTAGAAAATATGATAGCGTCATCCATATAGACTAGACAAATTCTATGTTGAAGGTCTTTGAGTACATTATCCATTACGCGTTGAAATGTCACAGGTGCATTTTTGGGTTCAAAAGGCATACGAAGGTATTCGTAGTGGCCATTTTGAACTGTGAAAGCTGTTTTTTCAACAGAATTTGGGTCCATTTCAATTTGGTGAAAACCTTGCGCTATGTCAAGAGTAGTAAAATAATTACATCGTCCTAGTTTGTCAACAGTGTCCGTAATATTGGGGAGTGGGTAACGGTCGTCGATTCTTTTTTTGTTTAAATTGTGATAGTCAAGTACTAATCGCCATTTTTGCTTTCCACTAGCATCAGTTTTTTTCGGTACGAGCCATACAGGGCTACTCCAGGGACTATAAGAGGGTCTAATTATTTTTTTACATAGCATTTTTCGAATTTGATCATATATTTCTTGTTTATGGCCATGTGGGAATCGATATGAGCGGGTATAGATCAGGATTAGCGGGTATAAGATTCAGGGATATCATCTGAAAGGCGAATTTTATGCTTTACGTCATTTGTGAATGATAGAGGTTGGTTAGGAAATAAGAAAACATCTTTGAAATCTTCTCCTGTTGTGATATTAATTGGAATAGTGGTGTGAAGAATTTAAAAAGCATTTATGGTGATGCGTTTAGCAGTATCACGGGGGTCTCGAAAGCATACCTGGTTAGAAAAGTCACAAATGATATGAAATTTGGTAATAACGTCTAAGCCTATTAAACCGTCGAAATAATTATGAAAATCGAATAGAATGAGATTTATTTTCGCATTAGAATTTAATTCCGGAACTGCAGGAATGTATGCACAGAACTGGGTTTGTTTTTGACCTAGGCATGTTTTAATTATGGAATTTTCTTTAAAAATTGTTTCAGGAAAATATTTTTCAATGATGTTGGGGATGTATTAGGGATTTAGAAGAACCAGAATCAATTAATAATTTCATTGGCGGGTCGTTAATTTGAATATAAGCAAGTAGAGCAGCCAGAAAAGCATTATGGTCTATGTCTGATAGGTTGCAGTTAATGTATTCCGAAAATTTTCAATCAATGTTTCTTCTTGGGGGATCTCGTCGTCTGGAATTTCGGAATGAAGATTCCATTCGTTGTATTGGTATGTAGTTTCGTCAAGAAATAGGTTCATTAACGTCATATTGACAGAATACAGTGCTCTCCTCTTCTTACTCGCCTTCGTGGTTATATAATTCTTCGGAGACAGAATGTTGTGGGGTTTGGTCGAATGTACGGAAATTCGGTCTAGTTATAATATGTGATTGAGGTTGCATTTCGGGGCGTTTGATAGTAGAGACACCGGACATTGGTGTAGGTTTATATGAAGTTTGGGGTTTACCAGAAACTTGCGCATTTGTGGGGAAATTTTGTTTAATTTGTTTATTTTGTACATCTATAGGTTGCGAGGGAAATTGTTGTAACCTATATTGATTAGGATTCCTTTGAGTATTGAAATTTTGATTTGAGTGAAAGTTTTGGGATTGATTACAAAAAATTTGATTATTATAATTTTGTTGAAACGTTGATTTGATTGAAAATTTCGGAATGGTTTGTACACAGGTTGAATTTTTTGAGCGGGCGTTGTTGCAAGCATAAGGATAATCTTTTGAATTCGTCATATTCTACTTACTCCTCTATGAACGAGATGGTAGTCTCAAGTGATGAAATGGTTGAGTCATTTCTTAAAATAGTTTCATAGTTATTTGGCAAATTCATTTTATACCTATTAAATATTTGCCGTTCGTATAGGCTAATATGACCACGTTTTTCTTCGGGAGAAATATTAGGTAATTGTATTTTAGTAATTAATTTGGATTTTAATTCAATTAATCGATTACCAAAATTTAGAAGAGTTTCTTTCGGATTATATCGTATATATTGAAGTTCTTGTTCTAAAGTTAAAATATTTCTATTATCGCTAAAATTTTGAATAAATCAATTTTTCATTTGTGGCCACGTCATGATATCGGGACGACTAGACAGTAAAATATGCCCTTTACCTTTTATTTTTTATCGCACTTAACATTATTTTAATGTGGAGCGGTTAGATAGTTGGCTTCAAATCAATTTTCTATAGCATCAAAAAATTTTTGTAACATTAACTCATCTCCATCAAAGTTTGGAATAAATTTAACAAGATTTTTAACTTTTTGTAGGTCTAATTGAGCCATGTCGATTTGTTCGTGTTCTAAATCTAATTCTCTAGTTCTAATTAATTGTCTTGGCGGAGTAGTTGGGTAAGGTCTACTCATTAAAAAAGAAAATTAATACTAAAAATGTGAGAAAATTGTTGCTTGAGTTTGTTCTTAACCTAATGAATTACGCCCTATCAATGTCAGATAAAACGAAATTCCTACCTAGCTAAATCATAAATTATACCTAGTCAAAGGATAATTATTTCAATGATTTTTACGAGGACTGTACCGTGACTATCTTAATCTTTGTTCAAAGAAAGAAAGGTACCGATAGTGCTAGGAAATACTCGAACTTACTTGGTTGTTTCCTGGTCGATCTAAGCGAGGTTGAATGTTGAGATGTACGATCGTTGTCTTCTAAAGGATCTGGAGCCCACCAGTTTCGCAGAATATCAGCGAGTCTGTGATGACAATCCTACCGGCTGCGCCAGTTAACTTTCTTCCCTGATTTGATCACCAAAAAATAAACGTTTAACGCCGAAATATTTCAATAGCACTTTATTAGATAGTTGAATTATAACAAAGACAACAACTAATCTAACTTGGTTCCCGCTGTACATTCACCTATATATAGATAGCATTTTCTTATAATGGCAATTGTTTAAAAGGAATGTCACCTAAGGTTACGTATTTCCTGTGAATGCTGACTAAAAATAAATATAACAGTCTATTGGTAATATTATATAATTACAATATATATATATATATATATATATATATATATATATATATATATATATATATATATATATATATATATATATATATATATATATATATATATATATATATAGGGTGAGTCTTTAAGGTGTACATATATTTTTACCAGCGGTGTATTTAGGCACATGGAACATTATTATGTAGTTTTATCTTAAAATACATAATGTTTTTTTGTTTGTAAATTTCACAGAAGTCACAGAAATGTGCTGTTGTCAGCTTGTCATCAATTTCTCATAAATTGGAAACAATATATCTCCCCTACAGATTTGTATTTTTAGAATACCAAAAATGCATTTTTAATTTCTTTAAACTTCTATTTTAATTGGTAAATTAAAATTCACAAGGTTCCACACCACCATTGAGGTATTGCTTTGGCGCGTTACTTTTTTGATAAGTGGGTTGTTTGCCTGTAGCCCTATGATCCCACTATGAATTTTTATTAATGCGAAAATAACAAATGGTATTTGAAAAACAAGCAATTGTTATTACAAAGAAATATCAACATACTAATAATAAAAATGAAAAACAATTTCAAGGAATACAAATTAATAAACACTCGCCTGACCAGGAACTAATTGATCCACTTTACATTTCATTCTACTTTACTACCGTTAATTTCACGTCACTTTACTTAACTGTGTGTCACTTCACCTGACTTCACAACCCATCCAATAAGATTACTTCACATGACTTCATTTTATAACATTTTTTCCTGTGCATACTCAAGACATAACCATAATAAAATCACAGAGATAACCATAATATAATCACGAAAACAGTTCAAAATGGCTACCATTATTCTATATACAGATAATCGTGCTCTTCTCACCAGCAATTCAATTTCTAGTAGTATGTGAGGGACAGTATCATGTTAAATCCACATCAGTCTTCTTATTGCTAGAGGCAATAAATCATCCAAACGATTTTCTAAAGTTTCACTCTGAGATACATTCCTCCATTCAGACGTCTCGGTAGTACAGTCCAATAAGATAATTGTCAATAATCCTGCCTGTCCAATATCGGATTTAAAAAATTCGTCTTTAAAGCCGACTGATTTTGCAATAACGTACCAACACAAAATTTTCAAATCAACTGACAATTACGTTTTGCGACGAAAACAAAGTGTAATCGACATAAATCTTCAACCGGCACTGCCCTCTATTAGCTAGCGAGTTAAATATTTTCCTTATACAGGGGCCTTTATTTTATAATATTACAATATTTATTTAAACGATAACGGTATATTATTTGTGAGAAAATAAAACATGTTGCTGTTCCTAATGCTGTATAAAAGAAGAGTTCTTTTGATGTAAATTTAGGGTGAATTAGAAAACAATATTTGTAACATCTATTTTGTACCATTGTATTAAAATTTAACCTTAAAAATTATTTAAGAAATGTCATATATGCCTATGCAAATCCGATAGTTAGTCTGCATACTACTGGATAATATTATAACTAGTAATAAATGGATACAAATATGCAATAATGATAGATAGAAACATAGATATTTAGATATTTATTAGTGTAATTCATATAAAGTAATACACACCACAAAAAAGAAAAGTAAAGCAAATGGGGAAATTGTGACAACAAATGCAATCCAATGTATAAAAAAACAATAATAATACATTTGGGGAATAAGGCTATCAAATTATAAATATAATAAGAATAAATACAAACAGAACATAAAAACAATAACAGGAAACAGTGGCTTCACATAGTCATAATAGACGTTATTTAATAAATGATGAAATACACATTGGTTTGGACTGGTTAAAACATATTTAATAATAAAAGATATATTCGTTGGAATCCTGTTCTTCCAATAGATACATGTTTTCAATATCACTGCACTGCTGCCAGTATCTACATCTTCGTATCATGGTCCTGTAGAACTGCCATGTCCATTCATTTCGTACTGTGTGCGAACTGTGAAGATACGTTTCATCTACTTTAAATACTTGATTCTTCTCACAATCAATCCTATATCATAAGATTCCGTAAGAACTTTTCTGTAATCACTAGCTTTTTTCCACCTGTAAGGTGGAAATTCAAACAATTTATTTTCATACTTCAGATCTTTCGAATGTTCTTACTGATAGTATATAATTTTGCAACTCTGTACTTACTAAGTCAATGGAGCTATAACAAAACAGATAGACATATATTAGTATTCTTCATAAAAAATACTTATAATACAAAGCATCTTAGCAAAGTTGTTTATTTTACTGATTTGCCTTTTTGTAGTTTTTATATAACATAAAGTGCATAAAACAACTACTAGGTAACTGAGTCCTCCTTAACTATAGATATAAACAATAATACAAATAAATTGAAGCATAATTTACCTCAAGTCAATTTTTCTATGAAAGACTCGCAAGAAACTAATTCTGCCATCAAAAGGTATACCAGTGACCCTCATTTTACGTATATCTGTGTAAACAAATCAAGCAGTTAATAAAAATCTCTCAGGAAATATTTTGCACTTAGTACAAACCTTTTACAGTAGGCCTTCTCTTCCTTATTATATAAAATTCGTGAATTATCTTCCGCAAACATTTTTCAGCGGAATCATATATGACTACGTACGTACGAATACGATTTTGTGCTTGGTTTATTCTTTTTTTCTTTGAGGAAAAAGGAGGTACCTGAATCTATCACAGCAACTTATTTAAGTACCTGTTGATAGGTATTTTTTTTAATTTCTGTTGCGGCTAACATTCTCTTCGAATGTTCACTTTACTCTTGGGATCCTTCTTCATAAATATTATGACATTACTTATTAATTCTCGGGAACAGCTATGTAACGCCTTTTTTGTTGATTTCTTAGTCACATCCATTTGTCTGCAATTTGATAGTGAAGTGACAATGTGCATTTGATACACGTTAAATCTCTACTTAAGTGTTATTTGTAAATAAAAACTAATAGTTACCCATTAAAGATAATTTCTTTCAACTAAAATTAATAAGTAATAATGAAAAGTTATGAAATCTGTAAATACATATAACCTAAAACTTATTTTGATTATACTTCGTTACTTACCCTAATTGGTGATCAAAGTTGAAAAATATCAAATATAAAAGTCTAAATAACAACATAAAAGCATAAATTATAACCATTAAATATTAATTAGCAATTTTAAAACCCATTAAAATGTTATAATCTCAAGTTCCTGTCTAACCTCAAATAACTGAAACAAGCTGTCAGCCACAGTGTCAGCTGTTAAACCGCAGATGTTACTTTGTAAGATCAACGTACGATGATCTCGGAGCGCATAACTTATAAATAATAACATGTGTTGTGTTGGTATTAATGTATAATGTGTATAAAGGAAGTGTTGTATCATCTACTTACATTAATATTAGGTATCCATGTAATATAAAATGCATGTTATTTGAAACGGAAAAGTAATGTCATATGCGAAATTTGAAAATTCGTTTTCTCGAAAACTGTGTCCGACTGCCAGATCCTTATTCAGTGCCCTCGATAATAGGAAGGTAGCCTAATTTTGTTGAGGAATTGCGAATTTTATGCTATATAGTGGATACAACAAATAAGTGGTTCTCAAAATGTTGAGCAAGTTTTTCTAAATATTAAAAGTTCAATAATTCCGTTAATAAGGCCGATATTAAAAAATAGTTTTCACGACAATCATTTACTAGGTGTAGCCATTAAGTGGTTAAAATATATGTACACCTTAAAGACTCACCTTGTACTCAGTTTGAAAATTTAAGGTAAAATTGTACATACAATACAATAATACTTATTTACCATAATAACTCGTATTACAGTAGAAAATTTGATAAAAGTTAAAAAAAACAACAATAACATATTTTTAAGATAAATAATCGTAGAGTAGAAATAATGGACGAATTTGGAAATATTATTCTATAAAAATTCCTTATCTATCTTCTTAACCATATAATTACTGATTATCTAAGTATCACAGTACGACTTTTACAATACATTGTACAGAGTGCATCTAAATTGCTAATTAATATTTAATGGCTATCATTTATGCTTTTTTGTTGTTATTTAGACTTTTATATTTAATATTTTTCAACTTTAATCACTAATTAGGGTAAGTAATGGAGTATAATCAAAATATGTTTTAGGTTATATGTATTTACAGATTTCATAACTTTTCATTATTACTTATTAATTTTAGTTGAAAGAAATTGTCTTTAATGGGTAACTATTAGTTTTTATTTACAAATAACACTTAGATTAAACGTGTATCAAATGCATATTGTCACTTCACTATCAAATTGCAGACAAATGGATGTGACTAAGAAATCAACAAGAAAGGCGTTACATAGCTGTTCCCGAGAATTAATAAGTAATGTCATAACATTTATGAAGAAGGATCCCAAGAATAAAGTGAACATTCGAAGAGAATGTTAGCCGCAACAGAAATTAAAAAAAAATACCTATCAACAGGTACTCAAATAAGTTACTGTGATAGATTCAGGTACCTCCTTTTTCCTCAAAGAAAAAAAGAATAAAACAAGCACAAAATCATATTCGTACGTATGTAGTCATACATGATTCCGCTGAGAAATATTTGCGGAAGATAATTCACGAATTTTATATAATAGGGAAGAGAAGGCCTACTGTAAAAGGTTTGTACTAAGTGCAAAATATTTCCTGAGAGATTTTTATTAACTGCTTGATTTGTTTACACAGATATACGTAAAATGAGGGTCACTGGTATACCTTTTTATGGCAGAATTAGTTTCTTGCGAGTCTTTCATAGGAAAATGGAGTTGAGGTAACTTATACTTCAATTTATTTATATTATTGTTTATATCTATAGTTAAGGAGGACTCAGTTACCTAGTAGTTATTTTATGCACTTTAAGTTATATAAAAACTACAAAGAGGCAAATCAGTAAAGTAAACAACTTTGCTAAGATGCTTTATATTATAATAAGTATTTTTTATGAAAAATACTCTTCATCGAATACTCAGAGATTGAGAAGTGGGCCCAAGAATTCATTAAATTGAACAGGCACAAAGCCAGAACTCTGGTGGGAATCATAACGGGCCACCATAGTAGTCTGAATACATATAAACACAAGCTGAGGCTGACTGATAGCCTGGCCTGCAGATACTGTAAAGAAGACGAGGAAACCTCGATTCATCTTCTTTATACCTGCCCCGCACTGGAGGAGAAGAGGTATCTTATATTAGGGACCCCTGTTATCCTAGAGGAGGCGAGGCTTAAGGCGGGGGACGTGCCTAAATTGCTCCTTTTATGGGATAGCATTTTTGGATAATGACCCGGATAAGAGGGGATCGCCAAGGGACTACCCATGGGATCAGTGGCTGATGAGGCCCAAACCTATATAATATAATAATAATGAAAAATACTAATATATTTCTATCTGCTTTGTTATAGCTCCATTGACCTAGCAAGCACAGAGTTGCAAAATTATATACTATCAGTAAGAACATTCGAAAGATCTGAAGTATGAAAATAAATTGTTTGAATTTCCACCTAACAGGTGGAAAAAACCTAGTGATAACAGAAAAGTTCTTACGGAATCTTATGATATAGGATTGATTGTGAGAAGAGTCAAGTATTTAAAGTAGATGAAACGTATCTTCACAGTTCGCACACAGTACGAAATGAATGGACATGGCAGTTCTATGGATCATGATACGAAGATGTAGATACTGGCAGCAGTGACAGTGATATTGAAAACATGTATCTACTGGAAGAACGGGATTCAAACGAATAGATCTTTTATTATTAAATATGTTTTAACCAGTCCAAACCAGTGTGTATTTCATCATTTATTATATAACGTCTATTATGACTATGTGAAGCCACTGTTTCCTGTTATTGTTTTTATGTTCTGTCATATTATGTACATTATTTTATGTTTATTGTCATATTGTCATTCTGTTTGTATTGTATTTGTTGTCACAGTTTCCCCATTTGCTTTATTTTTCTTTTTTTTGTGGTGTGTATTACTTTATATGAATTGCACTAATAAATATCTATGTGTCTATCTATCATTATTGCATATTTGTATTCATTTATTACTAGTTATAATATTATCCAGTAGTATGCAGACTAACCATTGAATTTGCATAGGCATGTATGACATTTCTTAAATAATTTTTAAGGTTAAATTTTAATAAAATGGTACAAAATAGATGTTACAAATATCGTTTTCTAATTAACCCTAAATTTACATCAAAAGAACTCTTCTTTTATACAGCATCAGGAACAGCAACATGTTTTATTTTCTCACAAATAATATACCGTTATGGTTTAAATAGATATTGTAATATTATAAAATAAAGGCCCCTGTATAAGGAAAATATTTAACTCGCTGGCTAATAGCAGCCGGTTGAAGTATTTATTGTATTGTATGTACAATTTTACCTTAAATTTTCAAACTTTTGTTAAATGTCTATATAATTGCCATTAATTAATTGGGGGTTTTGAATATTATTATTTATTACAATTGTTTTCAAATTTAAATTCCTCTGCATGTATTTCTAAGATATATGTTTGGACATTACAAATTGATGTTACTAGAAACTGAATTAAAAAATATTTAAACCTCTTTATGTATTATTTATGTTATCAAGTTTGTAATTAAATGTTTTTTGAATATAATTATAATTTGTAATCTTTTCATAGGTTAGGTAAACGGCAAATAATGGCTTTAAAAAAATTAGAAGTATTTTGTCGAAATTCCAGCTTAATTGAAACAAGACAAGAAGATTTACGTAAAAAATGTTTAGAGCACTGGAGAGTTCCCGATGTTGCAAGAATCCCTCAACTTCAGTTGACAGTAAATGATCTACTAAATATGGTGAAGATTAAACCCGGTATCTAATAGTTACTGATCATTGTCAATTTGTCTTTACTAAAGATATATTTTGTAGAGATTCTTTCAGTTCAACCTAGAGAAATTGATAATGCAGATAATTTGAATATCACAATCTCTAATGTAGATTACTGGCACTATTGTCCTATGTATTCTTCAAGAAGATCAAATAACTGTCATTTTTATGCAGGTACTGATATATTTCAAATATATTTAAAAATTAAAAAAAAAATCTGTTTGCTAATATATATTTATAATGCTAAAATGCAAAGGTAAATTAGAAAACTTATCAGTAATATGGAGGGGTGATTGTACCTAAATAAAGTATGAGGTATAATTTGTACTATGATGGATGCTTTCAGATGTGAGTTACAGATATGAGTCAAGTATTTCACATTGGTAAACATGTGGACATACTTGAATTGGACTTTTGTCCTATTAATTTGGCCATAACAATGGAATTTGCTATCTAATAGTGCCACTATAGATCAAATCCAGAGACATCATTGTTACTTGGATTAAAGGAAATAATTACACCTTTCTTAAAGTTTCAATATTTGTCCGTGTCTTTAAGTATAATTTTCCTTTATGATGTTTAGGCTGTCAAATTATCAATAAACATGAGAATCAAATTTATGCTGTATATCAATTTATCCATATCTTGCGAAAAACGATAAATAAAAAATTTTACAGGACAAATTTATAAAATTACTGTTTGCTCATTGGAATTATCTCTTATTGGTAACATGTTAACTAGATTATTCTTTTCAGCTATTAATCGAGAATGGTTTGGAAAGAGCTGTCCCTCTCTTTTCAAGCCTTCTTTATGACTATGATAACGTAAAATTTTTTATTTGTGTTTTGTTATAATGGTTAATATATTGAGTTATTTCAATTTAAGTAATTTACCAACAGATTTATTTAACTTTGATTAACTTTATGTGCTTGAGAATCTCTAAATTTTAAAGAAACTAATTACATTATTTTCGTATTTTGTACTCTATTATGGGGTAGAGGAATATTCCACTTTAGTATATCATTACTAAATATTAGTCGTTCTAAATCTCAGTAATAGTTGTATTCAAATGAATTGTAAAAATGAAGTTTTAAAAGGTACCTCCTGTTCTGTTAAATTAAAAGTGGGCTGTTAAGGTAATTTAGCCCTATACATACACACTCTTGTGAAAATCATTGATAATATTTTTATTACTACTATAATGAAATAATAATTGTTAACTCTTCTCCAATATTTTTATATTTAAATATTCGCGTCTCCGGCCCCTGCTCATATTAATGCCTAATCCGCTTGGCAGTATGACCGTAGAATTGAGAGAACAAAGACATACACATATGTTGAGAAGTACACTGCTAATACACAGACAAAATGGTGTTTTATTTCAGTCAAATGCAAAAAGAGAAAATATGAAGTATTTGACTTCACAATATGGTTCTGTCAAGCAACGGATGATGTATTCATATTTGGCGATTTATTTTTAATACAAGTAATGTGGAACTTGGTAGTGTAAAAACATGGACACAAGGCTGGACTCTCAAGAACATCTTACACGGTTCAAATTTTAGAACAATGACGGGCTACTAGAAACTGATTGCACTTGTCAACAACAAATTAGTAAGCCTCCTCCATTAGCAGTTGTCCTACATTTTCTTTCTGTAAAGCAGCTGATATTTGCATGATGATTAAATAATTTAAGTTTTAACGTGCGTTTGCAGTTATAGGTTATAGCAGGTGCCATACGCTATAATCCGATGACCTCTGTATGCTGTATATGACAAGGCTGCCAACCAACAAAGGAGTTTTGTTGGATTGTATATTAATAAAGGGAGCCACACACCTTCCGTTTATATGCGCAGTTTATCAGGTGTGATGTCATGTCTGGATGATAAACTGTGTGAACTGCGCAGTTTAGACCGGTATTTAACCAGATGAAAAGTCTGTGCATTTGGATGCCCTTTTGCAACGGTAATCTGCGCAGTTTATGTAGTTTATCATATAGTTTGTTCATTTGACGTCCTGTTTACGTACATGATGGCTACGGTTTCAAAAAAGACGCGCTTTTGGCGTTTATACTGTAACGAATTTACTAGAAAATTCTTTATTTCTCGAACACTTATTTACAACTCAAATATTCACAAGTCCAACTAACTAACTAACTAACTTTCTTTCTACTTTAGCTTTATAAACCAACTTTCGCACTGTATATAAGAGTCTCTCCAGACGTTTCTAGATGAAGAACTTTGGCGAACCTTCTAGTATAGAACGCATTGGAAGTCAACTCCGCATGCTCTCGATAGTATCGAATATTCCCGGCGTTCGTGACAATACTATATTTGCGCTAACGTTCACAGCGTTTTTTCCTCCTTCCTCTAGCAACACAGCTGCAATTGTGTAAGAAACTACAGCTCTTATTTATTTGTCTCCCTTTAAACGTTATTTATTTTTAACACTTCTTGAACCAAATCTATCGAAAGTGAGGAGAGAACTGTATTCTGAGCGAAAGTGTGGCGAAAACTGAACGTAGCCTACACACCATCAGTTCAGATAAATGTACAGATTTTCCCACAGTTATTTACGACAGATAACTACTCAGATAAACTGAAGATGTGTGGCCCATTTAAGAATAAGATTGATTTTGTATAATTTCAGGGGCCCAACGGTATAAAATAAGTTGGCTCTTGACAGCCCTGGTATAAATTAAAAAGTAATGTCGCCTGTTATTTAAAATTTTAATTGTTATTTATATAGTTTGTGAGTTGATTTTGTTGTTATTTAGACTTTTTCAATTTATTCAACTTTCACCATCAATTAGTTACAGTCATTGAGTTAAGTAACAAAGTATAACCAAAATAAGTTTTATAGGTGATGTGTATGTAAAAGGTGGTCCAACCAAAATGCACGATGTTAATTGTAAATAAAACAATAATTTTTCAGAGAATTATCTTAATATTTTATTATTATGATGGAAGGATCTATGACAATTATGTGTGAAACAAAATATCGGCCAAATGCTCGCCACGGCTTCGGTGGCATACCTCTATCCGATGGTCCATATTTTCAATGACTCTGAGACATAATTGAGGTTCAATGTCGTTAATGTGCCGAATTATCTCATCCTTTAACTCTTGAATTGTTCTTGGCTTATTGACGTACACTTTTTCTTTTAAATATCTCCAAAGAAAGAAGTCCAACGGTGTCAAATCACATGATCGTGGCGGCCAATTAACATCGCCACGACGCACTATGGGGCGAAAACATCAATATCGTCTCAAAAATGCTAAATTTGAAACTGAAAATTAAGATCTCGAATATGGTATTTCCGTTAGCTAAGACACTAAGCCTTGATATCCTAGAAAGATTATTTTTTCACACGTTGATTTCCTGAGTTAGACAACTGTGAAGGGGAAGTTTCTGTTAAGGGCAAATTATTACTCAGCGTTAAAGCCAACTTCCATGAGCGTTTACGTACCTAAATTTTTTTTCAAATTTAATATCTTATACATCGTTGGAAAGGGCATTTCATCTAGTTTTAGAATAAAAATATCTATTTGTATGCTTGTTTTCATTTGTTACTTAAGAAAATAATAAAGTAGTAGTGTTTAGTATGATCATTTTACAACTTCACCTAAGGTTTTAATTATCATCAGGGTTTCGCCGGGTAGATTTCTTTTATGGAAATGATAGGCCATATGGTCCTCTCGACGACACTTAAAAAAACTGCTGCTCGATTTTGCTCCATTTTGAGAAAATTGTAATCAAAGTAGGAAGAAAACGCGTTCTGGTTATGGTTTAAAATCTAAAATGACACATTTAGGTATTGGTAGCCGTCATAGAAAATTCGTTCAGTTGGATATAATGTTTTAAACGCTTTTTTTTGTATAGCTTATTAATTCAAAATAAGGTGTACCAAAAAATACCGTAAATACAAAAACGTATTTACGTAAACACAGGTATCTAAACCATATATTGTATATTTTAGCAAAAATAATATTTTTGCTAGTATCTACCGCAACTAGATAGAATAAAAAATATTTTTATTTTCGAAATATTGTGGTTTTTCGTATAGGTATATATACTGCTATGTGTTTTCGTATTTTCATACAAGTTCCTTACAAGAATTTTATAATATTTAGTGGTAACGTTTCTTAACGTTACCACTATTCTTGCTAATAATGACCACTTTTACAATTACTAATCGCGAGTTATGTGTTGCTTTCATAGAGCATGGGAAGCATATATCAACTGCAGAAAATTACATACGCGAAAAGTTTTCACTTTCTGAAAATGATTTAAATTGTGTTGTCAGAAAAATTCAGAAACAGTTACTGCCTGAATTCAAATCGAGATGGGCTGCTGCTACCAGAATAAAGAAAAGATTTTTGGAGAATAATGAACAATGGCTTAACCGTACATTTTCTGTTCAACTTGACGACACTGAGGAACTTGGGCCGTCATCAGGAAAAAGGCGAGGAAGACCTTGTAAAAGCTATGAAGAGTCATCCGAAAAAACTAAAAAGAGAAAAGCGACTAAATTATTCCGGGATTCTGGGCTGGATTCAATTCAGTATTCATATGTACAAGGATTGCGTTCAATCGGTGAAAGTAAAAAAGCTCAAATAATAAAATTAATTCGTTTCGCATCCTCAGAGAAAAAGGAAATCATACACTTGCAGTTGCTAGAGGAAAATACGTTTGTCAATTCTTTTACAGCAGATGAAGTTTTTATGTAATTGTCAACGTCTTTTGTCAACCCTTTCCAATTATATTTTTCTCTAATGCGTCGGATAGTCTCATTTATTCCTCGATGGAGATGAGCTTTACCAGTGTGATACTGGTCGATAATTATTGGAATTTGGTTGTCACTAGGCGTCCTAGTAACATTTTGGCAAATATTTAGTTTTACGTCTTTTTCGGATAACAGAAATGATAAAATTTCTAAAATAGGGGGGTCAATCTTATTTTCAATATAATATGTTTCAGAGTCCTTAAATGTTTCACGACCATTGTATAATGTGCCAAACAGGTGCTGAATAACGGTATCAAGATCATATGGTAGAGCTACGATAAAATAGTTTCTATGTCGCACTGACTTACTGGATAATTTATTTAATTCTAAATTCCGAAATTCTTCGAACAAGTCTTCAAGGATTTTATAATGAAAATCTTTGACATTGTTTTGTTGGAAAAACGTAACTATATTTTTGTTGCTTTTGTCTAGGAGTTGTCCGTTTGAAAATTCGATTTTGGAATAGTCGATGAGTGATTTTGTTTTATAAAAATTTATAAAGGTTTCAAATTCTTTTACGGCGTCATTTTCGTTTGTTTCTGTCGTGTCACTATGGTTATCAGAATCGGGTTCTTTTGAAGTCGAGGGTCTTTGAATAGGGTACGCTGATAGTTTGAATTTTGCTTGAAAGTTAGAATATTCCTGAAGGTGATGTACCTTTATACGAGAAAGAGCGTCCGTATTTTTTGTTAATGCGACCGGGTTTATACTCGATTGCGTACTCGTACTCTTCGAGTTTTAGTCGCCAGCGTGCTAGGCGGCTACCGGGATCTTTTATGAAGAAGAGCCACGTTAAGGGTCTATGGTCGGTTATTAGCTTGAATTTACGACCAAATATCGAAATCGAAAACAAAAGGGACATCTTTTTGTAACAATTTGGTAAGAGGTTTGGATAGCTTAGCGAAATCATTGATAAATCTTCGATAATAGCCTGCCAGACCGAGAAAGGATTTGATCTCTTTTTGGTTAGTAGGCTGGGGAAAATTTTGAATACATGATATTCTATCGGGGTTCGATTTAACTCCTTCTTTAGTTATGAGGTGGCCTAGATACGCGACTTCTTTACGGAGAAACTCACACTTATCTGGCTGAATCTTTAAATTTGCATCGCGAAGACGTTTGAACACTTCTGTTAGACGAGAGAGGTGTTCGTGTACGGTTGGGGAGTATATGATGATATCGTCCATATATACGAGACATCTTTTGTTCTGGATGCCTAAAAGGATATTGTCCATCACCCTTTGAAAAGTAGAAGGAGCATTTTTAAGTCCGAAGGGCATATGAACGAATTCATAATGTCCATTGTCCACACTGAAAGCGGTTTTCGAGATATCTTTTGGTTCTATTTCGATCTGATGAAACCCAGATGCAAAATTTTCTGTAATCTACAACCATACGCCATTTCTGTTTACCGGAAGCATCGAGCTTCTTGGGGACAACCCATACTGGGGAGGACCACGTGGAATTTGAATGGCGAATAATATTTTGGTCTAACATTTTGGGCACCTGTGTTTTAATTTCCTCCTTGTGTATTTGGGGATACCGATACGATTTCGTGAATATTGGTTTCGCATCATTCGTATCTATCGCGTGTTTAATCTCATTGGTAAACGTTAGCTGGTCACTTTCAAGATAGAATATATCCGAGAACTCTAAACACAGTTGAGTGATTAGTTCACTTTCTTCTTCATTTAAATGATCTAGACGGAGTTGGGATTTTATTTCGTGATATCTGTCTATATAAGTTTGAGAATTTTCTTCGTTGATATTGTTTAGTGAGAAATTTTGTAAAGGTTCTAATTTTATGTCCGAAAAGTTGATGGTTTTGGATATTGCGTTTGAATTTACTATAGATGTAATAAATTCACCTTTATCATTTACTTGAACTATAGCATTGGGGAGTCTTACTTTATCTATTTCTGTAGCTAGCAGTATAGCTTCAGTATTAGTCAAATGGCATTTAAGTTTGAAAATTTGTTCCGTACGCGGTTCTATTGAAATTATATTTGAAATGCTGTGAGTATTATTAATGACGTTTGGGTTTGTAGAATTTTGTATGTCTGTAGAGAGAGACTGGTCTGTGACTTTATGCATCGAAATCGTTTTAAAATTAGTTATAAGTTTTCTATTTTTTATGTCAACTATACACTTATAATGTTCCAAAAAGTCAGAACCAAGGAGACCATCGAATTTTATGTCAAGATTGCAAATATATATTTTAAATAGGTTATTGAGATCAAACGGAATATAAACAGATTCATTAATAATTATTTTTTGGTCGGTTATACCTTGGATCCTTACATTTTCAGGACATCTCATATTATAATTTTGACAAATTTTAGGTTTAAATAAATATAGATAGACCTGCGCCTGTGTCGATCAGTAGTCTATGTGTATTGCTAGCATCGTAGATGTAATATAAATTTTTCGATTTAACAGATAATAACGGACTTATAGAAACTGTTGTTCCGGGAAATTGAGATTCGGGTTGAAACTGTCTAAGTTCATGTTGCCGAATTGGGTTTGTAATACCATCATGTTGGAATCTATAGATTTTTGATAAGGTGGGTCCGACTGGGAAGGTGAGCCTGTTCGAAATCCTGACTGTAGGTGTCGTATCAAAAGAAGGGTCATTAAAATAATTTTCCGAGGAACTATTACCAGTATAATAGTTCATATAGGTATCGTCGTATTCCGAAGTATTAGCAGTATAATAGTTCGGATCTGTGGAATGATTATTATCTGTATAATAATCAGAGTTAGCATTTTCATAAAAATTTTGATTTTGTTCCGTATTATCTAGTTCATTATTTTGGTTAATGTGCAGCGTCTTTATGGTGGAGTTTGGTTTGTAATAATTAGGATTCGGTTGAATCGCAGGGGATCTTGAACTGTTGAAGTTAGGGTTTGTCGTGATAACAGGTGGTCTTTGTTGTAAATTTTGTGAATTTCCAGAATTTTGATTATATTAGTTGGGTCTTTGTTGAAAATTTTGTGAATTCGCGGGGTTTCGAGGGTAATAATTAGGTCTAGAAAAATTTTGAGGGATGCTGAATTTAGGGAGTCGAGAACTTTGTTGTCTCTGACGGCACTCACTGGTGATGTGTCCAGTGCGCTTACAAAATGAACATTGCTTTGCAAGCAAAGACGAACTTGGATTGCGTATATTATTATTACGGTTTAATTTTTGATTTTCAAAATAATTTAGTTGGAGTTCTCTACGAACTCTCATAATTGCCGTTAACATATCCGCTGGATCGCTTGCCCTAACAACATGCGCAATTTTAGGTTCTAACCCTGTGAGTAGGGTATTTAAAACCATACCTTCGGTTAACTGAATTTGGGCTTGTTTTTGAGCTGGTGTTAACAGTTGTTTATGCACAGAAGCGTGCATTTTTGCTTCATGTGTCTATAGACGTGCGATAAATGTAAGCGGAGATTCACCAGGAAGCTATCGCATCCTTTGCAAATCTTGTATTAAAGACGTTAAATCTCTAATTTTCTAATAAAGTTTTTATTTCATCCCATGTCACTGGGTTTCTAGAGTTGACTATTTCAGCTGCGCGACCTTTCAATTTATTTTTTATGTGAACTGTTAACAGTACCTGCTGGTTGCCAACTGACATGTCATACGCAGTTTTGCAAGAATTTATAAATGTGTTTATAAATTCTTAATTAATTTATAAATTAATTTGATTACCGTCATATATATACCGACGATAGAGAAAATTTCATTTAATTTATAGGGTTCAATAACTTCTTGCTGAGGCTGGTTTTGTTGCTGTTGTAGAGCCATATTTCTAGTAATTACTGGCATAAACTAATTTAAAAATTTAAGTTTATTTATTTATTTTAAATTGCAATGGGGAAAGACAACAAAATTGTACCTTTCGCGAACAATTAATAGACACAATTATTAAATATATATTTTTACACTTAAACGAGATGATTCAATAAGTACTTACAGGAAGCTATTCATCTGTTGGTTCTGTGTGGAAGTTGGTTCTTGTTTTGGGTAAGGGATTGAATCCGCCACCCGTACTGAAGTTCTCCTTATTCTGGCGATCCTTTTTCTGGAGTTAGGCACTTCTGGAGTCTTATCCTAGTTTTTCAGGTGCTTTTCTACAGTTAGGCTCCTAAACAGGGTGTTCTTCAAATCCGCACGACTGCGCCAATTTTATATCACTTAAATTAAATTTTACTTGTAAAAAAATATTTTATTTTACTTTGAAAAAAATTAACAATTGTATAGACGACTTGATTTAATATAATTGAAATGACAAGTTAATGTTTAAAGACAAAATGACAAGTAACAAGTGTGTCGTGATCTTGGTGTAACCTATATTTATAACATTGATTTGTTAACACAAGCATAAGCATTCTATGAGCTATATGCTGTGCTTGCGTTTCACACGAGAACGCTTTTGTTGTTCAAGGAGCTGTTATTGAAAAATATGCTGTTTGCATTTCACATGGGAAACGCTTTTGTTAGTCAAGGAGCTGTTATCACTTAATAATGAGTTTCACATTACTTAATGTTTGATATTAATATGTCTGGATGACTTAAATTCATATTGTATTTTAGCATATAACATATATATATATATATATATATATATATATATATATATATATATATATATATATATATATATATATATATATATATATACTCGTATTAGCGGATTTATCCTCTAATGAGTACGCTTGGGTAAATTTAGTTAGTTCGTCCCTAATGGTTAAAACATAATTTCGTTTTGGAATTTATAATATATCGATGTTTATTCCTTCGAATGGTGTTTTTGGTGTTTCAGTTATCAACAAGGGGTTATATAAATTTTCCTAAGAAGTACCGAAATAATTGAATCACATGTAGGTTCTTGCACAAAAAGTAGAGATCATGGCGAAGTCTTGTGTGACGATGTTTGCCGTGGTACTGCTGAAACTAATGAAATGAGTTATTCTTCTTAGGATTCTTTGGAAACGATTTTCTGTTTACCAATCAATCCGCAATTGAGTATTGGATTTCAATTGTATCGGTATTTCAGTGCTTCCACGTACATTGATTGATGGCACAGTCTTCTGACGTAGTTTTTTCTGCTTGTTTTATGGTTTCCTGAAATAGTATTAAATTGTTGAACTGTTATAAACATACAATAAATAATAACCTACTTACTCGAGGGAAAACAGTCCGTACTTTTAAAATGTATACTGCATATCGAAATCCCTCTCGACATGTTTCGTATATTGGTTGCTACTTCCCACGGCGAATTTAGATTTTTATTTTGTGGAAACTATGTAAGCTGATGGTATTAGATATTTCAGCTCGACAATATGCCAAGGAGTAAAGTTGGTTGTATTTTTTGTCCATATTTACTTATGAAGTTCGACACTGCAACAGTGGACTAGGTTAGGTTTCATAAAAATCACTCAAAATTATAAAAACGCCATTTCATAATAAAGTTTACTTCGTGAAAAATTAACAATAGAACTCACATCTTTCAAAAATAGGAACTATTCACTATTTACAATACAATTTTTACGACTAATAATCCTGGGTCGTTGACGAGGATGGTTTCTAAGTTAGATGCATTTGGCCTGGTTGATAGGTCAGGTAAAATGAAACTCGTTCCAGGGAGTAGATTCATATCAATTTTATATGGAATTTAGAATTTGGGTTTCGCAATTTTCTTCCAGTGTAACTTCTACTGGTAGATTAATTTGATGAACTGTAGCATCCTCGCATTTTTGTTTGATTAAAATTGGCTCTTGTGTGATGACCAATAAATGCTTTTTTGTGATATTTGTTGCACAATGGGCTGCAATAAATTGATAGCTGTATATGTGCAATTTTTGACTCTTCGGCCTTCCAGTACGTTTGTAAAGCAGGTTTCGGACTGCAAATCAATATTTGCTCTGCATACAGCAACTGTTCCAATAATGGGACATGGTTCACCTCTCCATAAATGCGTTCTAGTAGAACTCAGTATAAGGTAAGGATGAGGAGGTATAGTGGTAATATTTTTAATCAGAATTGAGGATAATTCATATAAGGAATAGGTATTTTCGTTTGTAAGTGGTATGATCAATTGTACTATTATTTGTCTATTATAAACCTTTGTTTTTATCGAAAATAATTGATAATAATTCTGCATGTTTTCAAGAAATATCAGCTGTTGTGTTGAATAGAATTTATGTAGAGTCTGCAAAATAATATGAAGGTCGTGCGTTGACATTAAAAAGTTATGAATAAGATTGGAATGACTAAAAGTGATTGCATTCTCCAAGTTATCTAAGAAATTTGAGATAAAGTGTAAGTGTTGAGTCAATTCAACGTTAATTGTATAACAGTTAAGGTCGACTCGGATTAAATTTATTTCTGTCAGTATTGCGTTTTGCCGTCTAGCTAGGTTGTTTATATTTTCATTCATAATTATAAGACTATGATTTATTTTTGTAGCTAATGATGTCATTAATGAACTTCTTAAATTAATTTGAGTTTCCAAATTATCTTGGTTTTTTATTAATGTTTTATAATTTAAATTTATTCTCCAAAAAGAAATTTATCTGCTTTGCCTATTATATTAAATAATTCACGTTTTTGTCTAAAACTAGTGATTGTTAAACCGTGAAACTTTAACATCGTTTGATTATAAAGCAAAACTAAATGATTCTGCATTGATTCCATATTTTTAGTTTTACCATATCTTAAACATTGTTTATCAAAATTTATTATATTATCTTTTGTCTTTTCTAAAACAACTTCTAAGTCTTCTAGATTAATTGTATGTATAAATTCATGACTATTTACTACAATTTGTAAAAGTTATATTTTTCTTAGACTAATTTAATTACATTTTTATGAGAAACGGCATATTTCATTTCTGTAAATAACCGTAAGAGCAGAGCTGATCTCTATGTTTATCTTAGGCCGGCATTCAAATATAATTTATTGCTTGTGGTTGTGTCAATACAGGCGTGAGGTTAAAGACGCATCGAATAACGTAGGTAGTCAGTAAGTGGCGATATTACTAAAAAAAGGCCAGTGTGCGAGTGTGCATGTGAGAGAGAGAATTAAGACACCCCCGTGCACAGATGCCCGGCTTCAGGTCGTGGTTCCTTTGAGTGTGGCTACTCGCGGTTTGGGGGTGTCGCGGGCCACTCGATTGACATGATGCAGGTGTGTGTGGGTAGACCTATATGGTTGCCCCCGAGCCGGTCATTGGGATGCTTCATCGATGGGCATCCGGGGGAGCCTCTACTCATTTCAGGGTGACGTCTAGCTAGTCGTTGAAGAATATATGGTTTGTGAGTATATGTATGATAATATTAACCCAATAAGCCAATGTCTTATTATCAAGTTATGTTTGAATCTATTGAATTATATAGAACGATGTGATGTCAATAGAGGACATCAATAGCAGGGGGCAGAGAACCCCCGGTGAGTACTCTCTCGATTATTTATTTGTGCACAGAACAGTAATTATTGTTTTCTTGATTTAATGTCCTGCTACTGGCCTGCCAAGTTATTGTTTTCACATAAATGGAAGAACTGCATTGTGATGACCCGCGTGTGGTACCTACAGAGGTATGTTTACTTAAGAAATACTTATTAAGTAATTTTATATTTTTACACTCAGATGTGGGGTCACACAATCTGTTCTTTACGATTGTTATTCGATGAGATGATCTGTATAATTTCTAGGCCCGGCCAAAGTTTTTGTTGTCGTTTTTGAATTGATGCTTTGGCTGCTTATCGTATTGTATATTATAGCCATAGTGTAGTGTAGAAATTGATGCATCCCACTGTTTATTTATGTTTACCGTCCTGTTAGATAAGGGCTTTCGCTGCTTGAGTGCTTGTATATATATTCTGTAAACTTTGGTCCGGCGATATTATGAGTATGCCTTAAAGTGGATTATCAACTTTGCTCTGAATTTGTCACAGGTTATTTGAGGCACGGTCCGCGAGAACCGTTGCTGAAATTTAATATTTTTGTATTTGATTTGATATTTTTTCTATTTGATATTTTTCTGCGCTCTAGGAGCAAATCAGATGACTGTTTAGAATTTACCGAAGGAAAAATAGGCTGGTAATGTAAGAAAGAAAGACAGTCTGGCATCGGTAATGTTTATATTAAAGTAAGTTTAAGCACGTACAAAGACAGTGTGCTTGATTTATGAGTTTTATATACCGAAGACTAGAGTTTAAGGCTTTAATGTTGATGTTTATATATTGTCAATTTATTTGGGATGTGATCTTAAATAAAACAAAAATGCTTAATGATAACAAACGTTACTGGTTCATCTAAGGGACAAACCGAAAAGACGTTATGACTAGTTACTGACTCAAATAAAAAATATTACAAAGACATTGTGGCAAATGGTCATCACATGCGGGCTTTCGTGAATTTTGGATCTAGTTGCAATATTATACGGTTAACTGATGCTGAGAAACTTGGCGAAATAATTGAGCGAGACAGCGATTAAACCACTCGGTAAAATTATCTTTAAGCTGGAACTAGATGGTATACATCAGGTTGTAGAAGCATTACTGATTCCAGACCATATGCAAGATACCTCTGTTCTAATTGGACAACCTTTCACAGAGTCTCCTGGCATCTTGGTAACCAAAACCGATGAGAAATTTGAATGCAGAGTACAAGAAAAAGCTAAGCCCCCATCAAAGATACCTTTATATTTTATGGATTCGCTTGTCATACCTCCTGGACATGTAGGAAACATACCAGTATTCAGTAAAGATCCTTACGAAGAAGATGTAATGGTCGAGGCATGTATGCGCTATGAACCAGGAAGGGAGTACGCCATTCCACGAGTTGTTTTACAATTGAATAAAACAACTAGAACTGTGTTACCTGTGGTGAACCTCTCTAATCTAGATCTTGTGCGCAAACCGCGAAACCCTATCGTAAGAGCGTTTCCCTGTTTACCAGCAGAAGAAAAGGGAGATGTGCTACAGATAGCCTGTAAGGAAATGACGCCACTACTAGAAGAGGAGTTAAATATTGGAATTAAGCATAAAGCATCCCGCAGAAGACTAATGGCTTTGTTACAAGAATATCGTGATTGTTTCGCCAAATGTGTAGAACGATTGTGCGTTACAAAGTCAGTAGAGATGGAGATAACCCTAGAGTCCAATTCACCATTTCGCTACAGACCTTACCGTCTATCCGAGCCGGAGAAAGAACGAGTAAGAAATATTGTTGCGGAGTTACTGGGAGCAGGAATTATACGTGATTCCGAGTCCCCGTATGCATCCCCTATACTACTAGTCAAGAGAAAAGACGGACGAGATTGAATGTGCATTGATTACAGGAGAGTAAATGCAAAGACAGTCAAGGACAGGCATATCCAATTCCTCGAATAGATGATCAGGTTGATAGACTAAGTGGATGTACTATTTTCACTACTCTCGACCTTGCTTCTGGATATCACCAGATGCCAGTAGTTGAACGGAGTAAAGCACTTACAGCCTTTGTGACGCCTGATGGCCAATATGAATTTAATCGTATGCCGTTTGGCTTATGTAATGCACCGGCTGTGTTCCAAAGGCTTATGAATAAGTTGCTAGGACCTTATCGTGAAATATCAGCAGTCTATTCAGATGATATAGTTATACCTAGCAAGACTGCAGAAGATAACTTAGAAAGTCTGAGAACTATCTTAGAAGTTTTAAGGAACGATGGACTAACTCTCAATGCTTCCAAGTGTTACTTCTTGTTTGACTCAGTTAACTATCTGGAGTTGGAAATAGACAAAAATGGGATGAAGCCAGGACTAGCCAAAACACAAGCGATAAAACAATTTCCCACTCCAAAATCTGTTAAAAATGTTCGTCAATTTAATAGTCTAACAGGTTACTTTAGGACATTTGTAAAGGATTAAACAAATTTAACTCGATCATTAACCGCTTTAATCAATAAAAACACGAAATGGAATCCCACTGGATTTTAGTGGCATAATTAACTGACGAAAAGTTAATTCATGAGATACTTTCAAAACCACCGATAACCGACTATGAGAAAAGCGTTTATAAGAACTACGCCCTCCGCCATAATATAATATATCGAATAACGGTTCGAGGGATCCAGTGGGTAGTACCACATGGATTTAGAAATCAAGTAGTAAGAGAAGCTCACGATAAATCTGGACACTTTAGCGTTGAGAAGACTCTCACAAAGTTGTGCAAAAAATTTTGGTTTCCACGGATGAGAAATTATGTAGAAAAATACATTGCTAGTTGTATACCTTGTCTATATAACAAAATTCCGTCAGGGCGGAAGAGAAGGATACTTGCACCCAGTTGCAAAGGAGCCTATTCCTTTTCATACGATCCATATGGATCATCTCGGACCCTTTCAGGAAATATCCCGTGGTAATAAGCATTTGATTGTGTCAATTGATCCTTTTACAAAATACATCCAATTAAAATCAGTCAAATCTACTAAGACTAAACCGGTCATAAAATTCCTGGAGGACTCCTTTAAGATTTTTGGTGCACCGACAAGAATAATTGCAGATAGGGGAACAGCGTTTACATGAAAAGAATTCGAACGTTTCTGTGTGATGCAACATATCCAGCTTGTGTTGAACGCAATCGTAACACCGAGGACCAACGGTCAAGTCAAAAGACTAAACCGGACTATATTATCATCCCTTGCGACTAACAGTTATTCGGAAGATCACTGGGACTGTTGCATAGATAATATTCAATTTTCAATTAATAATACGGTTCATCAGATTACCAAAAAGACCCCCAATCAGTTATTGATGGGATACACTCCAAGTACACAGAATGAGTCCTTAACGTCTAGTGAGTTAAACCTACCAGCCCTAGCCGAAGACATGACCATCTAAAGAAAGAGGTGACGTCCAGAATTTCTAAGGATCAGAAGCAGCAAAAGATACGTTACGACAGGAAACGAAAAACCCCTACGGTGTATAAAAAGGACGAACTCGTGCTGATAATGAAGAATCGAGCTGCAAATGAACAAAAAATGCAGTAAAAAGTTAGCTCCCAAATATGTAGGACCGATGCTAGTAACCGAAATACTCCCTAATGATCGATATCGAGTAAAGGATATGCCAGGATCAGTTAGAAGTTTGACCACCAAATATGATAACGTCGTAGCGGTGAACCGAATGAAGTCCTGGTTGCCAAGAGATACTACGTCTGATACTACGAATACCGATAGTGGCGAGGATGGCGTCCCCTTACCTGACGAGGATGTCTCAGCATAATGTTGCGAGGACGCAACACTGTCAGGTTGGTCGAATGTAAAAATTATATTTTTCTTAGACTAATTTAATTACATTTTTATGAGAAATGGCATATTTCATTTCTGTAAATAACCGTAAGAGCAGAGCTGATCTCTATGTTTATCTTAGGCCGGCATTCAAATATAATTTATTGCTTGTGGTTGTGTCACCACAGGCGTGAGGTTAAAGACGCATCGAATAACGTAGGCAGTCAGTAAGTGGCGATATTACTAAGAAAAGGCCAGTGCGCGAGTGTGTGTGTGAGAGAGAGTATTAAGACACCCCCATGCACAGATACTCCGCTTCAGGTCGTGGTTCCTTCGAGTGTGGCTACTCGCGGTTTGGGGGTGTTGCGGGCCACTCGATTGACATGATGCAGGTGTGTGTGGGTAGACCTACATGGTTGCCCCCGAGCCGCTCATTGGAATGCTTCATCGATGGGCATCCGGCGGAGCCTCTACTCATTTCAGGGTGACGTCTAGCTAGTCGTTGAAGAATATATGATTTGTGAGTATATGTATGATAATATTAACCCAATAAGCCAATGTCTTAGTTATGTTTGAATCTATTAAAATATATAGAACGATATGATGTTAATAGAGGACATCAATAGCAGGGGGCAGAGAACCCCCGGTGAGTACTCTCTCGATTATTTATTTGTGCACAGAACAGTAATTATTGTTTTCTTGATTTAATGTCTTGCCACTGGCCTGCCAAGTTATTGTTTTCACATAAATAGAAGAACTGCATTGTGATGACCCGCGTGTGGTACCTACAGGGGTATGTTTACTTAAGAAATACTTATTAAGTAATTTTATATTTTTACAAAGTTTAGCCTTATCAGAATATTCTAGAAAAATGAATAGGGTTTGCCAAGGGTTGTATAGTTCGTGTTAGGGGTACGAACGTTAGAAAACTGAGTCCGTTCATGCCTAACCTGAAGCAATAAAGAAATCAATCTTTAAATTTCGGTTTTCTTTGTCTGGTACTTCGTCTAGGTAATGTTATTTTATGCTCAGGTATGACTTTTTCTAGATCTTGTAATTGTTTAACATTGTCATTATCCTTAGCTGTTTCTTTTTCTTTATTTGCGCTTGTTGACGGCGCGGATTTTTGTTCAGTACGTTTTTTCTTTTTGATTTCATTTTTATGAAATCTGCCGACCGATGTATCGGCTGTTGGACCGCTATCTTTAATAACTTTGACGGGTTTAAATTTTGGCTGGGTCTTTTTCGTATCGGCATGTATGGCTCGTAACATGATTGTATCATCTTTTTCTAATGGTTCGGGGTCATCTAATTTTTCATTACGTTTAGAAATAATTTGGTTTTTATTATTTTCAATACGTTCTTTAATTTGTGGATATAATTGAGAAGAAATTTGTACGTGTTGATTTACGTAATCATTTGTGATTTTTGATTCGTCAAATTCAAATGGTGTATTTTTGTCTAGTTTTGGTTACTGCGTGAATTGAATTATTATAACAAGAAACTGCAAGTGACACCAGATAAGTTAAAGGTTTATTTAGATAATCAATTTTTAAACTTCTGATGGAATCTAATATTATCGAATGGAATCTCTCAACAGGTGAATTGGAATTTGAGTTTCGGATACTTGTCATATTAAGTTCAATTTTATGTACACGTAAGGAGTGCCAAAATATGATGTAAATTGAAAGGCTGTAGTTACGTCTACTGCACTTCTGGTAGGTACATGAATAGCCTGAGCATATTTAGAAAATGGGTCGAAAAGAGTTAAAAATATTTCTTTTTCCATAAATAAGTCAACGTGTAATAATTCAAGTGGTTTTGTCGTTGTTGGTGTAATTTGGAGTTTTATGTGCTGTGGGTTTCTATCATATTTTGTTCTTTGGCATGTATCACATAAATTGATATAACGTGTTACGTCGTTAGATAAATTTGGCCAATAGAATTTTTGGGAAAGACTTTTAATAGTCTCATTTATGCCGCGATGTACTGCTTTAGTTTCATGCAAATATTTTATTTCTCTGAGTTTATCTTGATCTTCTATTAGATCTTGAACAAATAGATTTGATATTACAATTTTTAATGATGGGCTAAGTGAATTAGCTAGAGCACGCAATATTTTTGTTTTTAATGAATTTGAATTAAAATAAAAGCAATAAATTTCATTTAGTTTTAAAAACGGTTTTAAATATTTAACAATGTCGTCATCTGATATTGATGTAGAAATATTAATTTGTGTCTTACTTTTGAAAAGGGAAGTTCTGTTGAAAATAAAAATCGTGCTGCTAAAGTGTTAGATTCGTTAAGGATTATTTGATGTTTATAAACATTAATCGGTTTTTCAGTGATTTGTGGGGCACAAACAGGATTTTCTTGAGCAGAGTGTATTGTTTGATTGTCTAGATCTAATTATAAATCATTTATTATTTCTTCTGCTTTCTCAAGATTTATGAGAGGAGTGTTTTCAAGAAACTCTAGTAAGTCCTGTTCTGTATCATCACCTGGGTGGTTTATCATTGATTCATTATCATCAGGGTCACCGGTATTAGCATTACATTCTACAATGTCGTTTATTTTTACCCGACTTAGCGCATCAGCATTTTTATTTAATGAGCCTTTCTCGTATTTGATAAGATAATCGTACTCCTCGAGTTTTATTCTCCAACGTATTAGTCGTGAACTATATATATGGTTGTTTTAAATTAAATAACCACTGTAAAGGTTGATGATCTGTATTTATGATAAATGTTCTTCCAAATAAATAGGGCCTAAAGTAATTACTGCTCCAAACAATACTTAATAGTTCTTTTTCAATTGTGCTGTAGTTGCATTCTGCATTATTAAAAGTTCGAGACGCATATGCTATTGGATGATCGTCTTGTGATAAAATTCCGCCTATCGCATAATTGCTAGCGTCCGTAGTTACAATAAAAGGTTTTTCAAAGTCAGGGTAGGTTAATATCGGGTCATTACATAATAATGTTTTACATTTTTCAAAACATTCTACGAATTCTTTTGTATGAACAATTTTTTGATCTTTCTTTAAACAAATAGTTAATGGTTTTACAATTTTAGCAAAATTTTGAATAAAGCGTCTATAATATCGTAGTAAACCTAGAAAGGATTTAATTTCTTTTACAGTCTTTGGAATTGGATACTTTTGAATAGCTGCAATTTTTTTTTTTTTATTTGGTTTCATACCGGCTGGCGTTACCACATGTGCTAAAAATTCTACACTTTTGCTTAAGAATTTAGACTTTTCTAGCTGAATTTTTAATCGTGCTTCTCTAAATGCTTTAAAAACCAAAGATAAATTTTGAATATGATCTTGGGGTGATGTGCTAAAGATTATTATATCATCCATGTAGACTATGCATACTTTATTTGGAAGATGTTTCAGTACATTATCCATTATTCGATGGAATGTAGCCGGCGCATTCTTTAAACCGAATGGCATTCTTAAAAATTCGTAATGCCCGTTGTCCGCGTTAATAGCAGTTTTTGAAATACTCTCTGGGGCCATTTGTATCTGATAAAAACCGGAAGTTAAATCCAAGGTCGTATAGTAACTAGAGCGTCCTAATTTATCAAGAATATCCGTTATATTAGGTATAGGATATCTATCATCAATTGTTTTTTCATTAATTTTCTAATCTACTACCATTCTCCATTTTTGAATATTACTCGCGTCTAATTTCTTTGGAACAATTATTATAGGACTGGACCATGGTGAATGTGATGGTCTAATAATTCCATCTTCTAACATTTTTCCTATTTGTTTTTGAATTTCTTCCTTGTGTATATAAGGGTATCTGTATGATTTTGTATACACCGGAATTTCATCAGTTGTTTTAATATCATGTTTTACTGAATTTGTAAATGACAATTTATCATCGGGGAAAAAGAAATCATGATATTTTTGATCAAATTTTATTATCTCTGATTTTTCTTCATTATTAAGGTGATCTGTTCTAATCAAATTTGAAATTTGTTGTCGACGAATTGACTCTGTAGAAATAGTATTTAATTTTGGGGAATAACAATAGTATTCATTTAAATCGTAAGCACGAATTGGATTAGTAAAATTTACTTGCGTTGATTCGTCTGAAATATTATGAATTTCAACTAATGCCTGACCTGCATGACATGTTGTAATAGTGTCTGGAATAACACGTCTGTCATCAGTTATTGAAGGAATAAAAATATCACCATCAGGTGCATTTACTGGAATTTTCTTAATAATAATTTCCTTTGTATCTATTGAATAAGTTATGGACCACACACTACCCTTTATCAAGGCAGTCGTTATAAGGTCAAAGCAGCATCCGCAATTAAGGAAGGCATTACAAGTCCCGCGGCGTTTAACCAAAAGCCGATTAGATATAAATTCTCATTTTTTTGTAAAGGAAATTCAGAATATTGTTGTTAGCCGGAGGCTCTGCTCCATTTCAATTGTAAATAAATAGTTTTTAAAAACTTGTGTTAGTGTTAAATAAACTTAACTGGCGCTGCGAACAGGATACGTAGACGTTGGAAAAGGCATTCATAGCGAAAAACTTTGCCAACGGTGTATCTTAATACCTCACTACGTATCCAACGAACCGACAACGTTTTCTCCAAAGAAGAAAATTCCTCGTGAATCACTTCGCTCGAGAACGGCAAGCTCAACACCCTAGGATACCACCAACCCCTTCAAGAAAGCTGCTTGGAATCCTTCACCGAGAAGCCCCAATCAGCACGACTCCATCTTCGAGTGCGAAAAGAGAAAGTCACGGACAGAAGATTCCTGAGACCAGAGACAATGTTCATCGGTCTGATCTTCCTGTAAGTACCTTTCCAATTTCATAGTTATAAGTCCCGTCTTTCCCTAACAACGTATTCTCAAATAAAATAGGTATAAAAAAAAATAATTTTTTACATAGGTATTTAATTGTGAAATTATTTCAAATTAATTGCACCTATAAACGTTTATTTTATTAGTGAGAGTACGGTTAAAACCCGACTCCACGATATAATTTAAAATATTTCATGTCAAAAGACCTCGTAAATATTGAAATAATTCCAAGTTCTGCAAAAAGCAAAACAAAAAGTTTAAGAAAAAAACCTCTCGTCTCTCAAGACATACCTGTCGAGCTTATCACAACCTCGACTTCGCAAATAAATTTACCTGAATCGGCTATCGAAACAATTCGCTTAGAATTAGGTGAAATAAGTTTAAATTTAAATACTAATAACACATTAAAAATGGCTCTTTCGATCCAGGAGGTCTCTGAAATGTTGAAAACTCTTCCTACTTTTGGCCCTCACGACAATTTACCGCATTTTATCCAAAATATAGATAATGTGCTCGAAATATTTTCAAAATTTCAACTGTCAGAATTTCAACATTCCTTTATTAAGTTAGGCATTTTAAATAAATTGCGCGGACAAGTTGTTGATGACGTATCGCAAGAACCTACCAATGATTGGCCTCAAATTAAAGCTGCTCTATTAAAATACTACGGTAATCACCAAAACGAGAACTTGTTATACGCCCAATTAAAAGGTTGTAGACAACACCTTAACGAAGATATCACGCAATTTTATCATAGAGTTGTTAAATGTAGGAACGCCTTAAATAATCATGCACAGCTATATTCCTCAAATATAACAGAAATTGAATGGAAAAGGTCACATATTGCTAAAATAACCTTAGAACAATTCACATTAGGTGTTAGAGACCCGTATTTCACCCTATTTACTTATATACCACCTGATACTATCGAGACAGCCCTCACTCGCTGCCACGAACACGACAACAGACAACATGCTCACAAGCAAATATTCGCGTACCAAAATTCAAGTTCCTTCTCGCAAAAAGTTCAACCAAAACCAGTACCAAAACAAAGCCTACCTCAACAAAACCCTCGACCTAACGTACAAAGCCCAGATACGAACCAAAATTCAAATCAAAGAACTTTCGGAGATATTAATAAACCATTACCACATAGACCTATGCAAAATAATTTTCAAAATTCAAACAATAATTTTGGAAGATCACAATTTTCTAATTACCAACAAAAAACCCCTCAAAATTACAAGCCAACGCCTATGTCTGTCTCAACTATAGCGTCAAAACCAAAAATCTATAACATAGAAAGTAACACACCTTTAGAAAACGAAACATCACAATCGCAAACAAATAATTATGAATATGAATATTACGACTCTGACCAACACGAACCATATATAGACGTTTGTGACGGACAATTACAAGACACAGAAGATCAAGAAAATTTTATAATAGATGCCTCGAATCAACAAAACACCACATAATAAATATAGATTTAAATAATATTAACTCAAAACCTAAACTGCCATTTTTCTTTTTATTTGACATTAATTTAAAAATTTTAATAGACACCGGAGCTACAGATTCCGTTATTAACCCGAATCTTTTGCACCGTTTTAAAAAACATATATTTCTCGAACCTTTCGAATTAACAGGCTTACATCGCATAGTAAGATCCGACAAAAATCTTAAACTCAGACTGTTTGAAGAATTAGGTGTCAAAAATGAAATAAAAATTAGAGTAATTCCCTGGCACAAAAATTTTGATTTGCTAATTGGATCGCACGATCTTAAAAGATTAAAAGCTAATATAGACTATGAAAATCAAATTTTAACTCTAAATAAAACTACAAGTATACCATTTTATTTTGAATTTAAATTAGACGAACAAATAAACTTTTTGTCTACCGAAAGAGACAAAATATTAATACCTACATCAATTGAAAATGGCCCTGTCTATATTCCAAGTATCAAAATTGACGAAAACCACACTATACCTGACTGTCTGACTATTACAAAAAATGGCATCTCCGAAATCCCATTTGAAAAATCACTTGACTCCCAAATTATATTTCCAAATCGCATACAGGTTATCCCTTGCGAATATTTTAATATCGAATCTAAAATTACGGAAGATAATAAAAAACTCGAATTTGCTAAATTAATACGCACTGACCATCTCAATCGTGAAGAAAGAGAAAAAGTAATCGACCTATGTCACAAATTTAAAAATGTTTTTTATCATGAAGACTGCGATCTGTCTTTCACATCGCACGTCAAACATAATATTAGAACTATTGATAACCATCCCATATACACTAAATCCTTTAGACACCCTCAATCAATGCAAGAGGAAATCCAACGCCAAATTTCAAAATTGCTTAGAGATAAAATCATCAGACCCAGTATATCCCCTTACAGCTCACCTGTTTGGATTGTTCCAAAAAAGGTTGACGCATCTGAAAAAAAAAAGTATAGAATGGTAATTGATTACAGGAAACTTAACGAGGTAACTATCGAGGATAAATATCCCCTACCACAAATAGAGGAAATCCTTGATAATTTAGGTAAATGCACCTATTTTTCGACCCTTGACCTTGCCCAAGGTTTTCATCAAATTGAAATGGATCCTGAGTCCATTGAAAAAACTGCATTTAGCGTAAATAATGGCCATTACGAATATTTACGTATGCCGTTCGGCCTGAAAAACGCACCTGCAACTTTTCAACGTATGATGGACCAAGTTCTAAAAGAATTTCAGTACAAAATATGTTTCGTGTACATGGACGACATCGTTATCTTTTCAAAATCACTTCAAGAACATTTAATTCATTTAAAACAGATTTTTCAAAAATTGCAAAGTGTAAATCTAAAAATTCAATTAGATAAAAGCGAATTTCTTCGTAAAGAAGTCGCGTTTCTTGGACATGTAATTACATCTGAAGGTATTATCCCAAATCCAATTAAAATTGATTCAATCACGAAATTCCCCATCCCGAAAACAACAAAGGAAATAAAGTCATTCCTAGGCCTAGTAGGATATTATCGAAAATTTATACCAGGTTTTGCGAAATTAGTTCAACCTCTTACTAAATGTCTACGGAAAAATGAAAAAATCAATATATCTGATCATGACTATAAGCAAGCATTTGAAAATGCAAAAACATCTATAACAAACGCCCCCGTACTAATTTACTCAGACTTCGAAAAGGAATTCACGCTGACGACCGACGCAAGCAACGTCGCTATCGGTTCGGTACTCAGTCAGAACAACAGACCCGTTGCATACTATTCGCGCACATTAAATTCTGCGGAACGTAACTATAGCACTATCGAAAAAGAGTTATTGTCAATTGTCGATTCTGCAAAACATTTTAGGCCGTATTTATTTGGACGACAATTTACGATAGAAACCGATCACAACCCTCTCGTATGGCTTTCGAAATTAAAAGAACCAAACTCGCGTCTTGTTCGCTGGAAAATCAAACTGGAAGAATTCGATTTCGACATTAAATATCGTAAAGGTAAAGAAAATCACGTCGCCGATGCTCTCTCCAGAATAGAAATTAATGTAAACGAAACCGAATCTTTGATAGCCAATATTTCTGAAAATCCTCCCGTACTCGCCGATGACGAGATAGAACAACTGCTTTTGTCACCTAATAATTTACCGGAGTTTGAACCTGACGAACTCGGAGATCTACTTGGGCAGAATCAGATTGAAGATAATGACTTACCTATGGAAATTAGTTCAGTACATAACGATGATACCGGGCTTGTTATTCCAATAACTGAAAAATCGGTAAATACCTTTAAAAACCAATTAGTCATTCAAAAATGCGAAGGCCATGTCGAAAAACGAGTAATCACAATTTTTGAAAATAAGAAACGAATAACAATCTCCACCCCTAATACTAACGAATTATTTATGGATATGCTAATCCAGTCAATCTCACCAAACGATATAACATGTTTGCACATTCCGGACCCAGATTTTAGACAACAAGTACTTAGGTTACTGAAAAATAAATTCAATAAAAGAACAAAAATTGTAATTTCGTCCATTCTATTAACTGACATACTTGAAGCTGAAAAACAGGAACAGTATATTCATAACTACCATAACCAAACTCACAATGGTATTAACGAAACATACCTACACCTTTCAAAAAATGTTTATTTTCCTAAAATAAAAGACAAAATTACCACCATTATTAATCACTGTAATGTATGTCAGATGTCGAAATACGAACGTCAACCACTAAACCCACCTTTACAAGGCCCAATGATCTACAACAAACCCTTTGAAAACATTCATCTGGACATATTTCAGTATTTGAACATTTTGAAGTTTTTAACAATTATAGACTCATTTTCAAAATACGCCCAGGCATACGCTCTAAAATCTGCAAATACTTTATGCACACTCCTAAAATTACGACATTTCTTCAGCCACCATCACATACCGAAAAGAATTGTATGCGACGGAGGCACAAATTTTAATAATACTCAGTTTAAAGAATTTTGCCAACTCTTTAACATAGAATTGCATTTTACCACCCCTCACAACCCGAACTCAAACTCACATATCGAACGATTCCACTCGACAATAATCGAGAAACTTAGAATAATTAACCTTAAGAACCCTAAAGAGACCCCAGATAGCCAGATGATTACAGCCACCTGGATATACAATCAGTCAATCCACTCCAGCACTGGCCACTCACCTTTTTCAGTTTTATATGGTCCCTATATGCAGGAAGTTGACTTTAGCTTAACCCCACAAAATTATCAAAATTATATAGAACAAAGAAGGCGAGAACTTTTACCGTTTTTAGAGCAGATAAAAACAAAAAATCAAGAAAAGGCACAAAGTGCACTTACGATGAGAAATCGCAATAGTCAAAATATTCCACCTCTACAATCAGGTCAAACTGTTTACCATAAATCAGCAGAAAAAACTAGGCTCCCAAAAAATGCACCTATTTACCAACGAGGTACTGTAATATCACAAAAAGACAAACAAGTTCAAATCGAAACCCTTAAAGGAACAATTACTACCCAACCATTAAAAAAATTAAAACCTATTAGAAAAACTGTTTCTTTGCAGGAACATCCTGACATGTCAAGCAATGATAAAAACTCCTTTCAAGACCCAAGGTTACTACCAGGAACCTCTAGGGACAGCGAAGACACTCAATTACTTCCATAAACTCTATTTTTCATACGACCTCATTCAATTGCGCGCAAATTTCGAAAACCTATCAAATGGTACATTAACTCTAATTCACAAAACCAAACAACCGGAAATAATCCCAGTAATACAAAATAAACAATCACTACTAAACATCTTAACAAGAACAAAAAATTCGCTAAATAAAATTATACATTGTAGAAATAAAAGAGGCCTAATCAATGGCCTTGGATCCGTCGTCAAATTTATATCGGGAAATTTAGATCAAGAAGATCTTGAAAACATAAACCAAAATCTGGAAAAGCTTTCAAAGAATCAACAAAAGATAAATCAGAGGCTAACTCAAACTGCTACAATTCTCTCAAAATTAACAACCTCAATACGTATAGAATTTGACAACTTATATTCAAATCAAAAACAACTAGAAAAATCAATTAAAAATTATACGTACTACCTGGACTCAATGCTAATCATAAATTCGCAAAAAGAATTGCTACTTGAATTCGAAAACCGATTAAATTTACTGATTAGAACGATCACACTAACAAATCGAGAAATACCAAATTTAGAAATAATTGACCACAACGAACTTGAAATGATAGAGGACGAATTATTAAAACATTACTCAAGGTCAATGTTGCTCTCGTACGATGAAAATCACCCTTTTGAAATCCTAGGAAATTCAAAACTTGGAATTATCTCGGTAAACGACATTCTTTTAATGGTACTGAAAATACCTATTTTAAATCCAACTACTTATAATATTTCTGAAATCTACCCTATACCGAGTCCGACAAAAACCGTTTTAATCCCCCCTGCTACCTTTTACATACAATCCCCATTCGAAGACCGATGGACTGACACCTGTCGAAGAGCTAATAACATGTTTGTTTGCGAAAAACTATTAGCCACCCAGTGCAGTTTAAAAAACACTCTTCAGTGCACTACCGCGAAAACTAGTGACTTTGAAATATATAAAGAACTTTCCAACGGACTCTTAACCAGTGTTAAAGACCGTAAAGAAATAATAGAAAAGTGTCAAAACATTATTTCAAGACATTTTATCCTAGGAAATAATGTAATAAATTCGCCATGTTCGATTATTATAGACAACACGGAATATAATTTTAATAAAAAATCGAGTTTTACAGTTCCAAAGAGTTCTACCACACTCAAAGGTCTACCTCAATATAGCATCAACTTGGAGTCTTCACACCTTGACCAGCTGAGGAATCTCAAGGCCGATCTCCAACCCTTAACGCAAGAGACTGACCTACAAGGAATTGACTTGCATACTGGACACCTGTCTATAACCATTGTAATTATTATTATTCTCATAATCACGTCGATATTTCTCTGTTTGTACAGAAAAAGGATAAAAACCCTATTTTGTATGCCAAAAACCATAATCCAAGTTCCTGCCCAGAACTTCAAGGATCTTCAGGCCACCCTTGACGAGGACGCCAAGATCTAAGGATGGAGGAGTTATGGACCACACACTACCCTTTATCAAGGCAGTCGTTATAAGGTCAAAGCAGCATCCGCAATTAAGGAAGGCATTACAAGTCCCGCGGCGTTTAACCAAAAGCCGATTAGATATAAATTCTCATTTTTTTGTAAAGGAAATTCAGAATATTGTTGTTAGCCGGAGGCTCTGCTCCATTTCAATTGTAAATAAATAGTTTTTAAAAACTTGTGTTAGTGTTAAATAAACTTAACTGAATACGTTTTTGTTGTATCATTATAATTTCTCATTAACAATGGAATAGATACATAAGCGTTATGAATGCAATTGTTTGCAGAGTCGATAGTAAAATGCAATTTCTGCAAATCTTCAAAACCTATGAGTCCGTTGAGTGAAAGAATTCATGGAAATCATACAATAAAACGTTCATTGTTTCATTCATTGCGAAATCAGCGAAAGCTGGAATGCTTGCTTGGAATCGTATTGTTGTTTGTCCTGTGCATGTTTTTAATTTAATTTCATTATGGTAAATTTTATTAGGATAATATTTTTGTATAATATCTGGTCTAATAATAGACTTTGAACAGCCTGTGTCTATTAAAAGTTTTAAAGGTGGTTCTGAAATTTCGATATATGGTAACGTAGAAGGTATCGGACTAGAATTAAATACTTCTACTATGTCAGATTGGTTTGAGGCGGGGAATTGTCTAAAAAATACTCGTCTGTTTCGTGTTTATTTTCGTTTTCGTATTGATAGTCGAAGTTTTGAGAATCGTTTCCTTCAAAATTTTGGGAATCAATTTGTTCTTCAGGTAATGGAACGCCTGCTTGATCTAATTCATATAAGCGCATAAAATGTGGCGCTAATTCAACCGGATACGGGATACCTGAGGGGGTTACAGTCCGTATTTGTTTGGTGGGGTCTAATTCTGCAGTATAAAGTCGTTCATGGGGTGATGTATACTGTTGAGGTTTCTGAAAATGTGTGTTCACTCGTGATGTACTTTGAACGCCTGACATCGGGGTTTGTCTTTGTACACCTGACATTGGGGTAGGTTAGCATAAGTTAGCAATTTGATTGTGTTTTCATACATTTCGTTGCCTTTGTGGACCAAAAATTTTCTTTGCTGATGGAAAATGTTGTGTAACTTGGTGTGGCTGTATTTTTATAGGTTGAGATGGAAATTGTGCCGAAGGATATGGCATTTGAGGTCTGAATATTTGCCTCTGGGGTGTATTAATTTTTTTTACATTTTGTTGTGGTAGGTTATTGTTAATTCGAGATGTTGACGGGTTAATTGAATTTTTATACGCATTAAACTGTTCTTCGCGAGTCACTAAATTAATAGCTTCTTCAAGGGATTTTAGATTTTGCATCTTAACCATTTGTTGATATGCGAATGGTAAATTTCTCGTATACGTGTCTAGTGCGAGTTGATTATAAATATCGACTAGAGCTAATTTACGTTCAGCAGTATAATTTGCCTGTTGTAATTTAGTCATAAGAAGTGATTTAAATTCCAATACTTTGTTTTCAAATGATACCAGTGTATCTTTTAATTTGTTAAATGTTAGATGTAAAAGATCTTGCTGAAGGCAAGGTAAATCTCTTACGTCTCCAAAATTATCCGTTAAAATGTTTTTTAGTTGGTCAAATGTTTTTATCTCTAACCGTGCCGAAACTAGCATTTGTGCCTTTCCTACTAATTTGGACTGAATAGCATCAAAGCCGAAACTAGCATTTGTGCCTTTCCTACTAATTTGGACTGAATAGCATTAAACAAAAAAATTATTTAATGGTTCATTATCTGCTGTGTAAAATATTGTTAGTAAATTTTCACATCTCTTTAGAAACTGTTTAAGAGAAATGAGTTGCCGTCGAATTGAGGGATAATGTCAACGTACATTTTTAATAATTGATAATTGACTGCCATTGTTGTTAGTCTGGGTGGTAGTAAACGTACAGTATTTATTTGTGGTTGACTAGGTAGAGGATCTTCGTCTAACTGTTGTTGTTCAACTCTGTCTAGAGCTGCGTTAAGACTAGATAGTAAGTCTGAATGAAAATCGTTCATATGATTTTAAGTTTAAAAAAAATCTTAAAACTAGGAATGAAAACTTGTGAAAAAATTGTCGAGATGAGATGAATGATTTTATTTGTTTGTTTGATTGATTTGCTTCTTTGATTTGAGTTGATTGACTCTTTGAGAAAATCTGCGATCTTTTGTCGACTTCTGATTTCTCTTGTTTGTTTCCTTAACCTAAACCGCGTGACTAGCAAACGACTAACCACAGCGAAGTGTTATACTGGCTCGATTTCGCGCTCGTTTCAGTACAACTGTCGCTACGACTTACTAACCAGGTAGGTAATAGGACATGAGGAACTGAGCCTACTCACCAGTTTGTTGTGTTCTGACGTCTTCTTGGCCACCTGCTCGTTTAAGCTGGGATGCCGTCCAATTTTCCTGAAGGTTCTTCGGATCGTCTTTGAAGGATTGGGATCCACCAGGGCTGTGCTTGCTCTGTCGTGACGATCCTACCAACTACACCAATTACGTGTTTCAGGATTTTGGTCGAAGGAAACTACACTCACTGGTTTAACAAGTATTTTTACTTGATAACTAGGCTAATAGTTAACATTCTTCCCTGATTTAATCACCAAAAATAAACTTCAACGCGGAAATATTTCAGTAGCACTTTATTAGATAGTTTAATTATACAAAGATAAAAACTAATCTAAACTTGGTTCCCGCTGTATATTCACCTATATATAGACTCGGTGGATGTACAGTCAGCATTTTCATATAATGGCAATTGTTCTTTGTTCTATTTAACCTTATGTTATATGTTTTCTAGGAATGTCGACTAAAAATAAATATAACAGTCTACTAGTAACATTATATAATTCCTCCCACCATAGACGGAGGCAAAGCCGGAGAAGGGTCCTTGTGGGTTGATAAGTTAATTTTGATGGGGCTTCTGGTTCTGCATCGATTGTAGATGTACAGGAGACCTATTATCAGTAGTATTGTAAAAATACTGATACACAGTATACGATCCAAGGGTAATCGATTAGGTCCAAATCGGGAGCTTGTAGATTAATATGTTTAAGATCACGAAGTTGTTGGTGAAGTTCCTTTAATTCAGTGGTGGGTACGTTGTCTAAAGAGAATGAAGAATAATTTGATGTCATAAGTGGCTCTGGTAGAAAGTAGGTAGTTGAAGTTGGGAGTGAAGTTGGAGATGTGTAGACTTCTTCTTGATCAATCCAAAGAGTGCAGTTGACATTTGGGGTGATAAGTGATGTTTCTTTCAATATTTGAACTTCTAGGTCGGTACATTTTTCTTTTATTTCAATGGGTAATGTGGGAATTTGTCCATTAGGTAGTGTCTGGATAAGGTTTCGTGTTTGGCGTGCTGGCACAGCGTTACAGGCAATGTTAGGCTATCGTTGGATCATGTCGATAATGCAGTGACTACTAGTGTCCATAATGTTTTCAGACAGGTAAATGTCATCGAGAAGCGGCAGTTCTTGGTCAATCCATACATGTTCATTTTCAGTACCGAGTATCAGGAAGGATTTAGGAGGTAGAACTGTCAGGCTTTTATAGGGTAGTGGGATAAGTTTGAACAAAGAATAAGTTTTTTCTTTTAGAATTGGTACTAAAATTTTGATATATAGTTTTGAATTTTTTATAAAAGTTTTTATTTTAAAAAGGCTTAAATAATAATGAATATGAAACATAGGAATTTCATTCGTTTTATATAAGAGTTTAAGATTTACAAAAATTTCTTTGATATCATTAGTAGTTATAATATTTGAATGTACTAAATTTAGGTGGGCGAACAATAGAGCGTTCTCGATATTAGAAAGATAATTTTGAAGAAAATTTATATTGTTAATTATATCTTGTATATGTTCTTGAATAATTATATCATTAAGTTTTGTAGTAGTGCGATTATTATTTGCGTCTATGATTTTTATTGTATCTTCAAGATTGTTGATTAAATTTTTAAGTATGGTTGTCTTTGTCTCTATTTGAGATACGATTGAATGTTGATTATCATATAAAATTTTGATATTAACATTAATTTTCTCTCTGTCATCGTTATCCATTAAACCAAAGAGGGAGTTATACAGTGATCCAACAGGATTAATTAGACCTCGTTTGAATCTTTTATTATTAGAATGAATTGTTTCAAATTTATCAAATGTTTTATTTAAAATAAACTCGGCTTGTAACCACTTGATATATGAGTCATGTTTTACAGCGTCTTCTTTAATTGTTATTAAATTAGTAAAAATGTTTAGAAGTTGGTTTTCTACAGTGTGAAGGTTAATTACATGGAGAAAAGAGTGATAGTGGGAAATTATTTTAACTGGACCTAGTATTATCGGAAGGAGAGGATTCCGGACTGGTTTTACTTGCAGTGATGCGCATTCGTAGAGTAGATAGAGGAATGTCAGAGTCATTGTCTTCATCCTGTAATAAGAAGGAAGGTTTTAGTTGCTTTTTCTTTTTTATTTTGTTTTTATTAAAAGTTCCGGCAGATGTGTCGACAGTGGGACCTTTGTCTTTATGAATTGAGACACGTTTAAACATTGGTTTTATTTTAGGGTCACGTGGAGTTTTTATATTTAGGTATTCTTGAGACGATATACCTACAGGTTGGGGGTCATCTAAATTTTTGTTACGCCTAGAAAGTACTTGAGCTTTTTGATGTTCGATACGACTTTGTACCGTTTGAAAGAGTTGTTTTGCAATGTTTTTCGTTGAGTCAATGTAGTCTTGAGTAATTTTGGCCTCACCTAACGTGGGTGAATTTTCTTTGTCAAGATGGGAAAATATAACATTAAAAGGAGTCAGTTTTGTAACTGAGTGTACTGAGTTATTATAACAAGAAACGGCTAAAGTTACGAGATAACTTAATGGCTTATTAGGGTGGTCGATTTTTAAAGTTCGAAGGGAGTCAAGAAGAGTGGAATGGAAACGTTCAACAGGACTATTACTGTTGGAGTTTCTAATGGAGGTTATGTGAAGTTCTATGCCGTACAACTGACAATATTCTTTCAGAAGAAGATTGTTGAATTCTTTGCCAGCGTCGGCAATAATTTGGGAAGGCGTTCCTAAATAGGAAGTGAATTGAATAAGAGCTTGGACAATATCAATTGCGTTTTTTGAAGGAAGTTTAATCGCTTGTCCGTATTTAGAAAATGGGTCTAAAACAGTAAGATAAATTTCTGATTGGATATGAAAAAGGTCGATATGTAAGACATCCAAAGGTTTAGTAGGTGTTGGAGTATGTTGCAATTTAATGTGTTGAGGATTTCGATCATATTTTGCGCGTTGACAAGCGTCGCAGAAATTTATAAAGCGATTAATATCGTTAGACATATTAGGCCAATAGAATTTTGTTGAAATGCGTTTGATCGTTTCATTTATACCTCGGTGTGTAGTTTTTGTTTCATGCCAAAATTTTATTTCTTTAATCTTTTCACGATCTTCTAATAGATCAGTGACGTATGAATTTGAGATTACAATTTTAGTAAGGGGACTGAATTTATTTCTCAGTACACGGAGTGGTTTTTTTTTATAACTTCGCTATGAAAATAGAGGAAACTGTTGTCTGTGGTGTTGATATAATTTTTAAGATGAAGAAAAATTTCATCATCTGATATACTAGTATGAAATGTTAAAATGTGTCGGGTTTTGTTGAAAGGTTTTTCTAGCGAGGGTAAGAAGCGTGCGGCAAGAGTGTTTGATTCAGTAATAATAATTTGCCGATTAAAAGAGTTGACAGATTTCTCTGTAATAGGTGGTACACAAACAGGATTTTCGTGTGCTGTGTGTTGTGTATCGTCCGATAGGTCATTAAGAAAATTTTTCAAGATGTTCAGGATCTGGGCTTGGAAGGTTGTCAAGTATTAGTTCAGGATCTGGATTATTTTCAGAATCTATATTAGGAAGATTGTCTAAGTTTTCAAGAAAATCAGATAGATCGTCTTGATTTTCTGTACTAGGGTTATTGATCATGGAAAGTTCATCGTCAAGGGCATGCGTTTCGTCAATTTTTATTCTAGAAAGTGCGTCTGCGTTCAAGTTGGTTTTACCTTTTTTGTAACAAATTTCGTAATCGTATTCTTCTAATTTCAATCGCCAACGTACAAGGCGTGACTGTGGATCTTTTAATGAAAAAAGCCATTGGAGAGGTTTATGATCTGTATATATTATAAATTTTTGACCAAAGAGGTAGGGTCTAAAATACTTTACTGCATAGACAATTGCCAAAAGTTCTTTTTCAATTGTACTATAATTAATTTCCGCGGGATTTAAAGTTCGAGATGCGTAAGAGATTGGTTTTTTGTCTTGGGAGAGAACGGCTCCAATTGCGAAATTACTTGCGTCAGTTGTAAGTTCAAAAGTTTTTGTAAAGTCTGGGTATACTAATAAAGGTTCATTGGTAAGTATATTCTTACATTTTTCAAAAGAGTCAACGAATTCAGGGGTGTGAATAATTTTTTCATTTTTCTTTAGACACTTAGTTAAAGGTTTTGTGAGTTTTGCAAAATTATCAATGAATTTACGGTAATATCCAACAAGTCCTAAAAATGATTTAATTTCTTTTGCAGTTTTTGGAATGGGAAATCGCTTAATGGCTTTAATTTTGTTTAATGCCTTCTGTAGTAATAACGTGTCCTAAGCAAACAGTTTCCTTTTTTAAGAATTCAGATTTATCAAGAGAAATTTTTTGAGAGTATGTTCGAAAAGCTTCAAAAACTAATTTTAAATTTTGAATATGTTCCTGAAAGGATGTAGAAAATATGATAACGTCATCCATATAGACTAGACAAATTTTATGCTGAAGGTCTTTGAGTACGTTATCCATTACGCGTTGAAATGTCGCGGGTGCATTTTTAAGTCCAAAAGGCATACGAAGGTATTCGTAGTGACCATTTTCAACTGTGAAAGCTGTTTTTTCGATAGAATTTGGATCAATTTCAATTTGGTGAAAGTCTTGCGCTAAGTCAAGAGTAGTGAAATAATTACATCGTCCAAGTTTGTCTAGAATGTCTGTAATATTGGGGAGTGGGTAACGGTCGTCGATTGTCTTTTTGTTTAAATTGCGATAGTCAATGACTAATCGCCATATTTGCTTTCCACTAGCATCAGGTTTTTTCGGTACAAGCCATACAGGGCTACTCCAGGGACTACAGGAGGGTCTAATTATTTTTTCATTTAACATTTTACTGATTTGATCATGTATTTCTTGTTTATGGACATGCGGAAATCGATATGAACGAGTATAGATAGGGGTATCATCTGAAAGGCGAATTTTATGCTTGACGTCATTTGTGAATGAAAGAGATTGGTTAGGAAGTAAAAACACATCTTTGAAATATTTACAAAGGGAAATTAATTGTTGTCGTTCTTCGACATTAAGATGATCGGTACGAATAAATTTAGAAATATCACTGTTTTTAATTTGAGCTGTGTTAGATTTTAAGGGAGATTGAAAAGCGGATTTTGTTTCAAAATACTGCAGAGGATAAGCAGTAGTAGGGTCTTCAAGATAAATAGTTTCTGTTTCATTTGAGAGGTTATGAATTTCGACTAAAGCTTGGTTATTTTCAGCTGTTGTCACAATGGAAGGGATTTTAAGATTTCCAGAATTTTGTTCAGGAATGTAAACGTCTCCTGTTGGGATATTAATTGAAATAATGGTGTGAAGAATTTCAAAAGCATTGATTGTGATGCGTTTAGCAGTATCATGGGGATCTCGAAAATAATTATCTCCATAGCATACCTGGTTTGAAAAATCACAAATAATATGAAATTTAGTAATAATGTCTAAGCCTATTAAACCGTCGAAGTAATTATGGAAATCGAATAGAATAATTTTTATTTTCTCATTAGAATTTAGTTCCGGAAATGCAGGAATTTCTGCACAGAACTGGATTTGTTTTTGACCTAGGCATGTTTTAATTGTGGAATTTTCTTTAAAAATTGTTTCGGGAAAATATTTTTCAATGATATCGGGACGTATTAAGGATTTAGAAGAACCAGAATCAATTAATAATTTCATTGGCGGGTCGTTAATTTGAATATAAGCAAGTGGGGCAGCTAGAAAAGCATTATGGTCTATGTCTGATCTGTTGCAGTTACTGTATTCCGAAAATCTTCAGTCAATGTTTCTTCTTGGGGGATCTCGTCGTCTGGAATTTCGGAATGAAGCTTCCATTCGTTATATTGGTATGTAGTTTCATCAGAAATAGGTTCATTAACGTCATATTGAGGAAATACAGTGTTCTGCTCTGGTTGCTCGGCTTCATGGTTATATAGTTCTTCGGAGACAAAATGTTGTGGGGTTTGGTCGAATGTACGGAAATTTGGTCGAGTTGTAATATGTGATTGAGGTCGCATTTAAGGGCGTTTGATAGTAGAGACACCGGACATTGGTGTAGGTTTATATGAAGTTTGAGGTTTACCAGAAATTTGCGCATTTGTGTTGAAATTTTGCTTAAGTGGTTTATGTTGTACCTGTATAGGTTGCGAGGGAAATTGTTGTGACCTATATTGATTAGGATTCCTTTGAGAATTGAAATTTTGATTTGAATAAAAGTTTTGGGATCTGTTACCAAAATTTTTATTATTATAATTTCGTTGGAAATTTTGAAAAGGTTGATTTGATTGAAAATTTTGTGAGCGTTTATATGCAGGTTGGATTTTTTCAACGGGACGTTGTTGTTGTAAGCCTAATGATAATCTTTTATATTCGTCATATTTTACCTGCTCATCTATGAATGAGATAGCAGCCTCAAGTGATGAAATCGTTGGGTTATTTCTTAAAATTGTTTCATAATTATTTAGTAAATTCATTTTATATCTATTAAATATTTGCCTTTCGTAGAGGCTTGCTAATATGACCACGTTTTTCCTCAGGGGAAATATTCGATAATTGTATTTTAGTAATTAATTTAGATTTTAATTCTATTAATCGGTTGCCAAAATTTAGAAGCGTTTCTTTTGTATTACATCGTATATACTGAAGTTCTTGCTCTAAAGTTAAAATATTTCTATTATCACTAAAATTTTTAATAAATAAATTTTTCATTTGTGGCCATGTCACGATATCGGGACGACTAGAAAGTAAAATGTGAGCTTTACCTTTAATTTTATTTTTTATTACACTTAACATAATTTTAATGTGAAAAGGTTCATTAGTAGGATTGGCTTCTAATAAATTTTCTACAGCATCAAAAAAGTTCTGTAACATTAATTCATCTCCATCAAAATTTGGAATAAATTCAACAAGATTTTTAACTTTTTGAAGGTCTAATTGAGCCATGTCGATTTGTTCGTGTTCTAAATCTAATTCTCTAACTCTACTTAATTGTCTGGGCGGAGTAGTTGGGTAAGGTCTACTCATTAAAAAAGAAAATTAATACTAAAATTGTTGCGTAATGTAATGTAAAAATTGCGAAATTGTTTCTTGTGATTTGTTCTTAATCTAATAAACTAAGTCCTATCGATGTCAGATAAAACGAAATTCCTACCTAGCTGAATCACAAATTATACCTAGTCAAAGGATAATTATTTCAATGATTATTACTAGGGTTGTACCGCGACTATCTTAAACTTTGTTCGAAGACAGAAAGGTACATACAGTGCTAGGAAATACTCGGACTTACTTGGTTTTTTCCTGGTCGATCTGAGCGGAGTTGAACGTTGAGATGTAGGACCGTTGTCTTCTAAAGGATCTGAAGCCCACCAGTTTCGCACAATGTCAGTGAGCCTGTGATGACAATCCTACCGACTGCGCCAGTTAACTTTCTTCCCTGATTTGATCACCAAAAATAAACTTCAACGCCGAAATATTTCAGTAGCACTTTATTAGATAATTTAATTATACAAAGATAAAAACTAATCTAAACTTGGTTCCCGCTGTACATTCACCCAGTGGCGGCTCGTTGGGGTAGGCAAGGTAGGCGCCGCCTACCTTTAAAATTTTATGTCATTTCTCATAACAGCGCAATTACAATGAACTGTTAACGTCCCTGATAATACAGAAATATTTAATATAATTAATAATAACTATTTTATACTAATTAAATTATCTATCGCCGTCGGCGGCGCTGGTGCCGTAAACACCCTTTATATATACCACCGCAGTCCGCACGGCGCCGCGCTACACCGAATTAAATCATTTTATTCCTAAACAGAACAACCAGACCAGGCTAGGTTCTCCATCTCACCGCCTGAAAATCGATAGCTAACACGTCAACCAGATGTCGGTAAGACGACAAACAGCGTTGTTGTAATGGCAAAATAATCGCAGCTCAGACGTCTGCAGCCAATTATACTCTTTAAATAAAGCAGTTGAAGGCGAATGCAATCGCCGCCTGAAGTAGATCGGCGTTCTTCGGCAGATCCGAAGACGCCTTCGCATTGAATAAGCCGTGACATTACTGGGAATATTGGGTTATATACCTATTGTGATGATCAATTTGAAACATTAAATATCGAGTCAATGTTGAAATATTTTGTGGAATATGAATTTCGAGAAATATTTCCAGAGGTTTTTAAACTTATTGTTTTAATTGCTACAATTCCAGCAACAAGTACATCGGTTGAAAGACATTTTTCTTGTTTAAAACGTATTAAAACGCATAGTCGGAACTCTATGAAGAATGAACGTTTATCGTCGCTTGCACTTATTTCAATTGAAAAGGAATTATTTAGCACACTTCAGAAATCTGAAGTGTGCTAAATAATTATTATAAGTGCTTCACGGAAAATATAATTAACAAATTTTCATTAATTCAAGATAGGCGCATTAATTTAAATTATAAAAAGTAGTAGGTATCCACTTTGTAATTGCCAGTCAATAATGGCGATGGTTAAGGAAGGCTGTGAGGGGAGGAGGAGGCCTATACCCTAAAGCGCCCTAAAATAATGTATTATTGCCAACCCAATTTACATAATATAGGTATAATACTCAATAAATATATTTCGTTTATTCCAATTTATTTATACCCACAATAACTATTATTATTCACGAATAACAAAGAGGTATTAAGTTCAAAAAATCCTTGTGAAAGTCTATATTTTTGTATAAATGAAATTCAATCATTGAAATTCTGAAGTACCAGGAAAACGCGTGACGTTGAAAATTTTAAAAATTTTCGTCTGCGGCGCTATTTTTAAGGGTTGATGAAGCTCATACGCCGCTATTGCCTACCCTAATATGGATACCACGAGCCGCCACTGCATTCACCTATATATAGACTCGGTGGATGTACAGTCAGCATTTTCATATAATGGCAATTGTTCTTTGTTCTATTTAACCTTATGTTATATGTTTTCTAGGAATGCCGACTAAAAATAAATATAACAGTCTACTAGTAACATTATATAATTATATATATATATATATATATATATATATATATATATATATATATATATATATATATATATATATATGTAAGCAATATTTTGGTGAGTCAAATCTATTGGCATCTAAACGTGCGGATGTTTGGTCTACAACGATTCCGAGCGCTGAATCGGAGTTATTGCGGGGAGCGCAGGCAATCTTTGATATACAGTTGTACTAGTTAGAAGCCGAATAAAGTTATGTTATACTAAATTCCAATTTTCATTGAATTATCCAAAAATTAGTCTTACAAGTCAGAAGTGGGATTATACCTAGTAGTTAGTGCCCGTTTGGCTTAGTGAGTTTGTCATGGCGACAGTTGATGAAATGCGGTATACCCCTACGGGTGAACCATCTACGTCAGAGATCAGGCAGACGGCATCACATAAGAAGAATAAAAAACGAAGAAGAGAATTGAGTGTCAGTACATCAACTTCATCTTCTTCATGTTCGTCGAATTCAACATCCTCAAGCGATACAAGACGCAGAAGCAAAAAGTAGAAACAAAAGAAGGGAGAAACGCATAGGTTATCCAAAAAGAGATGCCAACAAGGAAAACCGAAATACGATTTAATGATAGAAGACTTAGCGATACCTTAGAAGTAAACAAAGAGAGGTGTCCTATTAAGTATTATAATTGTAGAGGTCCGCATCGTTTATCGGAATGTCCGAAACCCAAAATAGAGTGCTATAAGTGTGGTCGTTTAGGACATAAACAAAACAAATGTCCGGCGAATGATAGCAAGGTCAAGAACTCAAAACCCTGACTAGTCCAAAAGCCACATTGTAACAGTGTAAACAATCCTACGGTTGCAAAAGTGATTATCCATGGACAAACTATTGATTGTTTAATAGACACGGGAAGTTCAAAAACATTAATCAAAGAAAGTGTGTGTAAAAGACTTGGATTAGCAGTAGAAACAAATACATCTGTGTTGCGAGGTTTTACTGGGCAATGATAAGGCCGACAGGGCCGCAGAATTTGTATGCCGACTGGGCAATGGTGAGGCCGACCGGGCCGCGGAATTTGTGTGCCGACTGGGCAGTGGTGAGGCCGGCCGGGCCACGGAATTTGTATGCCGACTGGGCAGTGGTGAGGCCGTCAGGGCCGCAGAATTTGTATGTCGACTGGGCAGTGGTGCGGCCTACTGGGCTGCAGAATTTGTATGCCGACTGGGCAATGGTGAGGCCGACCGGGCCGCGGAATTTGTGTGCCGACTGGGCAGTGGTGAGGCCGACAGGGCCGCGGAATCTGTGTGCTGACTGGGCAGTGGTGAGGCCGACCGGGCCGCGCAATTTGTATGCCGACTGGGCAGTGGTGCGGCCGACTGGGCTGCAGAATTTGTATGCCGACTGGGCAGTGGTAAGGCCGACAGGGCCGCAGAATTTGTATGCCGACTGGGTAGTGGTAAGGCCGACAGGGCCGCAGAATTTGTATGCCGACGGGGCAGTGGTAAGGCCGACAGGGCCGCGGAATTTGTGTGCCGACTGGGCCGAGGAATTTCTGTGCCGACCGGGAGTAGGCAGGCCGACTGGGCCGTGGAATTTGTGAGCCGAAGGGGCTAAGGACTGATTGAGTCCAGTGATGCAGCTAGGCGAGGACGCCAACTGATACAGGATGGCCGAACTGTAAGCAATATTTTGGTGAGTCAAATCTATTGGCATCTCAACGTGTGGATGTTTGGTCTACAACGATTCCGAGCGCTGAACCGGAGTTATTGCGGGGAGCGCAGGCAGTCTTTGATATATAGTTGTACTAGTTAGAAGCCGAATAAAGTTATGTTATACTGAATTCCAATTTTCATTGAATTATCCAAAAATTAGTCTTACATATATCAGTGGCGGTTCGTGACGTTTTTTTTTAGGGGAGGCAGAATATGTATATCTACCGGTGACAGTGGTTAATGGCGCCGCAGGCGAAAATTTTTATAATTTTCAAGATCACACGTTTTATTCTTTTTTTTTTAATATAATTTTATATATATATATATATATATATATATATATATATATATATATATATATATATATATATATATATATATATATATATATATATATATATATATATGTATAGCGGTTTTTTAGTGTATTTTAGAAACTTTTGTTTATAAATTCAGTTGAACTACTTATATTATTCTTTCAAAATAAGTTACTCTCATTTGTAAAGTATTATCATTAATTTATATAAGTAAATGGTGAAAATGAGTGTCTTTAATTGTTTTCACAGCTTCGAATCGCTTTTTTAAGTTTTTTTGATATGTCTATGAACATATTTATTGTCTACCCATATGTTCTAAAAAAATCTAAATATTTTCTTTTTGGTTAAATCATATTAACAAACAAGGTTTTATTAAAAAACTTACTTTGTGCTTTTATACTTTAGAAATGAGACTAACTTCTTTTGAAAAGGAATATAAAATAGTTCAACTGAATTTATAAACAAAAGTTTCTGAAATACACTAAACAACGAATAAAATAAAATCTTGTTATATTTTATGATAATATTACAATGTAAAATAAAGTATTATCATTAATTGTCTTACTTTCTAAAGTATTATGAATGAGTCTAAAAATAAATGAATTGCTTGGTTAATACAATACGATTTTCAGGTTATTTGAAAATTTGTAACTCATATCCTGGCTAGATTCGAAAGTTCAAATTTTCAGGACTTTTTAAGAATATAATACATCAATTTTTGTGAAAATTTCAAATAATTCGAAATTCAAAGAAAGAAGTTGAAGCTAATTGAAAATAGCTATTTTTTGAAAATCGATTAAATTTGAGTCATATTATGAAGTCATATTATGAAGTGTAATCATTAGATACTTAAATTTTTACTAATTTTGAAACTATGAATCAACCCAAACAATATGAGCCCATACATAATTTTTTATTTTAAAATTTGTACAAATAGCAGGGTTAAAAAAGGGTAAAATTTTATGAAATTAACGGATCAGTTAAAGTCTTCTCCCGAAAGCCTGCGTACTATCTAAGCTTTAATATAATTTTTTTCGATAAATAGAGAGTTCAGCGAAACAAAATGCGATCAGGTTGAGATCAATCGGTTAAATAGACTCAGAGAAATAAATTTTTGAAAATTGCTAGATTTAAAATTAAAAAAAAATCTCCTGAAGCCAAATATGCCTTGATTGGGCTGAGACTTTAGAAAACTCCATATATTAGGTCCTACTTTCATATAAAAAATTATGAGACAAATCGCTGATCTAAGTGCGCAAAGTTTCGTCGAAAAGTAACGGATGTGCCCATATAAATATATAGATAGAAAATAGAAACTTGATCAACGAAATGACTTACAATTTTTCGCTGTGACTTCCATTTTCGGAAGTGACAACGTTTTACTTTATTTCTTACATATTTCAATAATAGATAGCAGATAAAGGCTATACCCGAAAATTTTCTCGAGAAAGTCATTTTAACCATTTGTATCCGTCAAACGGTCTTTTAGTTCCACAATATACCGTTGCCACTGGAATCGTTTGTAAATTACATACTTGCTGTGCAATGTTCCCTCCACCATTCAAGTAGTATCTTGTTACCTTTAAGAGTAACAGAAAGCAAGCATTTTTTTACAAAGATAGAAGATTAACTTTATGATCAGAGTAAGGCTTCGGACATTAAGGTCCAAAGCCATTTGGTGGAGCTTTAGTGAATTTTCGTAGACAAGAGTTTTAACATTAACAGTAGTTTTTTTATTTGAATTTAAAAAAATTGTATTGTAAATAGTGAATAGTTCCTATTTTTGAAATATGTGGTATATTGTTAATTTGGTAATTATACAGAAGTGATAAAGTCTTGAAAATGCTTACCAAATTTTTCCTACCCCCCTATTTTCGAGTGCTGAACACGAATCTGGTTTCAGTTTCATCCGCTCGGACACAGTTTTCGAGAAAATGGATTTTCCACTTTTCTCAATACATGCCACTTTCCTTATCCTTACTTAATATATATGTATATATGTATATATGTATATATATATATATATATATATATATATATATATATATATATATATATATATATATATATATGTTATATAAAATATATTGTATTGCATTCATTACTCAAAGTAGTTCTCACACTTCTATAACTTTATTATCAGGTAAACCTTCAGTATGTTATCTGAAAGCCAGACGTAACTTAATACTGCTACGTGTCTTATCATATAACTATATACATTGTAACCAACGTTTATGATGATTTGCTGAAACCTTATAATGTTCTTTCTTTAAATTAATCTTTTGCCAATTATATTTTAACTTTACTTTCAACAATGTCAGCATAACGAAACTTATAAAGTCGCAGCAAACCCGTTGCATGAGCAGTATAATTTTAATATAGCTTTAGTATAATTTTAGTATTGATATTATTGTTATATTCACACATCTAAATTCTTGTTCGTCCGTTAAGTAAAATAAATTGTTTTTAAAAAGTTTAAATCCAAACTAGTGATTTAACAAATTTGGCGCAGTCGTTGTAGGATTTCACGCGTTATTAGAACACGGATTTGCCTCACTAGTAACGTGGAATTCCAATTCCGAAGTGAAATCAAGAACAAGCTCAAGAAGAAAAGAAACACGAAACAAGAATACTTCAAAGAAGCAACTTCGAAACACGAAGACTTCAACAAAAGAAACAAGAAACAAATCTACAAAGAAACAAAGAAAACAACAGGGGAAATCGCAGATAGAACACGGACCTGCCCTCACTGTTTGTGATTCTCCTCTGCAAGCCATCCTTCCCGAAGACACCCCGCTTCCAGAACACGGTTGTGGACTCTGGCCGGAAGACGAATGGAAAAAATTTGGTAAGTCAAAGAATTGACACGTTACCTTTGAAACATTTATTTATAATTTTAAGAAATTTTATACAGGATATAGACCAAAAACTATTATCCTTCCCATCTGCAAATTTATTTTTATTTAATTGTATTTAATTAAATAACTTTACAACAATTAATTTAAACATAATAATTAATTAACTTATAAAAATGGCAAACGAAGATATCTTAGAACCTTACAAACTGTCGGAAATTTTCTCAATTGTTCCGGAGTATGACGGAAATCAAATTTTCCTGCAAACATTCTTAAATGCTATTAAATGCGCTTTCGACATGGCGGTCGATAATCAAAAAATACTTTTAACTCTCCATGTTAAAAATAAATTACGTGGAAAAGCCGCTGAACTAGTAAATTCTAGGAACCCGTCAACTTGGGAAGAAATCAAATATCTATTAGAGACTCACTTTGGAGACTCTAGGGACCTTACGTCTCTAATTCAGGACTTGCAAAGAATTAATCAACAATCAAACGAATCCGCTTTAAATTTTGTATCCCGCTTGCAAACGCATAATGCGAAAATGCATGCAGCGATTCAAAAACAACATTTAACCGCTGATCAAAAAACCGCGCAATCCAATTTAATCGAGACAATTACTCTTAACACTTTATTGACAGGGCTGGATCCAAAATTAGGATCTATAATAAGAGCAAGTAATCCTATGGATATGCTTCAAGCAATATCCAGGATTAAACGGGAACTTCAATTGTCATACTTTGAATCTCAGAAATTTCAAAAAGCGAACAAACCATTACCACCTAATTCATTAAATGCTAAGAAGATATGCACATATTGTAAACGTAATGGACACACAATAAATGAGTGCCGAACGAAACAACAAAATTCTTCAGCACCTTTCCAAAATTTTTCTAGGCCTAATTTTCAACAAAATTTTAATCAGGCCCAATCATCCAACTTAAATCAAAATTATCAGCGACCTCAATTTAATCCAAATGGAAATAATAGACCGACGAATTCAAATTTCCAACAAAATAATTACCAGCAAAATAGTTTTCAACAAAACAGGCCTTCAGCTATTAAACCGAATCCCAACTATATAAACCAATCAAGACCACCAATAATTCGGCCAAATCCGAATTATAATCAACAAAGAGCTCATCATATGAATGCTCAAATGAACCAAAATTTTGATGATACGGCTCATCAATACGATTCACAATACACTGATGATGCCGCTCATCAATATAATTACAATTGCGATCAAAATTACGAACAATATCAAGATTCATATTCAGACGAACCAACATATCAACAAAATTATTATTTTTCAACAGACCAATTTAATTATTCTGATACTGATCAGGATTTTCGGCAAACTACTCAAGCTCAAGATCATCCACCGGATCAACAGCTATGCGAAATAACAGAATTAGAGAACCAAATTCAAGTAATGAATTTGAACACCAACCAACAGCAAGACAAACAAATATTCCTATAAATAGAGGAATATCAAGTGCTCTTTTAACAGTAAATCCCAAAAACTTATATTACATTGAAGATGCTACAAAAAAATTTAAAATATTAATAGATACAGGTGCCGGACTATCCATATTTAAGCCAAAAACTTGTGAAAAATATTCTAAACGTTTTGCCGAAAACGTTATAATACAGGGAATTACCGATCAAAAAATTCTAATTAATGAATCTACACTCATTCCGTTTACTCTCAACGATCCTCACAAAGTTTACATTCATAATATTGATATTGAATTCGACGGATTACTAGGATCCGATTTTCTAGAACATTACAACTGCATTATTGACATAAAAAATAAACAATTAATTACCAATTTCAAAACTGTACCTTTATTCAAAGCCACAGAAAATTCCACTAATGTACAAAATAATAAAAAACAAAATGTTCAAAATAATCAATTTCTCAACAAAATTTCTATTAACCCTCGTACAGAACAAATTTCAAAATTTCGATGTAATCTTGTAAATACAGAAGCCATATTAACAGCTATGGAAATAGATAAAGTACGACTTCCTAATGCACTAGTCAAAATTAACAATAAAGGAGAATTTCTTGCCTCCGTATTAAACCCAAATGCAGTCCCAAAAATAATAGATTTTTCCGAAATTAAACTAGAACCAATTCAAAATTTTTCATTAAATAATTTAAACGAATATAATTCTGAAATTTATATAGATAGACGCGAAGAAATAAAACAGCAACTTCGTCTTGATCACTTAAATGAGGAAGAAAGAGAAATAATTACTCAACTTTGCCTAGACTTTTCGGATATCTTCTATCTCGAAGGAGATATTCTAACATTTACTAATGAGATCAAACACACAATAGACACCAACAATGCTAAACCTACTTTTACAAAGTCGTATCGCTACCCTCAAATTCACAAAGAGGAAGTGAAAAAACAGGTATCGAAAATGCTAGAACAAGGTATTATCAAACATTCAAATTCCCCTTGGTCTTCACCGATTTGGGTTGTCCCCAAAAAGCTTGATGCGTCAGGTAAACAAAAATGGCGTGTCGTAGTTGACTACAGAAAACTCAATGAGTTAACTGTAGGAGATAAATACCCTTTACCAAACATTTCTGATCTTTTAGACCAACTTGGCAAATGTCAATATTTCACCACCCTCGATTTGGCCTCCGGTTTCCACCAAATTGAGATCGAACCCAGTGACATTCCAAAAACCGCTTTCACAGTCGAAAACGGTCATTTTGAATTTAATAGGCTTCCATTCGGTTTGAAAAATGCCCCATCAACCTTCCAAAGGGTAATGGATAACATCTTAATAGGAATCCAAAACGAGAGATGCCTCGTATACATGGACGACATAATCGTCTATTCCCCAACAATCCAGGACCATGTTTCACGACTTACCGAAGTCTTCAAACGTCTTCAAAAAGCTAATTTGAAAATTCAACCGGACAAGTGCGAATTCCTTCGTAAGGAAGTTGCATATTTAGGTCACCTCGTCACCAAAGAAGGTGTAAAACCAAATCCAATTAAGATCGAATGCATCAAAAATTTTCCCCAACCAACTAACCAGAGAGAGATTAAATCATTTCTTGGCCTCGCCGGATATTACCGACGATTCATTGATAATTTCGCCAAAACTTCCAAACCTCTCACTAAATTACTGCAAAAAGACACCCCTTTCAATTTTGATTCAGAATGTTTAAAATCTTTCGAAGATTTAAAACAAACCCTTACGTCAAGCCCCATACTATCGTATCCAAATTTTGACGAGCCATTCCTACTCACAACAGATGCGAGCGCTTTTGCGATCGGCGCTGTACTCTCGCAAGGTCCCATAGGTAAAGATCTACCCATAGCCTTCGCCTCCAGAACTCTCTGTAGCGCGGAAACAAAGTACTCAACAATAGAACGAGAACTCCTCGCTATTGTTTGGGCTGTAAAACATTTTCGCCCATATATTTTTGGTAGAAAGTTCAAATTGATAACAGATCACAGACCTCTTACCTGGCTTTTCTCTATTAAAGACCCCGGTAGTCGCCTAGCACGCTGGCGCTTAAAACTTGAAGAGTACGACTACCAGATTGAATATAAACCTGGCAAAATTAATAAAAATGCGGATGCCTTATCCCGTATCAAAATTAACCATTTTCAAAAATGCGTGGATTTCAAAAACAAAATTTTAACATCAAATACAGACGACGAATCGATTAATTCAGAAAATACCGAAATTTCACCAGAATCAATTTTACAAGAATTAAATACATTTGTTCACTTATATAAAACCCAGTCATTAATAGACTATTCAAAAATTAAAATTACAAACAATCAATTACTAGACAAAGGACATAAGGACATAATAACATTTTTCCAAAAGGACAAACTCGAAGACTTACATTATAAAATAATTGAAGATATTTTCGAGGAAAAACCAAATTTTATCCACAATAAAATTAATATAGTCACGAGTAAAACGGTGAAAAACCGAAAATATTATATTGTTTTGTTACCCTTCGACATCGAAGAGATAATCGAAACAATGTTTATTACTCTTTACAAAGACAAAGACATTTTCGAATCTTCAAAAACATATTTCATTGAAAACAATTTAGAATTGCCAATACTCGAAATGTTGTCATTTATTTTCACTGGAAAAGATTTAAACCTAGTTAGTTGCCAAAACATAACTAAGACGCCTGACGAAGATCAAATTCCGATAATATTAGACCAAAACCATACAGGAAAAGCAAATTTACACCGCGGAATAAACGAAACCATTCGAAGAATAAGGAATAAATATAACTGGCCCGGTTTAACTAAAGACGTAACTAAATTCATTCAAAATTGCGAAATATGCCAGAAAACAAAGACTTTACGGAAAAACTTAAGCAATCCCCTGGTGATAACTGAAACACCAAGAACACCATTTGAAAGAATAAATATCGATATACTAGAAATTCCAAAAAGAAATTATGTTTTAACTATTAGAGATGAACTAACCAAATTTACTCAAGCGTACCCATTAGAGGATAAATCCGCTAAATCAACAGTAAATACATTACTTCTTTACTTTCAGCATTTTGGTACTCCGCTTCGTATACATTCGGATTACGGTAAAGAATTCGACAATGTATTACTTAAAGACCTATGTACCTTATACGACATAAAATTAACATTTTCTAGCGTTAGCCACCCTCAATCAAACGGATCTGTGGAAAGATTTCACTCCACACTTTTAGAGATGATTCGTACTAATCAGGCTGAAAACCCTAATGAACATCCATTAAACGTAATTCCTTACGCTGTTATTTGTTATAATAACTCGACGAATAAAACACACGGTTTCTCTCCATACGAGCTAGTATTTGGACATACGTCCAGTCGCCCACCTGAAACTTTGTATAACCAAAAAGAGTTGATATCAAAATATATACGAGACCTAAATAATAGAATTTCATACTATTATAAAATTGCACGCACAAAAACTGAGCTTCAAAAAGAAAAGGCTAAATTAAGATTCGATAGAAACGTTCCAGAACATCCTACACAATTTAAAATAGGCGATAAAGTCTATGTTAAGGAATCTCAAATTAAAGATAAATTACATAATAAATTTAACGGTCCTTTCGAAATAATAAAAATCTTTCAAAATTCTGCAATTTTATTAAATCTCGAAACGTCACAAACGACAAAAGTCAATTTCGACAGGATGAAACCATATTTTGAGAATTAAATTATTTTCAGGTTTCTTCTGCTGATTGGAGCAGCAGTATCCCAATACACCATTACTCCAATAAACAACACCATTGGAATATATTATCATCGAGACAGCGAAATCGTTGTAACAAATAAACAATGGACTCTTCTGGTTCACAAAAACATTTCATCAATAAAGAACACTTTTGAACATAACGAGAAAATGCTTGAAATTCTCTTACACGCTATTAACCCCACATTTGAAAACATGAACCTTTTTCGAGGTGAAGTAAAAACACACATCAGCTTATTAACCCAAATTTCAAATTCAATTCAAGAAAAATTAAGCGAAATTTATTTTGATACTAAACGTTACAAACGTGGAATTCTCAATGGCATTGGTACAATATTTAAGTCAATTACAGGAAATTTAGATTCCGAAGATGGCGAATACTACATGAATTGCATCAATAAATTAACTAATGACGAGCATCAATTAGAAAATTTAATGAAAAATCAAATCTCAGTAACAACATCCGTCATAAAGAATTTTAACGCTACCATACAAAAGTTGCAAATTGATGAAGCCACCTTCAATAGAGATATAAAAATAATATCAGACGCAATTTATAGGACAGCAGATAAAATTAAAGTAATTGAAGCAAAATTAAGATTTTTAGAAAAATGTGAACTTCTCATGGAAAGTTACTTGTATATCGAGAATCAATTAAATGATATTCTAAATTCAATAACTTTCGCGCGATTAAAAATTATTCATACGTCGATAATCAATCCTGAAAATTTGATAACCTCGCTTCAGGAAATTTCACAAAATTTACACCAAAACAATTTACCACTCATTATAAAATCTTCCAATATTGCCAAATATTTGGATATTATGGAATTAGAAGCATACCAAACTGATTCAGACTTGGTATTTGTATTAAAAATCCCTCTAATAGACCAACAAAGATACACCCTTTTTAGATTATATCCAATCCCTATCCTAAATAATAGAACTGGTCTATATCATGTTTTATCTTCATCACAAAAATACTTAGCGCGTGACGTCGATTCTTTGATGTACATACCCATCAAAAATCTGAAAGACTGTAAACCACTTTTCTTTGGCACAAAGATATATTCCAATCTATTTGCATACCCTATCGACGACAATGCTATATGTGAAGCCCAAATCCTGAAACACTTAAAAACTTTACCTGAGAGCTGCCAAACTTCAATAATATTTGCAAAAGGCTACAATGTCCAACAACTAACGGACTCATCATGGCTAACAATTACTTCAGAACCACTTCAAATTACTGTAAATTGCAAAAACACCAAGACAGAGATCATTTATAAAAATTCCATTCTTAAATTGCAACCCGGATGTAGTGCTTTCATAGGAGTGACAAAAATACAAGCTGACCCTAAGAACTTTTCGCAAACCAGTGTTAGTGATCACCCCATTTTAATTCCCTTTAATTGTTGTCAAGGAATCCCCGATGACATCCAAATCCCAAAATTAGAACCATTAAAATTGAATAACTTAAATGTGGAAGACCTCGAGATTGCCAAACACAAATTGGACGAGTATTCTCGAACGTTAGACGATTTGATCAATGAACCATTTGTCACCAAACACATCTCTTGGTTCACTTATTTTATCATTACACTAATAGTAACTCTCATTTTGTTATATATTTTATGTAAATGCCGAAAAAGAAACAGATTAGCAATCGCCCTCACGACAAATTCACCACCAGCTCCACCTGGACCTTCTAAACGCTTAAGAGAATCCTTCAGGAGCATCCTGCCCAGAAGAAGACCATCGATCAGATCCAAAGATGAAACCCCAGAGGAAGAAATCGAACTGAACTAATGTTTCTCAGTTATAAATCGGTTTCAAAGACTCTATATATTTTAATTTTGTAAATTTTATATTTAAAAAATATTAATTGTATAATTTAAACTTAACTTAAGGCTTCATATTCTCAATTAACTTTATTATTATTATATAACTTCAATAATCGTTAAATTCATAATTATTAATTTCAATTTTACAAATTTTTGAAAAGTTGCTGCATAACACCAACTTTTTGTTAAAAAGGGGAGTTGTTATATAAAATATATTGTATTGCATTCATTACTCAAAGTAGTTCTCACACTTCTATAACTTTATTATCAGGTAACATAAAACCTTCAGTATGTTATCTGAAAGCCAGACGTAACTTAATACTGCTACGTGTCTTATCATATAACTATATACATTGTAACCAACGTTTATGATGATTTGCTGAAACCTTATAATGTTCTTTCTTTAAATTAATCTTTTGCCAATTATATTTTAACTTTACTTTCAACAATGTCAGCATAACGAAACTTATAAAGTCGCAGCAAACCCGTTGCATGAGCAGTATAATTTTAATATAGCTTTAGTATAATTTTAGTATTGATATTATTGTTATACTCACACATCTAAATTCTTGTTCGTCCGTTAAGTAAAATAAATTGTTTTTAAAAAGTTTAAATCCAAACTAGTGATTTAACAAATATATATATATATATATATATATATATATATATATATATATATATATATATATATATATATATATATATATATTTGTATATGTACAAATATATATATATATATATATATATATATATATATATATATATATATATATATATATTTGTATTATATAATAATAATAAAGTTAATTGAGAATATGAAGCCTTAAGTTAAGTTTAAATTATACAATTAATATTTTTTTAAATATAAAATTTACAAAATTAAAATATATAGAGTCTTTGAAACCGATTTATAACTGAGAAACATTAGTTCAGTTCGATTTCTTCCTCTGGGGTTTCATCTTTGGATCTGATCGATGGTCTTCTTCTGGGCAGGATGCTCCTGAAGGATTCTCTTAAGCGTTTAGAAGGTCCAGGTGGAGCTGGTGGTGAATTTGTCGTGAGGGCGATTGCTAATCTGTTTCTTTTTCGGCATTTACATAAAATATATAACAAAATGAGAGTTACTATTAGTGTAATGATAAAATAAGTGAACCAAGAGATGTGTTTGGTGACAAATGGTTCATTGATCAAATCGTCTAACGTTCGAGAATACTCGTCCAATTTGTGTTTGGCAATCTCGAGGTCTTCCACATTTAAGTTATTCAATTTTAATGGTTCTAATTTTGGGATTTGGATGTCATCGGGGATTCCTTGACAACAATTAAAGGGAATTAAAATGGGGTGATCACTAACACTGGTTTGCGAAAAGTTCTTAGGGTCAGCTTGTATTTTTGTCACTCCTATGAAAGCACTACATCCGGGTTGCAATTTAAGAATGGAATTTTTATAAATGATCTCTGTCTTGGTGTTTATTTGTTTGCAATTTACAGTAATTTGAAGTGGTTCTGAAGTAATTGTTAGCCATGATGAGTCCGTTAGTTGTTGGACATTGTAGCCTTTTGCAAATATTATTGAAGTTTGGCAGCTCTCAGGTAAAGTTTTTAAGTGTTTCAGGATTTGGGCTTCACATATAGCATTGTCGTCGATAGGGTATGCAAATAGATTGGAATATATCTTTGTGCCAAAGAAAAGTGGTTTACAGTCTTTCAGATTTTTGATGGGTATGTACATCAAAGAATCGACGTCACGCGCTAAGTATTTTTGTGATGAAGATAAAACATGATATAGACCAGTTCTATTATTTAGGATAGGGATTGGATATAATCTAAAAAGGGTGTATCTTTGTTGGTCTATTAGAGGGATTTTTAATACAAATACCAAGTCTGAATCAGTTTGGTATGCTTCTAATTCCATAATATCCAAATATTTGGCAATATTGGAAGATTTTATAATGAGTGGTAAATTGTTTTGGTGTAAATTTTGTGAAATTTCCTGAAGCGAGGTTATCAAATTTTCAGGATTGATTATCGACGTATGAATAATTTTTAATCGCGCGAAAGTTATTGAATTTAGAATATCATTTAATTGATTCTCGATATACAAGTAACTTTCCATGAGAAGTTCACATTTTTCTAAAAATCTTAATTTTGCTTCAATTACTTTAATTTTATCTGCTGTCCTATAAATTGCGTCTGATATTATTTTTATATCTCTATTGAAGGTGGCTTCATCAATTTGCAACTTTTGTATGGTAGCGTTAAAATTCTTTGACGGATGTTGTTACTGAGATTTGATTTTTCATTAAATTTTCTAATTGATGCTCGTCATTAGTTAATTTATTGATGCAATTCATGTAGTATTCGCCATCTTCGGAATCTAAATTTCCTGTAATTGACTTAAATATTGTACCAATGCCATTGAGAATTCCACGTTTGTAACGTTTAGTATCAAAATAAATTTCGCTTAATTTTTCTTGAATTGAATTTGAAATTTGGGTTAATAAGCTGATGTGTGTTTTTACTTCACCTCGAAAAAGGTTCATGTTTTCAAATGTGGGGTTAATAGCGTGTAAGAGAATTTCAAGCATTTTCTCGTTATGTTCAAAAGTGTTCTTTATTGATGAAATGTTTTTGTGAACCAGAAGAGTCCATTGTTTATTTGTTACAACGATTTCGCTGTCTCGATGATAATATATTCCAATGGTGTTGTTTATTGGAGTAATGGTGTATTGGGATACTGCTGCTCCAATCAGCAGAAGAAACCTGAAAATAATTTAATTCTCAAAATATGGTTTCATCCTGTCGAAATTGACTTTTGTCGTTTGTGACGTTTCGAGATTTAATAAAATTGCAGAATTTTGAAAGATTTTTATTATTTCGAAAGGACCGTTAAATTTATTATGTAATTTATCTTTAATTTGAGATTCCTTAACATAGACTTTATCGCCTATTTTAAATTGTGTAGGATGTTCTGGAACGTTTCTATCGAATCTTAATTTAGCCTTTTCTTTTTGAAGCTCAGTTTTTGTGCGTGCAATTTTATAATAGTATGAAATTCTATTATTTAGGTCTCGTATATATTTTGATATCAACTCTTTTTGGTTATACAAAGTTTCAGGTGGGCGACTGGACGTATGTCCAAATACTAGCTCGTATGGAGAGAAACCGTGTGTTTTATTCGTCGAGTTATTATAACAAATAACAGCGTAAGGAATTACGTTTAATGGATGTTCATTAGGGTTTTCAGCCTGATTAGTACGAATCATCTCTAAAAGTGTGGAGTGAAATCTTTCCACAGATCCGTTTGATTGAGGGTGGCTAACGCTAGAAAATGTTAATTTTATGTCGTATAAGGTACATAGGTCTTTAAGTAATACATTGTCGAATTCTTTACCGTAATCCGAATGTATACGAAGCGGAGTACTAAAATGCTGAAAGTAAAGAAGTAATGTATTTACTGTTGATTTAGCGGATTTATCCTCTAATGGGTACGCTTGAGTAAATTTGGTTAGTTCATCTCTAATAGTTAAAACATAATTTCTTTTTGGAATTTCTAGTATATCGATATTTATTCTTTCAAATGGTGTTCTTGGTGTTTCAGTTATCACCAGGGGATTGCTTAAGTTTTTCCGTAAAGTCTTTGTTTTCTGGCATATTTCGCAATTTTGAATGAATTTAGTTACGTCTTTAGTTAAACCGGGCCAGTTATATTTATTCCTTATTCTTCGAATGGTTTCGTTTATTCCGCGGTGTAAATTTGCTTTTCCTGTATGGTTTTGGTCTAATATTATCGGAATTTGATCTTCGTCAGGCGTCTTAGTTATGTTTTGGCAACTAACTAGGTTTAAATCTTTTCCAGTGAAAATAAATGACAACATTTCGAGTATTGGCAATTCTAAATTGTTTTCAATGAAATATGTTTTTGAAGATTCGAAAATGTCTTTGTCTTTGTAAAGAGTAATAAACATTGTTTCGATTATCTCTTCGATGTCGAAGGGTAACAAAACAATATAATATTTTCGGTTTTTCACCGTTTTACTCGTGACTATATTAATTTTATTGTGGATAAAATTTGGTTTTTCCTCGAAAATATCTTCAATTATTTTATAATGTAAGTCTTCGAGTTTGTCCTTTTGGAAAAATGTTATTATGTCCTTATGTCCTTTGTCTAGTAATTGATTGTTTGTAATTTTAATTTTTGAATAGTCTATTAATGACTGGGTTTTATATAAGTGAACAAATGTATTTAATTCTTGTAAAATTGATTCTGGTGAAATTTCGGTATTTTCTGAATTAATCGATTCGTCGTCTGTATTTGATGTTAAAATTTTGTTTTTGAAATCCACACATTTTTGAAAATGGTTAATTTTGATACGGGATAAGGCATCCGCATTTTTATTAATTTTGCCAGGTTTATATTCAATCTGGTAGTCGTACTCTTCAAGTTTTAAGCGCCAGCGTGCTAGGCGACTACCGGGGTCTTTAATAGAGAAAAGCCAGGTAAGAGGTCTGTGATCTGTTATCAATTTGAACTTTCTACCAAAAATATATGGGCGAAAATGTTTTACAGCCCAAACAATAGCGAGGAGTTCTCGTTCTATTGTTGAGTACTTTGTTTCCGCACTGCAGAGAGTTCTGGAGGCGAAGGCTATGGGTAGATCTTTACCTATTGGACCTTGCGAGAGTACAGCGCCGATCGCAAAAGCGCTCGCATCTGTTGTGAGTAGGAATGGCTCGTCAAAATTTGGATACGATAGTATGGGGCTTGACGTAAGGGTTTGTTTTAAATCTTCGAAAGATTTTAAACATTCTGAATCAAAATTGAAAGGGGTGTCTTTTTGCAGTAATTTAGTGAGAGGTTTGGAAGTTTTGGCGAAATTATCAATGAATCGTCGGTAATATCCGGCGAGGCCAAGAAATGATTTAATCTCTCTCTCTGGTTAGTTGGTTGGGGAAAATTTTTGATGCATTCGATCTTAATTGAATTTGGTTTTACACCTTCTTTGGTGACGAGGTGACCTAAATATGCAACTTCCTTACGAAGGAATTCGCACTTGTCCGGTTGAATTTTCAAATTAGCTTTTTGAAGACTTTTGAAGACTTCGGGAAGTCGTGAAACATGGTCCTGGATTGTTGGGGAATAGACGATTATGTCGTCCATGTATACGAGGCATCTCTCGTTTTGGATTCCTATTAAGATGTTATCCATTACCCTTTGGAAGGTTGATGGGGCATTTTTCAAACCGAATGGAAGCCTATTAAATTCAAAATGACCGTTTTCGACTGTGAAAGCGGTTTTTGGAATGTCACTGGGTTCGATCTCAATCTGGTGGAAACCGGAGGCCAAATCGAGGGTGGTGAAATATTGACATTTGCCAAGTTGGTCTAAAAGATCAGAAATGTTTGGTAAAGGGTATTTATCTCCTACAGTTAACTCATTGAGTTTTCTGTAGTCAACTACGACACGCCATTTTTGTTTACCTGACGCATCAAGCTTTTTGGGGACAACCCAAATCGGTGAAGACCAAGGGGAATTTGAATGTTTGATAATACCTTGTTCTAGCATTTTCGATACCTGTTTTTTCACTTCCTCTTTGTGAATTTGAGGGTAGCGATACGACTTTGTAAAAGTAGGTTTAGCATTGTTGGTGTCTATTGTGTGTTTGATCTCATTAGTAAATGTCAGAATATCTCCTTCGAGATAGAAAATATCTGAAAAGTCTAGGCAAAGTTGAGTAATTATTTCTCTTTCTTCCTCATTTAAGTGATCAAGACGAAGTTGTTGCCTTATTTCTTCGCGTCTATCTGTATAAATTTCAGAATTATATTCGTTTAAATTATTTAATGAAAAATTTAGAATTGGTTCTAGTTTAATTTCGGAAAAATCTATTATTTTTGGGACTGCGTTTGCGTTTAATACGGAGACAAGAAATTCTCCTTTATTGTTAATTTTGACTAGTGCGTTAGGAAGTCGTACTTTATCTATTTCCATAGCTGTTAATATGGCTTCTGTATTTACAAGATTACATCGAAATTTTGAAATTTGTTCTGTACGAGGGTTAATAGAAATTTTGTTGAGAAATTGATTATTTTGAACATTTTGTTTTTTATTATATTGTACATTAGTGGAAGTTTCTGTGGCTTTGAATAAAGGTACAGTTTTGAAATTGGTAATTAATTGTTTATTTTTTATGTCAATAATGCAGTTGTAATGTTCTAGAAAATCGGATCCTAGTAATCCGTCGAATTCAATATCAATATTATGAATGTAAACTTTGTGAGGATCGTTGAGAGTAAACGGAACGAGTGTAGATTCATTAATTAGAATTTTTTGATCGGTAATTCCCTGTATTATAACGTTTTCGGGAAAACGTTTAGAATATTTTTCACAAGTTTTTGGCTTAAATATGGATAGTCCGGCACCTGTATCTATTAATATTTTAAATTTTTTTGTAGCATCTTCAATGTAATATAAGTTTTTGGGATTTACTGTTAAAAGAGCACTTGATATTCCTCTATTTATAGGAATATTTGTTTGTCTTGCTGTTGGTTGGTGTTCAAATTCATTACTTGAATTTGGTTCTCTAATTCTGTTATTTCGCATAGCTGTTGATCCGGTGGATGATCTTGAGCTTGAGTAGTTTGCCGAAAATCCTGATCAGTATCAGAATAATTAAATTGGTCTGTTGAAAAATAATAATTTTGTTGATATGTTGGTTCGTCTGAATATGAATCTTGATATTGTTCATAATTTTGATCGCAATTGTAATTATATTGATGAGCGGTATCATCAGCATATTGTGCATGTGAGCTGTACTGATGAGCAGTATCATCAGTGTACTGTGAATCGTATTGATGAGCCGTATCATCAAAATTTTGGTTCATTTGAGCGTTCATATGATGAGCTCTTTGTTGATTATAATTCGGATTTGGCCGAATTATTGGTGGTCTTGATTGGTTTGTATAGTTGGGATTCGGTTTAATAGCTGAAGGCCTGTTTTGTTGAAAACTGTTTTGCTGGTAATTATTTTGTTGGAAATTTGAATTCATCGGTCTATTATTTCCATTTGGATTAAATTGAGGTCGCTGATAATTTTGATTTAAGTTGGATGATTGGGCCTGATTGAAATTTTGTTGAAAATTAGGCCTAGAAAAATTTTGGAAAGGTGCTGAAGAATTTTGTTGTTTCGTTCGGCACTCATTTATTGTGTGTCCATTACGTTTACAATATGTGCATATCTTCTTAGCATTTAATGAATTAGGTGGTAATGGTTTGTTCGCTTTTTGAAATTTCTGAGATTCAAAGTATGACAATTGAAGTTCCCGTTTAATCCTGGATATTGCTTGAAGCATATCCATAGGATTACTTGCTCTTATTATAGATCCTAATTTTGGATCCAGCCCTGTCAATAAGGTGTTAAGAGTCATTGTCTCGATTAAATTGGATTGTGCGGTTTTTTGATCAGCGGTTAAATGCTGTTTCTGAATCGCTGCATGCATTTTCGCATTATGCGTTTGCAAGCGGGATACAAAATTTAAAGCGGATTCGTTTGATTGTTGATTAATTCTTTGCAAGTCCTGAATTAGAGACGTAAGGTCCCTAGAGTCTCCAAAGTGAGTCTCTAATAGATATTTGATTTCTTCCCAAGTTGACGGGTTCCTAGAATTTACTAGTTCAGCGGCTTTTCCACGTAATTTATTTTTAACATGGAGAGTTAAAAGTATTTTTTGATTATCGACCGCCATGTCGAAAGCGCATTTAATAGCATTTAAGAATGTTTGTAGGAAAATTTGATTTCCGTCATACTCCGGAACAATTGAGAAAATTTCTGATAGTTTGTAAGGTTCTAAGATAGCTTCGTTTGCCATTTTTATAAGTTAATTAATTATTATGTTTAAATTAGATATTGTAAAGTTATTTAATTAAATACAATTAAATAAAAATAAATTTGCAGATGGGAAGGATAATAGTTTTTGGTCTATATCCTGTATAATATTTCTTAAAATTATAAATAAATGTTTCAAAGGTAACGTGTCAATTCTTTGACTTACCAAATTTTTTCCATTCGTCTTCCGGCCAGAGTCCACAACCAGTGAGGCAATTCCGTGTTCTGGAAGCGGGGTGTCTTCGGGAAGGATGGCTTGCAGAGGAGAATCACAAACAGTGAGGGCAGGTCCGTGTTCTATCTGCGATTTCCCCTGTTGTTTTGTTTGTTTCTTTGTAGATTTGTTTCTTGTTTCTTTTGTTGAAGTCTTCGTGTTTCGAAGTTGCTTCTTTGAAGTATTCTTGTTTCGTGTTTCTTTTCTTCTTGAGCTTGTTCTTGATTTCACTTCGGAATTGGAATTCCACGTTACTAGTGAGGCAAATCCGTGTTCTAATAACGCGTGAAATCCTACAACGACTGCGCCAAATTTGTTAAATCACTAGTTTGGATTTAAACTTTTTAAAAACAATTTATTTTACTTAACGGACGAACAAGAATTTAGATGTGTGAGTATAACAATAATATCAATACTAAAATTATACTAAAGCTATATTAAAATTATACTGCTCATGCAACGGGTTTGCTGCGACTTTATAAGTTTCGTTATGCTGACATTGTTGAAAGTAAAGTTAAAATATAATTGGCAAAAGATTAATTTAAAGAAAGAACATTATAAGGTTTCAGCAAATCATCATAAACGTTGGTTACAATGTATATAGTTATATGATAAGACACGTAGCAGTATTAAGTTACGTCTGGCTTTCAGATAACATACTGAAGGTTTTATGTTACCTGATAATAAAGTTATAGAAGTGTGAGAACTACTTTGAGTAATGAATGCAATACAATATATTTTATATAATATATATATATATATATATATATATATATATATATATATATATATATATATATATATATATATATATATATATATATATCATCATGAGGTCATCAGTCCTAGGACTGGTTGGACGCTAACCTCCAGCTTCTCCTATCTTGTGCTAACCTACGCATTTCGCTAATTGTGCTACAACCTACATCCCTTACTATTTGTGAGCAGTAGTCTAATCTAGGCCTACCTCTGCCTTTCTTCACTCCTATTTCTGCCTCCAAAATATTGCGGACTATTCCCCCATGTCTCAGCAAGTGGCCTACCATTCTATCTCTTCTCTTCTTTATGTTTTTCCACATACTTCTATTCTCGCCGACTTTCTCTAATACTTCTTCGTTTCTAACCCTATCAGTCCACGGTATTTTCATCATTCTTCGGTAACACCACATCTCAAAAGCTTCTAATTTCTTCCTACTTGCTTCCCCTACCGTCCAGGTTTCGCAACCGTATAGTGCCGTGCTCCATACATACGTTTTCAAAAATCTCTTCCTTGTTTCTAAGTTTATTACCCCCGAGCATAAAAGTGCTTTTTTTTTGTTAAAAGCTACTCGACCCTGCGCTATTCTTTGTTTTATATCTTTATCGCTTCTTCAATCCCAATTTATTTTACCTCCTAAATAAGTGAAGTCTTTAACTTCCTCCAACCTTTCATTATTAATTTGTACTTTCGTTTTTGCTCTGCTCTCGCGCCCTCTGCACACTAACACTTTAGTTTTGTTTTTATTCACCCTCATTCCGTATTCCTCTGTCAACACTACCTCCATTTCGTTCAACGCTGATTCTAATTCCTCTTTACTAGATGCTAATACTGCTATATAATCCGCGAATCTCAGCATTTTTAGTTTCTGTCCCTGTACTTTAATCCCGAGATCCACTCTATCTTTTACCGCATTAATCGCCTTTTCGATGTACAGATTAAAAATTAGTGGTGATAGCGTACATCCTTGTCTTACTCCTTTCCTGATACCTACTTCCCTTCTCTCCCCTTCTACTTCTATAACAGCAGTTTGCTCTTTGTATAGATTGTATACTACTCTCCTATCTCTATACTTCATTCCCGCGCTCTTTAGTATCTCGAACATTTTTTTCCATCTTACATTATCAAATGCTTTTTCTAAATCTACAAATGCTATATAAGCGTTCTTTCCTTTTTCTATTGTTTTCTCTAACATTACTCTTAGCGCCAGAATAGCTTTGCGAGTTCCCCTATTTCGCCTAAACCCGAATTGGTCTTCTCCTAGTATTTCCTCCGCTCTATTTTCCATCCTCTTCTGCACTATTCTGGTTAAGATTTTTGACGCGTGGGAAGTTAGGCTAATCGTTCTAAAGTTCTTACATTTGTCGGCTCCTCACTTTTTCGGTATAGTAACGATAATGTTCCTCTTATAGTCCTCCGGCATCTCGCCCGTTTCGTATATGTATTTTACCAGTTCAAACATCCTATTTACTACTTTCTGTCCCGCACATTTCAAAATTTCCGCCTGTATTTTATCTACACCCGGCGCTTTATTGTTCTTTAGCCCCCTTAGTGCTATTTCAAATTCCTCCCTCAGTATAGGTTTTCCTACATCGTCCCTATCGATCCTAGATTCTTCCTCTAATATCTCTCCTAATTCTTGATTCTCGTATAAATTTCTTAAGTACTGCTTCCATCTATCCGCTTTCTCCTCTCTTCCGATCAGTATGTCCCCCGATTGACTCCTAACGTTTCTACTTATTGGTCCTATATCCCTGAAGTTCCTCTTAATTATTTTGTAAGCCTCATCGGTCTTACCTACTTGGAGCTTATCTTCTACTTCTTTGCATTTATCCTCTATCCATTGTTCTTTCGCTTTTCTACACTTTCTAATGATTTCCCACTTTATTGACTTATAAGTTTTCAGTCCTTCCTCGTCTCGTCTGTTTTTGTAGCTTCGTCTCTTTTGTATTAAGTTTAAGATTTCGTCCGTTATATATATGTATATATATATATATATATATATATATATATATATATATATATATATATATATATATTAAGTAAGGATAAGGAAAGTGGCATGTATTGCGGAAAAGTGGAAAATCCATTTTCTCGAAAACTGTGTCCGAGCGGATGAAACTGAAACCAGATTCGTGTTCAGCACTCGAAAATATATATATATATATATATATATATATATATATATATATATATATATATATATATATATATATATATAAATAAGAATTCTAATTTTAGGTATCGGACTTTCAAAAGTATATCGCCTCCAAGGAACTAAATGGGTAAGAGTCAAAAACTTACAATTAGTGAGAGGCACATTACTCTATGGGGAGTTTTTAAAAATAAAAAATAATGTTCAAGTAAACGCAAAAGATAGTTACACATATTGCCTTCATGTAATTGATGCCCTACAATTGGGAGATACAAGTTTGGGTAAGATCAGGTTTAAAGAAAGGTACGTATAATGATAGCCTTAATACACTTACGTTATTGATATTTGGTCAGTTATATTGCGGATTGATACAAGTATCAGTGGATCTTTTAAAATACGGTACACTTTAAGGCAATTTTACACAATTGTATTTTTGTGTTTTAGAATGGATTTAATTCGAATATACTGTAAATCTGTCAGCAGAGAATTAACCAGAAACTCCATAAAAGTTCGTCCAAAAGTAATGAAGAAGTTACTAACTATCTCCTCTGAACCTATAATAAAGAAAGAAGATTTTAGTGGTTATTATGTAGCATCTTTACCCGTAATTGGATATAACATGATTTCGGAAATATTTGATGTAAATTCAATATTATTGTTAAAAACCAATGACAGTAAGTATCTCGTTAAGTTTTATTTAAGTATAAGAGTGTGAATTTGCTATAATCCTTGCATTAATAAAGTCTGCCAGGCAGGACAAAGTAATAATGACTGACATAATTGTTAATAATATTCAAAAATTAAAAACAAATGTACTACTAGGCTAACACTATGCACTGTAATATCAGTAAATATATAATCGTCATGGCTGCCAGTAATTAGCTGTCTACTAAATAACAGAAACTGTGATTACCAATCTAACTCACCCAATCATTTGAAGTTAATTGCACTTTTTTTATTTTATAATTTATTTTTCACATTATTTTGTATTAATTATTATCAATAATATAGACGACTTGAAAACGTATTAAGTGTGTAGGCAAGTGTTTTTTGATGCGTCTTACCTTTATTTATACGGTTGTAATTTTTAACGCAGGTATAAGCGTTCTCAGAATTAACTGCTATGCGTGCGTTTTACATGAGAACGTCTATTCTTTGAAGAGGCCGTTATCGCTTGGATAAGTAATACCGAGTTACATGACATTAATATTTCTGGAATAAAAACTATATCGTATTTTAGCGTATAACTACAACTCCCTTTTTTAAAGTTGGTGTTATTGGCCGACTTTTTAGGGAAAATCTTGCATCTCTTCTTTGGTACATAGATGAGGTCTTCTTCGCAGGAGAGTATTATTTTTTCAGCATCTCCTTAGGGCCTGCTTCATTTGATTTCTTACAGAATCTTGCATTTTAATACGGTGTAGATGGTCAGGAGACCAATCGCTATGCCAATAGTTAAGTATGTAGTTATATAAATGTATTTTGTTACATTTGCAATGATTAATTTATTAGTTGTCCACGTCTCTGGAATATTGTTCGTGTTCGTAATTAGGTATATCCAGATTTCCTATGTTTAGATAATCGAGAGGTTCTAATTTGGGTAATTAAAGTTTTTCGGGCATATGTAACACTACAACAGTAATGTGGTATAACCAGTGACTGCAAATTTTCTATAATATTAAAAGTGTTGCAATTTTCTGCTTGTACTTTTGTAATACTGATATAAAGCGCAATGAAAACCACGAGTCTTACTTACTTCGCTGCGTTGCTTTTACATTATAATCGCTCCCACAGTGGTTGTTGCGTTAATATTGCATAATCGAAATCGTTTTTAGATAGATTTATATTGGGCGCGGCTACATAAATACTCCAGGAAATTCGATGTCCAATACGATGTCATGCATCATGCTATTTCATTGTCGTTCACGAGCAACAACACCTCTACATAAGGACAAAGTGCTCACAAAATTTTAGCTTGTGACGTCATGAATGTAGGCCTTTCCGATATGGAGCGAAGATGTAGGAAGCCAGCTTACAGGTGGCGTAAACACGATCGAGACACCACAACGTGTGCAACGTTGCCAGACTACTACGATACTAGCGAATATTAGGATTTCAGTATATAAAGGATGTATCTCTTTCTCTTAAATTACCATTTTCTTCTTCAATATCGTAAAACACGTATTTTCATAAGATGTTCTTTCCTCTTTTTTTAATGTGGTATTTCGTAATTTATTTATTTAATTATCAAATACTACTACCTTGTTGGACTTCCCTAACAAAAAATACTTTCCTTTCGGAGCCGGCAACAGCGCTCATCTGGTAAGCTAACCTGTGAACCTAAAAGTTGCTTTAATCAGCGTTATTTCTTGCATTTTTCTGAAATCAGAACTATTTATGTGCTTTTAAGTGCTTGAAACTTGTACCTAATATTTCGTTGTATATTTAGGTATACAATTTATATTGTTAGGCGTATTTATAAATACGTAAAACCATATATTTCGGACTTATAACCTGTTGCTTTTTTGGCGCTCCGTCGGTTTGTTTACAGCATAGTTTATAAGTTTTTGTTCGTGTTTAATTGTATGTTTTTCTCTTGGTTTCGGCTAGTTTTGTGGTAACTGATACTTAGTGAAATTATGCCTCAAAAGTGTTGTGTTCTTCGCTGTAACGGAAACTATAAAAATGGGCCTAAAGTTCATGTTTTCGGTTTTCCAAAGGACGTAAGTTTACGACAGAAATGGCTAAAAGCGATACCCCGAGATGATTTTCAGCCCACAAACAACACGAGAGTATGTGAAGCTCATTTTCCTGAAGGTAGTATAATAAAAAGTACAACAGTTCAAGACTCAAACACTGGTAAGATTTTTACAATAGATTTACTAAAACCACGGCTAAAAGAAGATTGTATACCATCTATTTTTTTAAATTGCCCCATTTATTTATCAAAAGATGTCAAAATACGGCCAAGTAAAGATGAAAAGCTCAAAAATATTGATGAGTTACATTTGTCAAAAGCCCTTGAAATAAGCAAAATTGAGTTTGAGAAACACGAAAAAAACACACATTTTGACAATTTTGATGAATTTATAGTAAAACTTTCTACATTTAAACTACCAAAAGACTGGTTTTCTGCCCAAAGTGTGTCTCAAGAAGGTGAAAGATTAACTATTTTTAAAATTGAATATACACCTGGCCCATGCATTAATTGGGCGATTGTTATTAATTATAACCTGAATATTGAAACTTTTTTGTATAGCGAGTTTCTATTTCAATATCAAAATTTAAAACGCCGTTTATTTCACATAGTTTGGACGATATACAGTCAATATTTGAAGCCATAGATGAGACTGTTATTACCGAGCTTATTACCCTACCTTTAGAGGAAAATCGAGAGGAAAATATTACCGATAATGACAACCCCGACTGGGACTTTAATAGCAAGACCATGCCTGATTCTGTCAAATCAGAGAGCAATTTATTGTTGAGGACAATTTTGATCTCATTAATAAATTAAATCGTGGAGGACTTTTATATCCCCAAGGACAAGTTATAAATGTTGTATCTGTTACTTATATAATCTTCAATAAATTAATAAATGAATTTGAGGACACATTTCTAGAAATCTATAAAAAAAGATCGTTCATGGTTCATTTAATTTTGGAATATTGTATTGAACAGAAACATGCCTCACTGATCGAAACATCATTTCGATGGATGCGCTAATCATAATGGAAAAGACATTTTAAAAATTATTCTCAAAAGTATTTCCAATACCCTCTTAAAAAATTATTGCGCTAAAAATAGCGACCATTTAAAAAAAGGAAATAAAAAAAGAAAACTCGATACATTAACAAAGTAGGCCATATACCTACCTATACATGCATAAATATTTTTTATAACTAAATGTACATAATTTGGGACCTATTTCTTTAAAAGTTTAATTAAAGTATTTTCATGGCTTGTGTTCTATAATATATTTTTTATACCTAAACTCTCACCTCAACACTAAGTTATGCACGATGTTAGGTAGGTAAATGAAATTTGAAACTGCATAACATGAACATGCATACCTATATTATATCTACTAAACAATAATAATCAAGAGAAGGTGTGGAATAGTTCAGTATATGTATTTATGTGTAATAACCTCTTTTCAGTAGTGTGAAAGATGTTTATTATACATAAATACATATCCTGAATTTTGGCGCAGGTGTAGGGGAGTTGGGAGCCTGCACTTAATACTACACCTAGTATTAAACCAAAACTCAAACATAATTTTTGGGATTTGTCAAGAAGCCTGTCATATAACTAGCGTTCTTTAAAATAAATTAACTACTGATAGTTTTCATAAATATTAGTGTATGTATCCCCTTATATGATTAAAATTGCACGGCCTACATTGATGACGTCACACGACAAGCACTAAGGCCTTGTTATTCAGTGGGTGTTGTCACGAGCCCTTTTACTTGGATTTCGTCCGAGTGGCCCCGGCTAGTCAGCAACGGTGACCTGCGGATACCTGGCGCCCTCCGGTTGGAAGAACGCCTTACTACAGTAAGAGTGCCCTGCTGTAGTCGACCTCTATTTCACCTCGCCTTGTGGAAACCAAATGAACACTTTCTTAAAAAACAAACCTACGGACATGTCCACTTCGTATAAAAAGAACAAACAAATAGTAAGCATCGAAACAACGCGCGAGGGGCCCCGTACCTCGGTTCCTGATTATTAAAAAGAAAGAAGGAAATTTTACAAAAGCAAGATCCTTCTTAATATCCAAGACAATTTATGGACTAATCGGAGAAACTAAAGATATCATCTCATTTTCAATACACTTGCAGAAAGCCACTGTATGAAGGAGCACTATATCAGACTTCCATCAAGTGTGTAAATTGTGATGGCAATCACTTGGCGAGATCCAAATTGTGTCCAAAATATCAAATCGAAGTAGCCATATAGAAAGTTATAACCATAGAAAGGATAACATATACAAAAGTCAGACACAAAGTAATTGTAGAAACTCCTACCCCCAACCTCTCATAAGCTGCTCAAACGAGAAGTACAAACGTCCAATTAATTGTCTCTGAACTTACGCTAGTATTAATGGACGTAATTAAAAATATTTTAGATGAAAATCTCGAAACTGCATATACGCCCCAAACGAATGCAGTTTCCTATAATAATGTAATAATAAGCAGAAAAAGGGAAAGGCTACCACAACCTGCCCCTGCCACCCCTGAAAAAAGAAAAAGAAGTCTTCAAATACAACAGGAGCCATTACCGACAACCGAGAACGAGATTCATTTAGAAACATTCATAGAAACTTCCAGCCAACCCAACGACGACACTGGATAAAAAGAGGTTGGCCAAAGGGCAAACCTCGCAATTCTAGCGCATCTAGTCAACCTTCTAGTCTCACCAAACCCATATAATCATTTATGTAATCAATCTATGACATTTATATACATTTAAGTTATTTATTTTATTATTCATATATTTATATTTTTGTTATTTACTTCAACTATTTATTTTTGTTTTGTAAAATCTATGTGTTTGTCTCCTTTGTCTCACGTTCTCTATGCAAAATTACTGTTTATACAATTTTTATTTACAATTCTAAGAACAATAATAAAAGAAAAAATGTCTGAAAAAATCCGGCAATGGAATTGTAATGGCTATAAAGCTCCATCTAAATATCTCAAATTGAAGAGTATAATGGTAGAAAACAATCCCTTCATAATATGTTTATTAGAAATACATCTAAAACCTGAGGAAATTTTCAATTTAAGAAATTACAATGTTTTCAGGGAATATACCAGTTGTTGCAGTTCAAATAGGATATCCGTACAAAATGACCATCCGTAATATCTATCTGTCTGAATTTAACTGGAATATGAACGATCTAATAAACATTACCTCCCAACTCTCCGCGTCCTACATCATCACCAGATATTTTAACACACACAATCCACTCTGGGGATCCCGTCGACTGTATACACGTGGAAGAATAATTGAAAATTTAATCAATGAAGAAGACTCCGTACTGTTAAATACAGGACAAGGCATCTACCTAAACTCAAGGTCACACTAATTATCTGCCATTGACTTAACAATATGCTTTGCCACGCTTGCGAGTAGATTGAGTTGGAATGTCCTAAATAAACAATTTTTCACTGACCACTGTCCATTATGCATCGAAGTTTTCTCCACGCACGTCACACGTCCGATACTCTGAGAATTTAGAACTATCCTCACTTGAAGGCGATATCAACACATCAGTTGACAAAATTTCAGTTCATCCTTAAAGCCGCAAATGAAAATATTCCACTGTAGGCCATAATCTCCAAAAATACGCTCCATCGTTGAATTAAGAGGTTCGAACTGTAATTCAAGTCAAAAAAATGGGCGCTAAATAGATTCAAACGTTACCCAACAAACGAAAACATGATACTTTTTAAACAAGCTAGGGCGAAGGCGCGCAGAATCACATTATCGAATAAACGAAGCTCTTGGTGCGAGTACGTATCCCCAATTACAACTGAAACGTCTATAACCAACGGTGACGTATGGAATAAATTAAAAAAATCTGTGGCAATAATTTTTCCGAACTTAAAGCAATCCACTTATGTAGACTCAGGTCTGAGCATAATGAACCTCAACTCATGTTAAATAACACAGCAATTGAGAATGTGCACTCGCTAAATCTTCTAGGACTAATTTTTGACCAAAACCTTCTTGGGGAATACACATTAAATATTTAGGAATTAGATGCAAAACTCCCTAAACATACTAAGATGTCTATCGAGCATCAAATTGGGAGCTGAACGAGAAGTTTTATTAACCTTATACAAGACCATAATTTTGTCCAAATTAGATTACGGATCCATTTTACACAAATTCCCTGAGCTCCATGCACTCCATAAATTTAACACTGAATCTTTGACACAAATCATACTTACCCTCTAGTGGTTAGAAAGCATAAAGAAACAAATAATATTCATCTTCACACCAAGTCATGCGGAAATCCCCGGCAAGGAAAGAGCATATACGGCAGCATGTCAATCTGCAGATAATTAAAACATTTGTATGGGAATTCCAACACTGACACAGTTTTCCACTGAGAAACTGGGTGATGCAATGGGTAAACTTTCGAACTCCTCTGTTAACCATTTCGATAGGTGGTAAGTCGGCGATCTAATTGCCGAAACGATAGTCGTCACATCGACTTTACTTGGTTTATATATCGTAGGCAAGCAGTACAATTCCTGGACCACTCCTGGATATTCACAGGTACACCAGGCATTTGTCCACAGATTTGCGGCAATACTAAAGCTTGAACTCGAAACTGAGATTCCACTTGACCTTGAGGCTTGATGGTACAAGTTGTTATACCATGAGAAATGTTGCTCGATGCACTGAGACCTTGAATCGATATAGAATTGGGGATGACCTTTAAACCAAGACGATTGACACATTGTTGCGAAATAAGATTCGCTTGGCTTCCCCCATCAAGCAAAATACGAACTGATTGAAAATTCCCCCAACGATCAAGGATGTCTATTACCGCCGTCGACAAAAGAACGGTAGCTGGATTATTAACGGCACTTGTGAATGCGCTTGGAGCCGTTGGAGTAGGGGAGTTTTCTGCAACTGATGGTACCTGTGACACAGAACTAGTATCTCGGGCATTAGCTTCCTACTTGAGTGAGTTACCATTCGAAACAGTGGGAAAATATAGCAAAGAATGATGACGTTTACGACAAGAGCGACATGAATGCTGTGAACGACAATTGATGAAGGAATGTCCTGACCTAAGACAATTGAGGCATACCCTCACGTTTTAGCCAATTGGAAACGCTCAGATGGAGGCTTGGTTTGAAACAGAGCACTTGTATAGATAATGCTGGGCTTTACATAAACGACAAAATGGAACAGTTTCCGATGTGCCAGCACTCTCCACACGAACAACAAACGACGAAGACGATGTTAGTAATTGTTTGGACTTAGGATGTTTCACCTCCTTCGATGTAACCCTAGGAACGTCCTGAGTTTGAAATGTTTCCAAAGCTCGAGCTCGTTCCTCGACGAAATTTAACAACTCCTTGAAAGTGGGCATTTCCACCTGACTAAAGTCAAGCTCGAATTGTTTGCGAGTACCAGAATCCCATTTTGATAGGAAAATATTGAACAAAGGAAAATCCCACGAATCTACAGGAAACTACAGTGCTCTGAAGCCGAAGTGAGCCGAAATGTTTTCCGAAAATACGTCACATAATTGACGCAACGAATTCCTTGCATCGGATGTCAAGGGATGGAAATTGTGCACAGTATTCCAGTAATTTGTAGCCAGAAATCGTTTATTCTCGTACCGCTTCATCAAAAAATTATAAGCGACAAGGTAATTATCATTGGTCATAGGAACAGCCTTTACAAGGTTTAGAGATTCCAATGATAACGACGAAACAAGATAACGAAATTTCTCTATTGGCGACAATGACTCGTTATTGTGAATAAGCGAATTAATAAGATCGAAAAATGTAGGCCATTCACTCAACTGGGTTCCATCAAAACTCCGAAGCGTTATTTTAGGCAATTTAAAGTTACTCGAACGATCTGAAGTGATAGAATTCCCCGGAGTCTGTGTTCGAGCTGTTCCATTAACAGTTGTTGTTGTGAGTTCCCTAAGTGTAGTTTGAATAGAAAAATACATTGTATCTACTTGTTTCCGAATAGTTTCATGCACTTCAACGTCCGCTTCTGTTGCGAGATTAGGTACTATTTGTTTATGATATTCTTTAAATTCTAAATATAAAGAAGGTAACATTTCAAATCGAACAAAGAATGAATTGATTTGTGAAGGATCATCCTTTACTATTGATATGAAATAAAAAATTTCCGAAATTTGAGCTTGAGCAGCAATTTTTTTCGATACGATTTGTGCTGTTGCTGGAGCCATTGTAAAGTTTATTACACGCGAAACGATATAGATTCAAAATACGACAAAGTTTTGTTACTGTATGAAACAATGATTTGTTTCCGACAATGATAGTTTGTAATGTTTATTACACTATAACCGACAATGCTATTTAAAACCGACGATAAAGTTAACCTACGAGATATAAGATACACAACAATGCGAAGTTGCTCAAACAATATAGATATTAGGTTAACGTGAACGATAAGTTTGGTTGGGAACATTATGTTAATTGACGACAAAGTTAAGTTAAACAAACGATAATGATAAATTAACACAGTGAAAAGCAAAGATCCCAATAAAACACGGCAATTTGATCAAAAACTACAGATTTGTGACTATACTCACGATAAGTTAATCAGCAGTTATGCTATACACCCTGTATAGCGTAACTCTCCAAAGGAAAATTCATGAATTCTAGGAACTAGGAAAGTTTAGGGGGATATTGCGGAATTGCCAACTGTGTGGCGCGACATATTTAAATTCAAAACAATCCGCGTGTACCGCGTATATATATATATATATATATATATATATATATATATATATATATATATATATATATATATATATATATATATATATATATATATATATGTTAGCTTTTGTTCGAAAATTTTATCAAATAATATTCCGAAATTCACAAAATAACATTTATTGACAATTATCGATCCACCCATCCGCCACACCGAGCTACACGTGATACATAATGCAGATAAATATTCGGCCCTGACTGAACATCGAGTAGATAATCGTCTAAGCTTGAGAGTATTTGTTTACAATAACTTATAGTTAATGGGGTTGAATGGCATCATCTAGGGTTTCAAGTGGCTGCGACGGGACCGTGAAGGCAGCAGACAAGTTAACACGGCCTTTCTGATGTAGGGTCGTCCTCGAACCTATAAAGCCAAGAAAGACAAAACAGCAAAACAATAACAGTGGTGTGCGGTTACTTTTTGTTAGTAGGTACATCTGTTAGAGTGGAAAAAAAATAAAATGCAAATAGAAAATTTAAAATGAGCTCAGAATAAAAAATGAGAGTCATAGCTCTCGTCCCGCCATGCCTAGGTTCATGGGGGAGACCTAGCCTAGCATGGTATCATGCTAGGGACCTTAAAAGCCCAAATTTTATTTGGGGACCTTAAGCCTGAAGTTATATTCAGCCTGAATATATCAGGAACATTTTAATAGCCTGATTATATCAGGGACCTTTTAATAGCCTGATTATATCAGGGACCTATAATAGCCTGATCAAATCAGGGACCTTTTAATAGCCTAATTATATCAGGGACCTATAATAGCCTAATCAAATCAGGGACCTTTACAAATACTTGGTTCCGTATATACGGCGCTAGTCGAAGAAGCTAAAAAAAGAAAAAGTAACATTAAAACAATACAAAACATACCCTACTGAGGCCAGGTGTTCATAAGCAGCGACTGTAGTTCTACGACCATCTCCGATACGGCGCAATGCGTACCTTTCGTTATCTAAACAATGAGTTATCTCAAACGGACCCTGAAACTTTGGTTTGAGCTTGCCTCCCGTAGCCAGTTGTGTATTTTGTACAGCCACCCTGTCGCCCCCAGCATACGGCACTGTCGGAACTCGCTTCTCATTGAACTTTGTCGCTGCCTTCTCAGTGATACATTCCAGATGCTGAACGACCTTGTCTCGTGCTAAGGGTTGGGACGGGATATCGGTCAATGGGTGTTCGGCAGCTTTCAAGCGTCGGGTTTCACTAAACATTAGTGCGATAGGCGAATACCCAGTTGTTTTATTTACAGTCACGTTGAAATCATTTTCAATAGTAGGTAGTACTTGAGTCCATTTTTTTTCCGTCCTTTTCGTTGAGTACTGCTTTTCGCCGTGTCTCTGTGCTGTCTACAACTTTGTTTGGTGTATCAGCTGATCGGTGGTCTTTAAGCGACGATTTTCGGCTAACATCTGTATTTTGACAAGTTTAGCACAAATGCGGCCTTAAAGAGTGTGTCGATTACCAGTCGTAAATTCTGTAGACCTTCCTCAATGGTTGTCGCCGGGCAGAGCACGTTGTCAACATAAACAAAAGTGATTTTACGTTTTAGTAACTCAAGCATTTTATCAATGGCACTTTGATATTTTTAACTTGTCAGTCATGATAACTGCAGGCGATGTTTGTTTTTGTGCATTTTTAAGAATCGAATTAAGACGCTCGTCCAATCCTGATAAATCTAATTCATTTTCGTTAAATTTGTGTACAGAAGAAATGCGGAATAGTTATTGTTGGTGTAAATATTAACTAGAGGTTTGGTGACACAATTTCTAATTCCCGTTAAAAAATAAATGCGTGTTTAAACTCATTTTTGCGATAGCAAACGTCCTCTGTGTGCCCTATCTTTCGACAGTGGGTACAGATTTTAACATTCTTCAAACTTTTGTGATCGGCCATTAAATCGTTTGATTTCATTCCAGATGGTCCAGGCAAAGGTTGGTCAGGAGTAAATTGAACATATGTTACTTCTTGTCTACAGTCTACTTGTTTATGTCCATATAGCGCTTCCAACATTTTCTTTGGAATTCATGTATTTTATCGCACACGTATTGGGATGGCGAATCTCGCCGCCGTTTTTGCAATTTGTCACTCATTTCACGATTTGAAGAGTGCCAACAGTTTTGGTAAGCTCATCTCATCTGTCGGATCTTGTATGTAAATTCTGTTTTTTTTTTACCTCTACGTTTTGCATCCCATCTTCAAGAAGACTCACTGTTATTTCGCAAGGAAAACTGGCATAAAACTGTTTGATGGCAGCAAGTTTAACATTGCCATATTCGACCAAAGAATCAAAACTGGTACTTTTAATGGCTAGGCATGCACGAATTCTGAAAGCAGGAGTACCTTGTGCGGGGAAAGCGACTTCAAAATCCCTGCGGAATGAGGCCCAGTCACGCACAAGTGGTTCCTATTTTTTATAAAAGCGAGAGGCACGTCCACGTAGAGCTTCGCCGGCTTTCAATATAATCAGCGTATCAGATATCCCGATTTCCTGTTGAATACGTGTTACGTCATTCATCCATTCTGTCATCGAAAAAGGTGTATCATCGGGATCAAATGACGAGAGACGAATATGCGCCAACGCAGATCTGACGTCAAACGCAGGCGTAGATGGTACTGATGGAGTACTCGGGACTGAGAGGCCGGAAGTATACTGGGCGGCCATTGTGGATAATAGTTCCATCAGTTGTTGTTGAAGTTGTGCATTACTTTCTTGTTGCAGCTTGCACATGTTAAACATCTGATCACTCACTGTACTGTCTCGTTCAATTGTCTCTGGTCCACTGTCAACTCTGTCACTCAAGTTACGCACTTGTTCTTCGGAGTCCGCCATTCTTTTTTTAATCCGCACCTTTTCACGTAAGTCCTCTCCCTGGCCTAAAGCAAAGGAGGCATCCCACTTCTGATGTTAGCTTTTGTTCGAAAATTTTATCAAATAATATTCCGAAATTCACAGAATAATATTTATTGACAATTATCGATCCACGCATCCGCCACACCGAGCTACACGTGATACATAATACAGACTAATATTCGGCCCTGACTGAACATCGAGTAGATAATCGTCTAAGCTTGAGAGTATTTGTTTATAATAACTTATAGTTAATGGGGTTGAATGGCTATATATATATATTATATATATATATATATATATATATATATATATATATATATATATATATATATATATATATATATATATATATATATATATATATATATATATATATATATATATATATATATAATATATATATATATATATATATATATATATATATATATATATATATATATATATATATATATATATATATATATATATATATATATATATATATATATAATATATATATATATATATATATATATATATATATATAATATATATATATATATATATATATATATATATATATATATATATATAATATATATATATATATATATATATATATATATATATATATATATATATAATATATATATATATATATATATATATATATATATATATATATATATATATATATATATATATAATATATATATATATATATATATATATATATATATATATATATATATATATATATATATATATATATATATATATATAATATATATATATATATATATATATATATATATATATATATATATATATATATATATATATAATATATATATATATATATATATATATATATATATATATATATATATATATATATATATATATATATATATATATATATATATATATATATATATTATATATATATAATATATATATATATATATATATATATATATATATATATATATATATATATATATATATATATATATATATATATATATATATATATATATATATATATATATATATATATATATATATATATATATATATATATATATATATATATATATATATATATATATATATATATATATATATATATATATATATATATATATATATATATATATATATATATACTAAACTTAATAATGCTGTGAAACACTTTTCACCCATTCTTAGGTAGTTTCTAAAGCCATGGGATTGTAGCTGTCTTAGTAGAGCTACGTGGCTGAACTTTTTTTCTGTGTTGCAACCAACGTTTTGCCCACAACCTTATTTCTTTCATTATTGGTTTTAAGTCTAATGTACCCTCTACGAGACATACCGTTTGAAATTTGCTCAAAATAGAAGTTATTTGAAAAGTAATTAACTGACTTTGTATAACGTCACAGAAACAAACGCGTCCAAGGAACGGTGGCAACTGACCAACATGTCAGTGTTTTAAAGAAAAATTTGGCAAAAATTTTTTTTTTGAATTTTAAGGATTTTTATAGAATTTACAATAGTTTTTGATCTATCTTTTTATATTTCATTTTCCAGTAATGTAGATATTGGCCATAAAAGATATTCTGGGATACCATATGTATACATTATATACATACATATTACTGCGCACTGCAACAAATTATGCATTGTTTTGCTTAACAGGTTTTATGCAACCTTATGGAAAATAATATTAAAGGTTGATTTAAAAGGAATCGGTATTTGTGGAGTCTTAAGGCGAGTGCACAACCTTTGAAACACCAATTTGCTTCATACTTAATATAAATATTACTATATCTTATAATTAGTATAAATATACTGAGTATAAATATATCAGTTAGCGCTAGAGCGCACCTTTTAAAAACAATGAACAAATGGCATTCATATTGAAATCTTATCAAAATGTTTCAAAAATTTCTTGATCCCTGAAAAACTAACGTTTTAAAGACAAGGTTTGGTATACTACCTACGGAAAATACCCTTTGTATGTTATTTTTCTAAGAACATGCAATAACTACCACATTATCAACAACATACTCATATATATGTACGTATGTATAGGTTTTTAGAAATTTTAAAAACTTGTAGTCTTTATATACACAAACATGTTAAAATAAAAAATAAAACTGTAATATGTGCATTTTTCTTATTTATCAGCAGTTTTGTTCTTGATTGATTGATCTGGATCTCAGGATAACCCTGAGATCGACTATGGAAAATCCCACTATCCTGGGATTACAAGAAGATCAGGGTTGGTATTGTCTACATGTGACTTCAGTTACTTCTCGTAATTTACCAGGCGCCTACCATGAAGTATTTCCAGTACTTATATATATTCTTTGTTTCAGACGAATCTGTTCTTTCAACATATGTACTCAGGCTTCAAATATTCATAAACTCACCAAAGGAGCAAAACGAGGATAAATACGTTTCTTGGGAAAATTTAATAAAACAAATAAGATATGAATAAGGTTTGTTGTAATTACATATTATGAATGCTACTATTGTGACAATTTGTAATCTATAACTTTTGTTATTTTAAAAAAATGAAGGAATAATAAACAAATAATTAAATAACTGTTATTGATATAACTTACCATTATTTATTGATAATTTGGACCTAAATAAACAAAAAAGTTTCATACAACACGAGTCCTTAACTGTACCATTTCCAAGAAGAAAAATATGTAAATCACCTAAATGGGACAGAATAAAACTATTGCAGTGTTGGTGTAAAGCAGAATCCCCTTAATTATGTGAATCTTACAAATATTAAAAAACTAAAAATAGCATTTCTTTATATTTATCAAATCTCTAAAATACATAAACTTTATTTTAGGTAAGGCTCTTGTAAACATAACTACCTGCTGTTCATTCGCAGGAATGTATATTAATTTGACTCTATTACTAATTAAATAGTCACGAATAAAATGAAATTTCGTATCTAAGTATATGTTTACTTCTTTTTGTTTCTAAAGTAAAGGCGATTTTTATACAGGACTGGTTGTCTTCATAAACGATAATAGGATTTACATTACCAAATATTTCATTACAAACGTAATTTAAAAATAAACTCTCGGTTAAACACGAACTAAGTGCTATATACTCGGATTCTGTGCTTGACAACGCTACTACATTTTGCTTTTTACTTCTCCAAAATACTGCATTGTTGTTTAATTTTATAACATATCCACTAGTGCTCTTCCTATCTATAGAATCATTTGTAAAATCAGAATCTACATACTTATGTACAAATCTGAATATTTGTATTGTTACTTTTTGTAAACTTTAAACCAAAATCTTTAGTTTTATTTAAATATTTGAGAGTACTTTTATAATACTTTCTATAAATTAAGTTTTCTGTAAAATTTTCATTATTTGGATACAAATACAATTTTGGTTGCATTGATATATTCATTTTACAAGTTGACCTATTAAATCTATGATGAACCTTTTGTATTAATTTTCTATGAGAAATAAATAATTGAAATAAATAATTCATTATCTCTAAATTTCTAAACCCAAAAATATAATTTTCTTATTAAGTACTCAACTCAGTCATTCTAAAATTATTTGATAATTGCATTTTTATAACATCCATATCTTTAAGAATATTTGAAAAAATAATCAGATCGTCTACATATAATAATAGGTAAGTATCTCTAGTACCCCTTCTACTTTTTCATTTTCTTTTTCCGATTCCTCTAACTCAGTGTTTTTCAACCATTTTCATGACACGACCCCCATAGTATCAAAAAATAATTCGCGACCCCCCAACCCTTAGCTTTTTTTCATGTATGTTAGAAATATTTAATCCATACAAAAATGTTATGCATTTGCGTTATTAGGATTCGGATATAAATATATACAGTAATTAAGTACGTAAAACACATCATTTTAAATCGAATACGTGGCCAAATGATATTTAACAAACAAACATAAACATATTATTACGGCCGAGACTACCAGCGCCATCTGTTGGTATGACTTGGAACTACTACAGCTCCGCGCGCTCCACGGCCCGCGCGAAAGGTCCACAAGGTTCGAGACGTTTTGTTACGCTTCGAGATGATTCTCGCTAGAGTGCGCTGGCCGGCTGGCCTATAAATAGGGCGGTCGACCGCGGCCACGGCAGTTGAGTTTGGAATAAACTCAGAAGCGACACCGTGATAGGTGGAAACGATTCGGAAGCGATTCAGTTTTGTAAGTGGGACGTTCAAACTTTGTGTGTAAGGTGCCTTGGTGTAATTGTAGTTTGACTTTGTGTTTAAGGTGCCTTGGAGCTTGGAGTAATTGTACTCGTAGAGTTATTTGTGAGCGTGAGACACGCGCGGTCGTGTCGTCTGCTGTTTAGTAAAGTTGTTTGAAGAGCGCAAGTCACTTGTTTTACGTATTTATTTGAGTTTTTTGTTATAATTAAAAATGGATAAATTCCTCAAAAGATCATCAGAACCATCAACTTCTATCGGGAGTAGTGGAATAAAGAAAAAACATCTTTGTGACGACAGTTATTTGAAATTTGGGTTTACTGTGATTGAGAATAAACCGCAGTGCGTAATTTGCTTTGAAACTTTGTCAATAGAAAGCATGAAGCCATCGAAGTTGGTACGCCACCAACACAAAACATCCTAATGAAAAAAATAAACCCGTGGAATTTTTTGAGTGAAAATTAAAAGCTCTTGAACATAAAAAAAGTGCTATGGTACAAATGTCCAACCTAAATGAGAAAGCGTTGCTCGCTAGTTATCGAGTAGCTTTTCGTGTGGCTAAAGCAGGAAAACCTCACACTATTGCCGAAAATTTGATTTTACCAGCAACTTTAGATATAGCACAGATTATGTTTGGCAAACAAGAGGTCGAAAAGCTCAAAAGTATACCTCTCTCTGACAATACCATTCAACGTAGGATAAGCGATATGGCGACTGACGTTCGTGATCAAGTCATAGAAAAAATAAAAAAAAGTTCTTTTGTGTCCTTGCAATTGTATGAATCAACGGATATTGCGGATTGTGCGCAGTTTGTAGCTTTTGTGCGTTTTGAATCCGATGAAAAATTAATGGAAGAAATACTATTTTGCAAGGCACTTCCCACAAATACTACAGGTCAGTGCTTGCATGACATGTTCCTTGAAGCTACGCAAGATATGAATATCGATTGGGCACAAAAATGCATTGTTATTTGTAGTAACGGAGCAAAAGCCATGACTGGTGCGAAGAGTGGATTTATTGGTAGACTGAAAGAACAGATGCCAAACGCTTGTTGGATGCATTGCTTTCTCCATCGCCAAGATTTTGCAGCCAAAACCTTGCCACAAGAATACAGTCAAGTTCTAAATATTATTATTAAAATTGTAAATTCGATTAAAGGAAAAGCGTTGCAGACTCGATTGTTTCGAATCATTTGTGAAGATATGAGGGCACTCCATAGAAATTTGCTTTACCATACAGAGGTAAGGTGGTTATCAAAAGGCAAAGTACTGACCAGAATTATGGAACTTCGCCTGAACTTTTAGTATATTTACAGCAAGCCAAGTCAGATTACTCGGAATTCTTTTCTGACCCGGAATTCCTTTTGAAATTAGCTTTTCTTTCTGACTTATTTGAGCATTTAAATAACTTCAAGAAAAGTCTTCAAGGGCGGGATGAAAATGTCATCACAGCAAAAGACAAGCTCCATGGCTTTACAAAAAAAATTTAATTGTGGTTATCGTCTATAAATCAAAACAACTTTGATTCATTTTCGTCGACACAGTCTTTCATTGAAGAAGTCGTAAGTGAGATAAACATCAATTCATATATGTCTGGTATGAAAATGGTGTTAGATAATTTGAAGAACGAATTGTGTCATTACTTCTCAGTGCAAGATATATCATCGGATAACACTGGGCAAAGATGGATCTTAAATCCGTTTTTAAATGCAGCTATAAATGAGGTAAATTTAGCAACTAAGCTCAAAGAGAATCTGCTGGAATTATCTGCCGATGAGATGTTGCACTTGGAATTCAAGTCTGAAAATTTGGATACCTTTTGGTTAAAAAGAAAAACAGAATACCCGGAATTAACAACTGAGGCTTTGAAGTGTTTGATTCCATTTGCTACCTCGTACTTGTGCGAGTTGACATTTTCATCAATGACCCAAATAAAAAGTAAACAAAGAAGTCGCTTCAATTTGGAAAACAATTTAATACTTAATGTTGCAAAAACGAATCCACGATGGGAGAAATTGATTGAACAAAAACAAGCGCAACCTTCACATTAAAATGAATGAGTAGTCGAAGATTTTATTTTTTGTTAATTTGTTTGTATGAATAACATTACGAGTATCCTTTTGTTAACTATTTCTTAATATATCTATCTTTTTAAAGTTTATTGATTTTTTTTACTGAAGTACCTAGTTCTCTTGACCTCTCACGACCCCCCTACAAAGGCTTCGCGACCCCCCAGGGGGTCGCGACCCTTTTCACAGGTTGAAAAACACTGCTCTAACTCAATGAAATCCTCCTCTTCAATTTGAATTTTTTTTTCATATACTGTCTCTTTCTTTTGTATATTTTCCTCTTCCTCATTTAATATTACTTCAGATATGGTTTTATTAGCTCTTTTATCAAAAACTACATTATTTCCACATATTATTCTCTCTGTCCGGGGATTCCAAAGCCTATACCCGTTATCACAATATCCTACTATTCCTACCATTATTAGTTTTTCTGTGTGCGAGTCTAACTTTCCTCGTCTATTTTCCTTTGATACTAGAGTGTATGCGATACAACCAAACAATTTTATTTTATTTAAATCTGGCTTAACCCCATGCCAAATTTCTGCGGGCGTGACCATTATTTGGTAATGTAGATGTACCTGTTCTATTTATTACATAAGTTGAGGTTAGAACCGATTCTCCCCACAATGATTTATTTAAGCCAGAATCAAAAATTAGACATCGTGCTCTTTCTAATAATGTTGTTATACCTCTCGGCAACTTCATTCTGTACATTTACTCCATTCAGTGAACAAAAACCTTTAAATTCGTTTGATGAGTATTCTCCTCCATTATCACATCTAATTCTTTCAATTTTTCTGCCAAATTTTGATTCTACAAGACTTATATATCTTAAATTTTTCTAATACCTCTGATTTATGATTTATCAGGTAACACATGCAAAAATGTGAAAAATGGTCTATAAAAGTTACAATATACCTTTTATTATCATATGTCGTTGAATCGATTGATCCACAAATGTCTCTGGAGATCACTTCCAATACTCTTATTGCCTTTTTGTCTTTATCTAATATTTTATATGGTAATCTCGTCTGCTTGTCAATTGGGGACAATGCAATCAACATAAATCCAGTGCACATGTACGCATCTTGGGTGAAGCCATAAGAGGGAAATAAACCACCCTCTATGTAACTTAACAGCGTGCCTAATCGTAGCATTTTCTGTACAGTAGAATAAGTTTGTAATTTAGTGTACATATTCTCAATAAATCAGTGAAATAGTGACCGGTGTAGTGAATTATAATGTTTAATTCAAAGATATAACAAGAATAATACAAAATAAAAAACTACAGTCCACAATTTAAAGTACTTAAAAAATACAGATAATTAATACTGGATGTAGCGATGTACAAAAGAAGGCGTCGCTAACATTTTTGATCCTTAACGATCCGGATGTGCTAACAATTTTGGTCCTTCTCGATTCGGATGTGCAACATTTGTGGTTCTTTTCGCGGAATGTGCAACCACCGTCCTTAGGATTAAAATTTACGTGAGTTAAATTTTGAGCCGAGCAGGTTTGGTTTTTAAAAACGATTTTTATTTTACAATTTTTTTAATGCCCGAAATTTAACATGAGAACATAATTAAATTACAAAGATATGTAATTGATGTTTAACTATGAACTAAACTTAATAACAATAGCAAGCACATCTATTTATAAACTATACAATGCAACGCTTGCATTTATTTATATATGGAATATACAGAGTGGTTTAACATAACTTTTCATAGATTGGATATCTGGTATTGATTCATTATTGGAATCTCTCTTTGGTATGATTGCTAGTGGATTTAAATTTTCTTGAACTTCTTCGAGTGTCGGTGTTCTTAATTCTATGCTTCCTTCTAAGTCTCTCATAATTTCTTCGAGTCATGATCGTCTATATTTACGATCATTGATTCATTATCTAAGGGGTAGTAGTTTGATTCCAGATAGGGCATAAGCATTCGTATTTAATTTTCCTTTTTTAAATTCAACTTCAAAATCGTAATCTTGTTTTCAATCGAATGAATTCGGAATTTTGTGGTTCTTTTAAAGAAAGTAACCATCTCAATGGTCTATGATCCGTGTATACAGTGAATCTTCTCCCATATAGGTATGGTCTAAAATACTGGGTGGACCAAACTAAACTTAAAAGTTCTTTTTCTATTACGGAATAATTATTTTCTGTGTCATTCAAAGTCCTAGATGCGTATGTAATTGGTTTATCGTTTCCGACTGTTCCTTGCGATAATGCGACTCCTAATGTGAATTTTGAAGCATCGACGGTTAAGATAAATGGTTTTGAAAAATCTGGATGTTGTAAAAGTGGGCTGTTGGTTAATATTTTCTTGCATGTTTTAAAAGGCTTCAATAAATTCTTTTATGTGTTCAATTTTCGCTCCTTTCCTTAGACAGGATGTTAATGGTTTTGTCAGTTTTGCACAATCTTTTACGAACTTTCTATAATATCCAATCAATCCTAAGAGTAACTGAATTTCTTTCTTTGTAGATGGAATTGGGAATTTTATAATGGCATCTATTTTGTTAGGGTTCGGTAATATACCTTCAGGTTTGATAAACGATGTGTCCTAAACATTTTACTGTTTGAGAAATTCTGATTTGTCCAATTGAATTTTCAAATTGGTTTTTCTGAATCTGTCGAATATTAATTTAATGTTTTCTATGTATTTTTGGAGTGAAGTTGAGAATATGAGAACGTCACCCATATATTCCCAGTGCCGAAATAATATGGAGTGACTCATCGATGACATATGGATGGCTCAGGGGCAAGAAATGTGCGGGGAATGAAAGTCCATAGGAGTATCAATTTAGAGGGGGCAAAATATAAAAAAATCACAAAATAATGCTAAGACAGTTGAAAAGTGTTTTAAGTGGATTTGTAACAGTTTTTTTTAGTTAGTAAACAATGTAAGTATCGTAAGTTATGTAATGTACTTATTTCATGCTTACCCAGTCAGAACATCTCCTGTCAGCATATCCTGATAAAACAGACATTTTGGCAACATGTGCCATATAAAGGGACGTAGGAGTAGCAAGCTACACACAAGTGGCCCCTCTGAATCCATATATTGACCTACCGCTTTCACTATTTAAAACTATCATTATATTTATGCCACACCACTAACACACTCTTTTATTTTATTGTATCAACAACACTGTCACAGTTACTATATTTATCACAATCATTATATATGTTATATCACTAACACAGTCTCTATTTTATTGTATCAACAGCATCGTCACAGTCCCTATATCTATCACTATAGATATATGCCATACTTATCACAATATTTTATTTTATATTACCAATCACTGTCACTATCCCACTATCACTATGTTGTGTCGCACTGAAAATATTTTCTTAATGTCATTATTACAAGAATCACTCACTTCAGACAACATGACTTCCACTTGCAATATTACTATTCCACAGTTAGTCAATGTCACTCTCAAAATCACAATCACTGGAACTACTATCGCCTAGATTAATTATAACTGGATCTATCAACGCTTCCGCTCTTGTGTTAAGATCCCACATGCGTTTTTCCTCTTTCTTTGCGTGCACAATGCACTTGGACCATGTTTCCGCGGTGACGCGGCTGATAGCATCGTTCAACAGCAATTTGACGTCTTCCAGTTTAAAAGTCCTATTATTTCGTGCTACGTCCGTTTTTATTTGCGCCCAAATCAGCTCTATGGGGTTCAATTCGCAATGATATGGTGGTAGACGATGTATTGTCACATCACGAGCTTCTGCCATTTCATCTAGTACATATTTAATGTACCGGCTTTTTTCTCGCTGCGCAATTTTTAATAGCTGCAGTTTTAACATGGTATCGCCACAAACCAGATTTTTAGATTTTAACCATTCTAGGATCTGTTCTTTTCTCCATGCTGATGTTGGTAACTTTTCAATTCGCCGACTATGATATGGTGCATTGTCCATTACGACAACTGCGCCGGGTTCTATGGAAGACAATATAGATGAAAACCATTTTTCAAAAACTTCACTAGTCATATCTTCATGATAATCCCATGTTCGTCGCGATTCAAATACATTTAAAACCATTTTCCAACAAACCTGAGTCGCTTCCGATATGTGTGATTATTAATATTCGTCCTTTTCCAGATGGTGCCTTCAATCCCGGAGATAATCCTTGTACAAGTGCCTGTCGATTATTCAGAATATTGCAGTCTTGCCACACTTTCGTCACGGTATGACCTTCGTTTACCCAAGTTTCATCCAAATAATAAATCTTTTTACCAGAATTCCGAAAATCTCTTAGCTTTCCAAATAAATTCTTCATCATAACACAATTTCGTTTTTTTCCAATAAGACTCTTTCGGTTTCGTTTTAAATGATCAAAATTCATTTCATACATAATTCTCAAAAGAACTTTACGGGAGAACTTCGGTAAATTTTCATCTTGAGCGACGGCAGCGTTAATTTTATTCAGCGTCGGAAGTTCATTAAAAAAAATCCATGAATAATCTTACGAATTATGTATTTAACATCTTCGTCAACTTCAATCTTCTTCCTACCGCAGGTTTCTGTTTTCTTCTTTTTCTTCTTCATTATACTTCATTGCACTGTACACACTACTTCCACAGACTTTTGTTAACGAAGAGCATATATCAACTGCCTCGGTTGTACTAATATCTGGGTTTCGCGCCCAAATTCCTTCGTAAATGTATTTAATCATCTGAAGTTCTTCATTTGTTAAATGCCGCTGTTTTCCATTGGAATTCTTCATCGTAGAACCACTACAACTCGCATCCGCTGCTATCCATGTTAGAAAAACACTAAACACTCACTTTTATCGCAGAATATAATAGATAAACAATTTCCCGAATCCCGAATCAATCGCACATAACCACAATGTAATGCCACTGGCGCGCCAAAATCTGGGTTAAACGACGCATGCGTCATTCTATCGATTGACATTGATCCCTGCCGCCAATTGCTGACCAATCGAATTCAAATGTATTTAAAACCGCCTAAAATGATTGGCTAGCTTTGCTACAACAGCACATCAGGAGGTACAACCGATTATTATGCGATTCGGAATTCAATAGGAGAGGGAATAGTTCACATTAAACTGCTGTTTCTATAGAGCGGCACATAAAATTTGTATGCACATAATAGGTGATTACACAAGAAATAGACAAACCGTTGAATAGTTATGGTGGTCTGATATTATATATGAATCACTCGACATTATTTCGACACTGGGGTATACTCGGTATTAGCTCAAGGTCATTCGTCACGTATGGAAATAGATTTAACTGGAGGCTTGCAGCGGTTTAGCCTCCTGTCGATGAGCGGGTGGTGAAATACGCAACATGAGACGTAGAAATACATAACTTGGCAATCTAGGCGCATATTTAAATTAATCAAATATGAAATAAAGTTATTAAATTATTATCATAATAATTATTAATTAAAATATACAAAACAGTAAATTATATTAAAAAAAATAACGCTAATTAACACTCCTTAAAATATTTATTTAATTTTTTAAAATAACCTGAAAATAATTTACTAATAACCACAATGTAATGCCACTGGCGCGCCATAACCTGGGCTAAACGACGCATGCGTCATTCTATCGATCAACATTGATCCGTGCCGGCAAGTGCTGACCAATCCAATTCAAATGTATTTAAAACCACCTAAAATGATTGGCTAGCTTTGCTACATCAGCGCGCCAGGCGGTACAACCGATTATTATGCCATTCGGAATTCAATAGGAGAGGGAGTAGTTCGCATTGAACTACTGTTTCTATAGAGCGACACATAAAATTTGTATGCACATAATAGGTGATTACACAAGAAATAGACAAACCGTTGAATAGTTATGATGGTGTGATATTATATATAAATCACTCCACATTATTTCGGCACTGGGATATAGACACTTTTCTTCAAATCCTACTAGAACATTGTTCATAGCTCGTTAAAATGTTGATTGGGTACTTCGAAGTCCAAAAGGCATTCGAAAAAATTCATAATGTATCTGTAGAAAAAGCTGCCTTTTCAATGTATTTAGAAATCATTTCAATTTGGTGATATCCACTTGCAAGGTCTAATGTGGTAAAGTATTGACTGCGTCCTAATTTGTCTAATACATCTGTAATATTTGCAATGGGAAATTGATCTGGAATGGTTTTTTCATTTAATTTTCTATAATCTATTACAATTCTGAATTTTCTCTTTTCACTGTTGTCCATTTTTTTGAGAACTATCCATATCGGTGAATTCCATGGCGATGATGATGTTCTTATTATATTTTGTTCTAACATTGAATGTATTTGCTTTTTAACCTCTAATTTGTATATGTGTGGAAATCTATATGACTTTGTATATACTGATATGTCGCCTTTCGTTTTAATTTCATGTTTAACTTGATTCGTCAAGTTAACGGAATGTTTTCACAATAAAATATGTTTCTATATGCGTAGCACAATTTTCTTATTGCGTTATATTCTTCTTGACTGCAGTGTCGGAGGTCTAAATTTTCTAAGTTTTTCTTTTTTAAGTCGTTATAGTTTATATTTGTATCATAATTTTCGTCTTCGTCTATGTGCATGAGTTCTGAATTAAAGTTGTTAAGTTGAATACTTGCCAAGCAAGGTTTTTTCTTCTATATTATTTATCATTAATACTATGGCTTCATTGTTTTTACTTTTCCTCACTCCACTATACGCGGAAAAGTAATGTAATTGGTGTAAAGAAAAATTGAAAAAACAAAATTTTTTTGGGTTTATTTTTCGTTTTTCGGTCTAAAAACAAAAAAAAATGGTTTTCAAGAAATGTTTGCTGTGTGTGTGTCGTCATCGGAATTTATTCTTGTTAGCACGATAACTCAACTAAATTGTGTCGGATCGATCGGGTTTTCACTGATTCTGATTGGGGACGTCTCCCAGACGACACCTATTGATTGATTTGAGGTGGATAGAACACACTCTACCATGTACATGGGTCATGAGAAAGTACAATGGTGGACTATTTGGAAATCTTTTTTGTTAGCACGATCACTCAATTAAGTCGTGTCGGATCGATCGGGTTTCGACTGATTCTGATTAGGGACGTCTACCAGACGACATGTATTGATTTTGAAGTGGATAGGACACACTCCACCCTGCCCATGGGTCATGAGAAAGCACGGTGGTGGACTATTTGAAAAAAGTAAAACTATCGCATAAAACACATATTCTGCATTTATGTGCTGGTTTATTCTTTCTCGGCCACTCAGTTTCGATATAGAGATGTTCTACGTGCGGAAAAGTCCGTTTTAAGGTTTTAAAACTGTTTTTATATTTACAATACCTGCTAGAATTTCTGTTTTGTTTTCAAAAATAATTGAATTAAATAAAGCTTCGCCGTTATCTTGTTCTGTTGGAATTTTAATAATTATCTCAGTTTCTGGATGAAGAGTGTATTTATACTTCTTGTGATTTTTGTGTTTGGTTGGAATATTTTTTCCGTCAATAATTAATGGTATTTTTGCGTTATCTGTTATTAGAAATCCATTTTTCAAGTCTAAAATTGCTCCAATTTTTTGTAGAAAGTCTAATCTAATTAGTCCGTCGAAATTTTCGTTGAAATGGAAGATATGAGTGTGAACTGTTCCAGGTAGTTTTTGAAAGATTTTTGAAATTGGAATATTTGCTAAATATCTATGTATAGATATTTTATGTGGTGTTTTAATTTGGAAAGGGTCTACTTTTATTTTGTCCATATAATATGTTTTTACGAGTTTTTCTGTTATTAATGTTTTTGTAGATCCTACATTTCGATTTCTTGTTGAGGGATTATTTCTTTGAAGGGGTTTCATTTCCGAGGCTGGTGTAGTAAAATTTTCTTCTTCATAATATTCATATTTATGTTGATAATCGTCTGGGTAGTGTTCTTCTTCTTGTTCTTGTGCGTATACGGGGTCTTCATAATATTCGTCATCAATTGCTGTGTTTGAGTCTTCTTGCATGTGTAGTTCTTGTGCTGTGCCTCTTAGGTGAGTATTTTGATTTTGGTTTATATTTATGATTCTTCTTGTGTTTCCTGAAGAAGTGTCAATTGAGGATATGTTTGTTGATATTGGGAATTCTGAGGGATCGAAGGATTTTAACGTATAAAATTTTGAGGTCGTGGGAACTTTTGAGGACCTTGGAATGGTCTTATTTGAAAAGCTCGTTGTTGAAAGGGGTTATTTTGATTAAAATAATTTGTAGGTCGATGAGAAACCATTGGTGGACAAAATGTTGGGGGATTTTGTCTAGGTGGTTGTATAAGGGTTTGAGGATAGCTTGTTGATAGAATTTGTGTTCTTAATTGTGAAATATTTTTCTGGGGAGTTTGTCGATGACCAATTTCTTGTTGTCTATTGTAGTTCATATTTTCTTCTTCTGTGACCATATTTATCTCTTCTTCTAGTGTTTGTGGTCCTTTGCATCGAAGTAGATGACTTAAATGAGAATTGAGTCCTGATAGAAATGTTCTTAAGGCCATTTTGTTGTATAATTGATATTTCTCTAAACGTAAAGCTGGGGTGATATTAGCCATTTGAATTTTTGTTAATAATAAACTTAGTAGTGTAATACATCTATCCGCAAATTAATTTGTTGATTCACTATGTTGTTGTGTCAGCATCATTAATAAGGATTTTTCATTTCTTTGATCGCTAAAAGTATTGAGTAAAAGTTCTTTTATTTCGAAAATGTAACATTAAAAATTGAATTCTCGCGGAATTATTATCTGTTACGAGCATGGATAAGACGTTTTCACATGTGTCCCAAAAATTTGGGAGTTTGGTAGTATCCATCGAATTTAGGCATTAGATCTAAATAATCGCGAACTGAGATTTCTAATCTTGCCATGGTTTCGTTTTCTATATTGATTTGATTTATTGAATTTAAAGAATTTAAATCTGATTGATTAATATTTAGGGTACTAGAACATAATCTAGTTAAAGTTTCGTCATCAGAGTCTATCATAAATTTACTTACATGGAAAATATAAAAATGGCGAAAGTCATTATTAGAGGGCAATTTCTTGTCTGTCAATGTCTTGTCAGCTCCCTAAAGTCCCTACAGTGTTAATGTAACGCAAGGTTACGTGGTTTTAAAGATGTTTTCTTTTAAAGATGGCTTGTTGTGTGGGCCAACCTTTCCTGTACACGATTTAGGGTCACGTGTAGTCTTTGAAAAGAGAGTGCCTTGTCTTGCTTGCTTCTAGGGCCTATGTAAAATTTATTTCATAAGTGCAAAGCCTCACGGTGCTTCCGATGATAGATTACTGAGCTACTGGTGGTCTCGCTTACCGCTCTGGTTTGGGATTGTCCAGAGTGAGTACACCAGATTTTATATCTCAGGGTGTAAGGATAATGGAAGGATATGTATGACTAGGTATGCAGATTTGTTCTTACTTCTTTCTTCTTGGGGTTGTTGGACCATAGATGTGGTTCCTGGGGTTGTTGAATCAAAGGTATGACTCGTGGTGGTTGAACCAAAGGTATGGCTCCGGGTTGTTAAATCAAAGGTATGGCTCCAGTGTGTTGAACCAAGGGTATGGGTCCGGTGTGTGGAATCAAATATATGACTCCAGGTGGTGAGTGCAGGGCTTCTCGATTCGCCGAAGATACGATTAGCTTCCGGAATACGTTCGAAAACTTCAAGAAATCCTACCGACTGTGCCAGTTAAATTTTGGGCCGAGCGGATTTGGTTTTTAAAAACGATTTTTATTTTACAATTTTTTTAATGTCCGAAATTTAACATGAGAACATAATTAAATTACAAAGATATGTAACTGATGTTTAACTATGAACTAAACTTAGCAATAGCAAGCGTATCTATTTATAAACTATACAATGCAACGCTTGCATTTATTTATGTATGGAATATACAGAGTGGTTTAACATAACTTGTGTTAAAAAAGTGTTATAAAACTTTTATGCAACAATTTGGTAAAAACATTAAAATACGATACAGTTAAAAACCGGTCATAAAATAATTAAGTGATACAAAAAGTAAACATTGGTGTAAAATTTAAAATTAAATAAATTAATGGAATTAAAAAGTGACTATTAAAAAATGGTTCCCCGCCATATTGTGTGAACAACTATAACAAGAGACTACAGTAAAACAGACTACAATAAAACACACAACCCGGCGTTGCACTGATTGATCGGATTAGCGCAACCAAAGTTAATTTGGCGCGTTTTTTGGGGTTTAAGGCTTAAGGTTTTCACTTTGACAAACTTCTTCTAACGCTGCGTTGGTCTATGTATATATATAAAATATCCGAATAATTACATCGTCCAAGTTTGTCTAGAATGTCCGTAATATTGAGGAGTGGGTAACGGTCGTCGATTGTTTTTTTGTTTAAATGCGATAGTCAATGACTAATCGCCATTTTTGTTTTCCACTAGCATCAAGTTTTTTCGGTACGAGCCATACAGGGCTAGTCCAGGAACTACAAGAGGGTCTAATAATTTTTTCGTTTAACATTTTGCGGATTTGATCGCAAATTTCTTGTTTATGGACATGTGGGAATTGATATGAGCGGGTATAGATAGGGGTATCATCTGAAAGGCGAATTTTATGCTTTACGTCATTTGTGAATGAAAGAGATTGGTTAGGAGGTACACATCTTTGAAATCTTTACAAAGAAAAATTAATTGTTGTCGTTCTTCGACATTCAGATGATCAGTACGAATAAGTTTAGAAATGTTGTTGCGCTTAATTTGGGCTATGTTAGATTGTAAAGGAGATTTAAAAGCGGATTTTATTTCGAAATACTGCAGGGAATAAGCAGTAGTAGGGTCTTCAAGATAAATAATTTCTGTTTCATTTAAGAGGTTATGAATTTCGACTAAAGCTTGGTTATGTTCAGCTGTCGTGCCAATGGAAGGAATTTTAAGATTTCCAGAATTTTGTTCGGGAATGTAAATTTCTCCTGTTGTGATATTAATTGTAATAGTGGTGTGAAGAATTTCAAAAACATTTATGGTGATGCGTTTAGCAGTATCACGGGGATTTCGAAAATAAAGGGGAATTTGAAAATTATCTCCATAGCTGCATAGCAAACCTGGTTAGAAAAGTCACAAATGATATGAAATTCGGTAATAACGTCTAAGCCTATTAAACCGTGGAAGTAATTATGGAAATCCAATAGAATGATATTTATATTCTTATCAGAATTTAGTTCCGAAAACGCAGGAATTTCTGCACAGAACTAGGTTTGTTTTTGACCTAGGCATGTTTTAATTGTAGAAGTTTCTTTAAAAATTGTTTCGGGAAAATATTCCTCAATGATGTCAGGACGTATTAAGGATTTAGAAGAACCAGGATCAATTAATAATTTCATTGGCGGGTCATTAATTTGGATATAGGCAAGTAGGGCAATTAGATAAACTAGAAAAGCATTATGGTCTACGTCTGATCCGTTGCAGTTAGTGTATTCTGAAAATTTTCAGTCAGGATTTCTTCCTGGGGGATATCGTCGTATGGAATTTCGGAATGAAAATTCCATTCGTTATATCCATATGCAGTATCGTCAGAAATAGGTTCATTAATGTCATATTGAGGAAATACAGTGTTCTTCTCTGGTTGCTCGTCTTCGTTGTTATACAGTTCTTCGGAAATAAAGTTGCGGGGTTTGGTCGAATGTACGGATGTTTGGTCGAGCCGTAGTATGTGATTGAGGTTGTATTTGATAGTCGGGACACCGGACATTGTACTAGTGTAGGTTTATATGAAGTTTGTGGTTTATCAAAAACTTGCGCATTTGTGGGAAAATATTGCTTAATTGGTCTATGTTGTACATGTATAGATTGCGAAGGAAATTGTTGTGATCTATTACCTTGAGTATTGAAATCTTGACTTGGATGAAAGTTTGGGGATCGGTTACAAACATTTTGATTATTATAATTCCTTTGGAAATTCTGAAGAGGTTGATTTGATTGAAAATCTGGGAATGGTTTGTACACAGGTTGAATTTTTTGAGCGGGGAGTTGTTGCAAGCCTAACGATAATCTTTTAAATTCGTTATATTTTACTTGCTCATCTATGAACGAGATGGCAGTCTCAAGTGATGAAATCGTTGGGTTATTTCTTAAAATTGTCTCATAATTATTTGGTAAATTCATTTTATACCCATTAAATATTTGCCGTTCGTATAGGCTAATATGATCACGTTTTTCTTCGGGAGAAATATTAGATAATTGTATTTTAGTAATTAATTTAGATTTTAATTCGATTAAACGATTACCAAAATTTAGAAGAATTTCTTTTGGGTTATATCGTTTATATTGAAGTTCTTGTTCTAAAGTTAAAATATTTCTATTATCACTAAAATTTTGAATAAATAAATTTTTCATTTGTGGCCATGTCAAGAAATCGGGACAACTAGAAAGTAAAATGTGAGCTTTACCTTTAATTTTATTTTTTATTGCACTTAACATAATTTTAATGTGAAAAGGTTCATTAGTTGGATTAACTTCTAATAAATTTTCTACAGCATCAAAAAAGTTCTGTAACATTAACTCATCTCCATCAAAATTTTGACTAAATTCAACAAGATTTTTAACTTTTTGAAGGTATAATTGAGCCATGTTGATTTGTTCGTGTTCTAAATCTAATTCTCTAGTTTTAATTAATTGTCTTGGCGGAGTAGTTGGATAAGGTCTACTCATTAAAAAAGAAAATTAATACTAAAAAATTTACAAAATTGTTTCTTGAGATTTGTTCTTAACCTAATGAATTACGCCCTATCAATGTCAGATAAAACGAAATATCTACCTAGCTGAATCACAAATCATACCTATTTTAGTCAAAGGATATTACTTCGACGATTATTACTAGGGTTGTACAGTGACTATCTTAATCTATGTTCGAAGACAGAAAGGTATAGATAGTGCTAGGAAATACTCGGACGGTTTTTTCCTGGTCGATCTAAGCGGGGTTGAATGCTGAGATGTAGGATCGTTGCCTTCTAAAGGATCTGGAGCCCACCAGTTTCGCATAATGTCAGCGAGCCTGTGATGACAATCCTACCCGACTACGCTAGTTAACTTTCTTTCCTGATTTGATCACCCAAAAATAAACTTCAACGCCAAAATATTTCAGTAGCACTTTATTAGATTATTTAATATACAAAGATAAAAACTAATCTAACTTGGTTCCCGCTGTACATTCACCTGTATATGGACTCGGTGGATGTACAGTCAGCATTTTCTTATTAATGGCAATTGTTTAAACGGAATGTAACCTTAGGTTACGTATTTCATGTGAATGCTGGCTAAAAATAAATATAACAGTCTATTGATAACATTATATAATTATATATACAGGTATATATATATATATATATATATATATATATATATATATATATATATATATATATATATATATATACATATATATATATATATATATATATATATATATATATATATATATATATATACACAAGTTTATATACATTTTGACGACTTTCCTCATTTCCGTCACGTTGACTGAGGTGCACGTCTTCTACAACGTTCTAATCATCAGGAATTTCATGTTCCTGTCGTATCTATACTTCTGCTTTTTGTTGCTGTAACGTAATGCCATAATTCCTGTCAATTTACATTTGAGAAAATAGAAAAGCGTAATTTCTACTTCTAGGTACATAACCAAACATTATGTAAAAGGGCGTTTGTTCAATGGATTGTTAATCGTACTGTTAAAATCCCAACATATCCGTCCAACACAATTATCCTATCCATCAACTACGTCTGTGATGGCACTAAAAGCTGTCAAAATGGTTAATCATGGATTAAATCGTTCTACCTGGCCATAAGATCTAAGGGTCGCCGTTGCGTTATGTACTAAACGAATATTATATTTGTGACAAAAATCAGTAAATATTTTACTAGTAAATGCTGTGTCTCTATCAGTAATGAAACGTATCGGTACACCAAAAATTGAAATAATTTAGTCCTCTACGACATTTTCCACATTCACACTTTTGTATCTCGCACAGGTTTTGCAAATACAAATTTGGTAAAAACATCGATTGCTACGATAAGGTAAGAATTTTTTTACATTTAGTTTTAACAAATGGCCCCAGATGATCTAAATGCATAGTATAGTATGCATAGTGTGAGCCATATTTCGTTAAGAGCCGAGGAATTAAATAATAATGTAAAAAAATAAATAAAAATAAATAAACGAATTATAATATCAGGTTTAAAAATAAGCAGAGCGTAATAATATTCAAAGAATTTACTTAATTAATGTTCTAAAGATGAAGGTACTCCTGAGCAAAGTGACAAGACAAATGAGATACCTGGAACAAAACAATAGTCTGAGCAACTAATTCGCCGTATGGTTTTCTTTATCAAAAATTGCCTTTAATATGATTACATAGATCTTCATTAAAAGTTATATTATTTCTAAAGCTTAATTTATCGTTATAAAGCAATTTGTGTCTGTTACCCACTAGTGCAAAACTAAGGATACGCTAAGTTGTGCAAAGATTTATAGAATAGAAAACGAGGTAACAGATAAAAATGCACGGCAAACGAGACAAAGTGAATGGTACCCAAATCTGCCCCACGGCAATTAGTAATGCTGTATCATGACGAAAAGAGTCATTTTGCGGAAGGTAAAACTCTCTGGGTTAACGCAGCATTATTGGTTTCTGCCTATGAAACAATATATTACGAGGTACATCAAAACATGTCTACAATGTCTTGTGTCATAAACAATCATCTGGTAAACGGCCTGGATATTGCATCCCATTGACAAAGTGTCAGAGTCTATTGTAAGACGTAAGTTTATTTCCTTAGTCTAATTTATGGGCCCGCTGTCACAGCGACGCCGGTGACACCACCCCCATTAAGATAAGACCGGTTGAATATGAAATACACAGGCCAGGCAAGGAAATGATGCCAGCAAGCATATATTTTATAAACAAAAGCCTGAAGCCAATAGTCCCTACGTCGGTCGATTTATTATGTATGTGGAGTGCCTTTGTGCGTGCAGCTAAAAACAAAACTGAATTGTGTTAAAAATTGTGTTCTTTATAATAATTTCTGGATAATCATCAATTGGTGAGTTTATTCACTGAGCATTCCATTTTCTCCTAAATATCAAAATTACTATATCTTGACTGATTTTACGTTTAATCACTGAAGTATTCCATTAAAATATACAGGTCGAAAAAGGAAAGCTGAGCTGCGCAATCCTTTATTCCTATGTATCGCTATTACGGAGTGCTTGAGCCGTTTAGCGTGACCCTGTGATTTGCTCTGCGGAGTGCTTGAGCCGCTGGCATAATCCTTTCCTATTTTTACCTGACGGAGTGCTTGAGCCGTTCAGGTTGCTGTGGAGTGTTTGAGCCACAGTGCATCCTATATTTTTATCCGTTACCTAGCTTTCTATTATATAAGTCTTTGCACAACTTAGCATATCCTTCGCTTTGCACTAGTGGATGACAGACACTAAGTGCTTTATAACGATAAATTAAGCTTTAGAAATAGTATAACTTTTAGTGAAGATCTATGTGATCATAAGGATAGCTGAGCTGCGCAATTCTTTAATCCTATGTATCGCTATTACGGAATGCTTGAGCCGTTTAGCGTGACCCTGGAATTTGCTCTGTGGAGTGCTTGAGCCGCTGGCATAACCCTTTTCTATTTTTACCTGCCGGAGTGCTTGAGCCGTTCAGGTTGATGTGGAGTGTTTGAGCCACAGTGTGATCCTATACTTTTATCTGTTACCTCGTTTTCTATTCTATAAGTCTTTGCACAACTTAGCATATCCTTAGTTTTGCACTAGTGGGTAACAGACACAAAGTGCTTTATAACGATAAATTAAGCTTTATAAATAATATAACTTTTAATGAAGATCTATGTAATCATATTAAAGGCAATTTTTGATAAAGAAAACCATATGGCGAATTAGTTGCTCAGACTATTGTTTTGTTCCAGGTATCTCATTTGTCTTGTCACCTTGCTCAGGAGTACCTTCATCTTTAGAACATTAATTAAGTAAATTTTTTGAATATTATTACGCTCTGCTTATTTTTAAACCTGGCATTATAATTCGTTTATTTATTTTTATTTATTTTCTTACATTATTATTTAATTCCTCGGCTCTTAACGAAATATGGCTCACACTATGCATACTATACTATGCATTTAGATCATCTGGGGCCATTTGTTAAAAATAAATGTAAAAAAATTCTTACCTTATCGTAGCAATCGATGTTTTTACCAAATTTGTATTTGCAAAACCTGTGCGAGATACAAAAGTGTGAATGTGGAAAATGTCGTAGAGGACTAAATTATTTCAATTTTTGGTGTACCGAAACGTTTCATTACTGATAGAGATACAGCATTTACTAGTAAAATATTTACTGATTTTTGTCACAAATATAAAATTCGTTTAGTACATAACGCAACGGTGACCCTTAGATCTTATGGCCAGGTAGAACGATTTAATCCATGATTTACCATTTTGACAGCTTTTAGTGCCATCACAGACGTAGTTGATGGATAGGATAATTGTGTTGGACGGATATGTTGGGATTTTAACAGTACGATTAACAATCCATTGAACAAACGCCCTTTTACATAATGTTTGGTTATGTACCTAGAAGTAGAAATTACGCTTTTCTATTTTCTCAAATGTAAATTGACAGGAATTATGGCATTACGTTACAGCAACAAAAAGCAGAAGTATAGATACGACAGGAACATGAAATTCCTGATGATTAGAACGTTGTAGAAGACGTGCACCTCAGTCAACGTGACGGAAATGAGGAAAGTCGTCAAAACGTATATAAACTTGCAAGTAACATCGTAAGTACTTTACCAGGTAGGAATGACAACACTACCGTCAATGAAGTACTTACAGAGGAAGAAAGTCTTCCTGCCAAAGAACGTGCTCAACGTGATGCAAATAAGGAAAGTCCTCAAAACGTATGCAAACTTGCAAGTAACGTTTCAAGTACTTTACCAGGTAGGAATGGCAACACTAGCGTCGACGAAGTACTTACAGAGGAAGAAAGTCTTCCTGCCAAAGAACGTGTTCAACGTGATGCGAATGAGGCAAGTCCTCAAAACGTATGCAAACTTGCAAGTAACGTTTTAAGTACTTTATCAGGTAGGAATGACAACACTAGCGTCGACGAGGTACTTACAGAGGGAGAAAGAGTTCCCAACGAGCTGTACGAATGAAACAGTTAACTGAGAAAGTCAAAACACGATCAAAATCCGGTAAACTAGGTCATTTATTCTGATCACAATCTCGTAAGGACCCTCCCAGGATTTCTGCAATTTCGGAGATCGGACATTTTTGCGAGACGGATTGTATAACCAGACTAGGTCGCCTTCTTGAAAACCTTCAGTATTTGTCCTTCGGTCATACCTTGTCTTCATTCGGTCGCTTTCAAATCTGGTTTTTTCTCGCACGGCCTTATGAGCCTCCTGGAGATGTTTCTCCAGGGACTGTAGGTAGTCTTCGGTTGTCATCGCTTGATCAGTCGGTCTTCCGAACATTAAATCCATCAGGAGTCTTAACTCCTTGCCAAAGAAAATGCGGGCTGGTGTTTGCCCAGTAGTTTCATGGACAGCAGTTCTATAGGCCAACAGGAACATCGATATGTGTCGGCCCCAGTCGGTTTGGTGCTCGCTAACCATCATTCTCAAATTGGTCTCCAGTGTATCATTGAATCTCTCGACCATTCCGTCCGATTAGGGATGAAATGGTATTGTTCTGGTCTTTCGAATTCCGAGCAACTGACACACTCCCTGGAACACACCCGATTCAAAGTTTCTGCCTTGGTAGGAATGTAGTTCTAATGGAACTCCAAAGCGGCTGATCCAATTGTCGACAAGTTGCTCGGCTACAGTGGTTGCCTCCTGGTTAGGTATGACGTAAACTTCCGGCCATTTGCTGAAGTAATCCATAGCCACCAAGATGTAACGATTTCCCGATTCAGTGCGTGGAAATGGCCCGGCGACGTCGATAGCAATTCGCTCAAAGGGAGCACCGACGTTGTATTGCTTCATGCGTCCCCGGCGTCGAGTGTCTTGCTGCTAGATCAGACGTCTCATTTCCTGCACCAATCTTCTACGTCTGACCGACTTCCTACCCAGTAGAATCGTTTCTTCACTTTACCTATGGTTTTAGCTACCCCAAAGTGCCCTCCTCCAGTTCCGCCGTGAGCATTTTTCCAAACCTCGGCCACTCTATTCTTGGGTAGCACGATCTGTAGTCGATTCCTTGCACCATCCGGACTTTCCCAAACTATTTTCAGAACCCCGCCATCAATAACTAGTGAGTCCCATTGAGCCCAGTAACATTTCGTAATTGCGCCGAGGTCGCTGATATCCGCCCATAATGGTCTATTCTCTCCCGTTTCTTTCCAACGAATTACAGGCCCAATATATTCGTCGTTCCTTTGATCCTCGACTAGTATGTTAGCATCCCAATTTTCATCCGGTTGTACAGTTGTTAGGCAATAAGTCAATTGATAGAATCCTTCCTTTTGCTCCAGATTCAAACAGTGCTGGCAGTTATCATTTGCACATGGCCTTCTAGACATGGCGTCAGCATTGTGGTGATGCTTTCCAGCTCTGTACTCAATGGTGAAATCAAAGATCTGTAATCGCTGAAGCCATCTCGCAATTTGCCCTTCTGGATTTTTGAATTGGAGTAGCCACTTAAGAGAAGCGTGATCGGTTCTTAACAGAAATCTTCGTCCGTACAGGTACTTATGGAAATGCTCCAAAGTCTTCACTACGGCTAGAAGTTCCCGTCGAGTTACACAGTAGTTTCTCTCGGGTTTAGACAAGGCTTTGCTGAAATAGCCAATTACTTTCTCCTGTCCATCCTGTTCTTGCGACAGTACTCCTCCAATTCCCGTGCTGCTGGCATCGGTGTCTACGATGAATGGTTTGTCAAACTGTGGATAGCCTAATATTGGAGCTGTAGTTAGTTTTTCCTTCAAAGTTTCAAACGATCCTTCACAAGGTTCGTCCCATTGGAAAATAATTCCATCTTCTGTCAATTTATGTAGGGGCCTCGCGATATAGGCGAATCCTCGAATAAACCTTCTGTAGTACGAGCAGAGACCTAAGAAACTCCGTAATTGATGCTGGTCTTTAGGAACTGGCCAGTTGCGCACCGCTGTCATATTCTCTGGGTCAGTGCCTACGCCCTCTGCACTGATGACATGTCCAAGGTATTTGACCTCCGAGCAGAACAGATTACATTTCTTTGGGCTAAGCTTTAGCTTTGCAGCGGCCAACTTCTTGAAGACTTCTCGCACGTTTGTCAAATGTTCTTCAAAACTCTTTCCCAGGATGACTACGTCGTCGAGGTAAAGCAAGCAGATCTTCCAGTTTAGTCCTTGCAACACAGTGTCCATCAGTCGCTCGAAAGTGGCGGAGGCATTACACATACCAAATGGCATTACGTTGAAATGCCAGAGTCCATTTCCGGTAGTAAAAGCGGATTTTCCTTGTCATTCGGATGCAGCTCCACTTGCCAAAACCCACTCTTCAAATCCAGCGTCGAAAACCACTTCGCTCCAGATAGGCTATCTAGTGTATCATCAATCCGTGGCAAAGGATAACTATCTTTTTGAGTGACGTCATTAAGTTTCCTGTAGTCAACGCAGAACCTTGTTGACCCATCCTTCTTCCGTACAAGGACTATGGGAGAAGCCCATGGATTCTGAGAGGGTTCGATAACACCTTGCTCTTCCATGTTCTTAATTAAGTCGTTGACTTCCTCCTGCTTAGCCCAAGGTACTCTTCTGGGGACCTGCTTGATAGGTCGCGCCGACCCTGTGTCAATCCGGTGATAGGCCATGCTAGTTCGGCCAAAGTCGTTTTCGGAGAGTGCGAAGACGTGATTAAATTCTGCCAATAGTTTCTCTAGTTGTCCAATTTGTTCTTTACGTAGGTGGGTACTAGAGCGTTCTAATAATTCACGAAGCGCAGTTGGTAGTTGCTTGTTTCTATGAGCATCTTTTTTTTCTTCTACTTCGCAGTTACGAACTATTATAACCGTCTCGAACGTTCCTAACACTGTTCCTCGGGTGATCTTCTGCTCAAAGTCTTTCAAATTGGCAACTCTTACTGGAATTGTCTTCCCCGTCTTCACAAGTGTCCGTCCAGTTAAAATGGCTGTTTCTGTCAAGTCCGGATTATTAGGCTCCACCACTCCCACCAGTCCTCCATCAACGCCAGTTACTTCCACATGGAGCACACTTTCAGCATGAGTTGGTAACAGTTCATCTTTGACCACCACTACCCTGCTTGTGGTGACGTCGCTCCTGGGGTTAGTCATTACTATCTCCTGGCTTCCGATGCGCATTGTACTTGACCCTAGGTCCAGCTTGATGTTGTGTTCTTCCATGAAATCCAGTCCAAGGATGGTATCATCAGTTATGGGCGCTATCAGGGCCCGATGTACAATTCATATATCCCCTAATTGCAACTCTACGTCACATTCTCTTTGGATTTCTGTGGTTTCGCCTGTCGCTGTTTTCAACAATAGCTTATTTCTCAAGGGTTTTATTCGCCATGCAACCGCCTTAGAAGGTGGAATAAAAGTTCTTGATGCTCCAGTACCCACAAGCATCTTCGCACTGTGGCCGTTGATGGTGCCTTCGAGGAGCAGTGATCCACAGCTGTTGGCTTTGCTGATGACGATTGTCGATGGGGCTTGGTGAGAGAGTGCAGCCAACTTGCGACCCTTAAAGTCGGTTGCTTTTAGTTTTCCGACTGCCTGTCTCTGTTGCTCGCTTGATTCCCGTGAACTCGGCAATCACGTCGAAGATGTCCCATGCGGCCGCAATTCCAGCACCTTAGTCTGCGTGGCTCTCGGTCTTCTAACAAAGCCTTCTTCAGCTCCAGCAGTAAGTTACCAATTTGATCCTGCTTGGTCTCTTCCTCACCGTTGACGTCGGCCATGCGCACCCGCACGTGCCCTTTCGATGCTTGCTTTGCGGCCTCAAACTCTAGGGCGTGCGCTAATGCTTTACTGGGAGTGTCACGTCGTGACATTCTCAGCACCTGCTGCATGTCCGGGTCTTAAGCCATCGATAAATGTTTGCACGCACAGTTGATTTGCAAACTCCTGAGGTGCTGTTGGGTATGCCAGCTGTACTAGTCGGTCGACGTCTGCCCCAAATTATTGCAATGTCTCGCTGCTTCTTTGATTTCGGCTCTTCAGTTGCATTTGGTAGACCTGTTGCATGTATTTGTCACCGTAGCGCATCTCCATACGATCTACTATTGTTGTAAAATTCTGTTGACTTTCCGGAATAGATCGGAGTATATCGAGAGCCTCCCCTCTTAAGGCGACGATAAGAGCTATAGCCTTTTCCTGATCATCCCAATAGTTTGCGTAAGCAGCAGCCTCGAATTATCTTCGGTATATCGAAGATAATTCGAGGCTGGAGACCAAGGAATCGAACCATCAAAAGTTGGTGCTGTCACTCTGGCTGGCTGTTGAACCCCAGGTGCAGCACTTGTAGGACGTATTCTTGGTCGGTTAACCTCCCTTTGGATCTCTTCCACTTTTGATGCTAAGGACTGATTGGCTTTTTGTATCTTCTCGTCTATTTCTGCTTCCTGCTTAGCTAGCCCCACTTCTAGCTGTTTTATACCCGCTTCTACCTGTTCCATACTCGCTCCTAGCTTCTTTTCTGTTTCTTCCCATAAGACGTGGAGGTCCATCGTGACTTGTTCTTTTATCTCATCTTGAAACATTCTCATGGTATTGTGTACAGCTTTAAGTTCGTCTTTCATTTCCTCTTGGTCTACTTTCATTGCATCTTGGTGTGCTTTCATTTCTTGTTTCATTTCATCTTGTCCTGCTTTCATTTATTATGAGTTGTCGCAGTTCCTCCTGTGTCCATTTGACTACTGCAAGCATATTTGTTGCAGACACCTTGTTCATCCCCGACAGTTCTGAAGACCAGATCTGTCGGAGGCGGTGCTGATACTTGCCGCGGAGAGCGTTTTTACGACACCTACTTCTTGGTTGGAGCGTTGCTCAACACCCAAGTAGGCGTACGACTCTCCGGCATCTAAGTGATGTAAGATGCTTTCGTCTACGAGCTGCGTATCCTCTGCGTATTCCCGGCCCCGTCTTCTCTTGAGATGAACCAGTGCACATTTGTCCAACCCGAAGTCCATCCCGATCGCCTGCGTGTACTCCTGCACCACCCTCAGGGACTGGCGTAATTCCCTTTCTCCGGAGGCATAAAGTTTTAGGTCATCTATGTAAAATAGATGGGTGACTTTATGCCTCCGATCGCCGGGGGTGCCGCAGTTATAGCCACGGATTTTCCTGAGGGACACGGACAACGGCAACAGTGAGATGCAAAACAGAAGGGGGCTAAGGGAGTCTCCCTGAAACGCCCCTTCTGAACGACACCGGCTCTGTCCGGACTCTAGTATCACCCGATGTTATGGTAAATCGAGACCTCCAGAGCGGCATCAGTTCTTGAATGCATCTCACTACAGGACTGGGCACCACAAGGCATTGGAGCAAGTGAATTATTAGCTCATGCGATATCATATCGAATGCCTTGCGGTAGTCGATCCAGGCCATGGAAAGGTTTCGCTTGTACTGCACGGAATCCTGCGTGATACATCTGTCAATCAACAGATTCTCCTTGCAGCTAGCGACACCCCTCTTAGACTCTCGTTGTTCGTATATCCCCTCGTTGTTCGTATATCCCCTCGAAAACCGGCTCAACTGCTAGGAGTACTCGCGTGTACCGGAGTAAATCTCCGGTCTTCGGGATTAGCACGGTCCGCCCCTCGACAACCCAAGAAGGAATTTGCTGCTCCCCATTTAGCCAGGTGGTAAATATTCTGGCTAAATGGCGGTGAATACTAGATATTTTTTTCCACCAGAAGTTATTTATCCCGTCGGGACCTGGAGCAGCAAAGTTCTTAGAGCCCGCAAGAGCCATTCGAACCTCTTCCGGGGTTATCGGGTGGCACACTTGTTCTGGTCGCTGAAGACCTTCGCAGCAAAAGCCTTCAAAGTGTGTCAGGGCTGGAGTGTCTCTTTGGAGTGGGAGCTTCTGCTCGTACAGCGTCTTCCAAAAGTTTTCCACCTGATCTACAGTCGGTGGATTTTTGACAACAGGTTGAGGCGGCTCGAATAGGCGCGAGGGTTTTTGACGGAACAAATTATTTTCCGCCAGCCTCCGCGCCCGCCTCACTAGTGACTTATTGCATGTCACTAGCATCCATATCCTATCAAGGCAGTGCTGTTTGGTGGTACGCAGCACATCTTATTAAGTGTGTGATGGACGCGTCTTAAATTGGCGGCGATTCGCCATAATTTTTTCGTGAAAGGCCTATTTGCCGCCATATAGTCCATCACACATTGGATACGGGATACCTGTTGTCTTGCCGACTGGATCTTGGCCTCCATCTTCCGTACACGCCACTCCGCTCTCTCTCGCAGAGATGAAGAGTTGTTAGCCCTCTCAATATGAGATAAGCTCTCGGCGGCAGTATACAGGGCACAATTTATGTGCCAGATGTCGGCCCCTTGTGGAAGAGATGCTTGAACTTCAGCATCCACTCTGGCCAGGTCTTGTGGCCTAGGGGGTCTTATGCGATGTAACCCCCTTCTGGTACTGAGGCCCTCTACTATTGGTGGAACGGCGAAGACCGCATCGTTAACTGGTTCATTAGGCAGCCTTTCAGCTACCTCATTCGCCAATCGGGGCGCAGTCCTCACATAGCCCTTTCTACGAAGATAGCATACATAATCACGCAGATTCTGCGTCGTGAAGGCATCATGCTCTGGGTGTAATTCACACCACAGGGCATGCATACGTGCCATGTATCCCCTCTGTATGGGCTCACTGCTTTCATATAATTGCAGCAGGTCATCCCTCAGCTCGTCGGTCCACTCAAAGCGTCCATGTCTTTGGCGTATGTCGTTTCCAGGCAATCCATCCATTTGGGCCCCACCACCTTGCCCATGACCCCTATCCGAACGGGGTCGATCGTGGAGGCCTCCTCTTCTGTCTTTTGGAACAAGAAGTTTGGGCTTACCGGGGAGTTAGCCCAGTAAGCCGATGGCCGACACTAGAGGGGAATCTGTTATCCCCTCCCGGGTGCGCTGGTGCTGCCGGTCCGGTTTTGCACCCCAGCTGGAGTAAGTGGTGTCGCTACTTACCAAAGGCCAGATGGATGCTGTGCGTCCCCTACTGCTTATGTTTAAATTTTGTTGGTTAGAATTATTGTATCGACTATTATTGTTGTTTTAAATATTTCTATTGTTATTATTATTATTATTTTGATAAAAATTTTGTCTATTATAATTATTGTTGTAGCGATTGTTATAGTCATTATTATTATTGTATCTGTTTGAATTTTGGTGATTGTAATTATTATTGTTAGAATTGAAATAGTTACGATTATTATTGTTAAATCTGGAATTATTTTGATTAATATTTCTATTACGATTATTTACGTGGTGTGACTGTGAATTTTGACAATTTGATCTTTGTATGTTACGTTCTATTCGGTTTAAATACGCATGCAATTGATCCATATTGTGAATGGCAACAGTCTCCGATATCTCTGGCTTATAGTGACGTGCAATGTATAACACAATTTCTGCTTCCTGCATTTTCGGAGTTAGATATTGTGCTATTGTCAATAGTTTCAATGCATATAATGTCAAATTATTTGATATTGAATAATGAAATAGGGCTTATCGATTGTGCATTATCGCCCCAGAAATATCGTAATAACTTTTGCTCGAAACTGATATAGTCTATTATTTGGTCTTCTACTCCATTGAACCAAAATAGTGCTTCTCCTTCTAAATTTTCTCGAACGATTTGTTTCGTCTTTTCAAAATCAGCTTCATTTCTTCCATTTCCTCTACTTTCCATCTCTGATATTCTCTTGTTTAGTGATTTTAAATATACTATTGGATGTAGTTTATTAATTTTTCCACAAAATTTGTGCAGCTTGTTTCCCCATGTCATATTCTGTTGACTGTTTCTGTACCTCCATTTCGAATTTCTTCTACTCGTTGCACTTATTTGACCAATTCTTCGATTCTCTTTTCCGTTTTCTGTTTTTCTGTCTCCCATTCTTCCTTTGACATATTTTTGCATTCTTGTACTTCTTTCTTAACCAGTTCTATTTCTTCTTGGTTCTTGATTACTTTTTTGTCTAATTTTGTTATATTTTTTTCACATATCTGTACATTTTCTTCAATGTCCATCGTCTTTTGTACAACTGTGACTATATCCTGGGCATTTCTTTCTACTTCTTTTCTTAATTCATCCTTCCAAATCTGTTTCTTTCTTTATTTCATGCTTTATACCTTCTACTAGGTTCTGTATACTTCATGTCTTCTCTTTTAGCTTTTTCTAGTTTTTCGTCTAGTTTCACTAAGTCTTGTTTTCTGCTTTCTTATAATTTCTCTAGGTCTTGTTTTCTACTGTCTTCTAATTTCTCTAATTCTTGTTTTCTGCTTTCTTCTAGTTTTTTCTAATTTTTGGTTTAATTTTTCTAACTCTTGTTTACTATTTTCTTCTTGTTTCTCTAAGTCTTGTTTTCTGTCTTCTTCTAGTTTTCCTAATGTTTGGTTTAATTTTTCGTCTAATTTCTCTAGGTCTTGTTATCTACTTTCGTCTAATTTCTTGAAATTTTACGCATTCATTTCCTCTTGCCTTTTCATCATTTCTTCAAACATTGTCTGCCATACAGGTATCTGACCTCTTCCTTGACTCATCCTTTCTTTAGTCATACTTCCCTCTTCTGATTAAGATTCTTCTCCAGTATGTTTACCACTTTGAAGATCCATTTCCTTTTCTTGCTGTCTACTATACTGTTTCAACGATCGTTTCCACGACTTTCTGGTTTGTTAATGTTTGATTTTGTGGCTTTCACTATGCGAGTTTTTCGGCTTTACAAGGCCCCACGTTGGGCGCCATCTTTGTACTGATGTATATTTTTTTATAATATGTGTAATTGTTTAATAATAATATTATTTTATATACTTACTTTTTTATTAATTATTTTACTTATTCTTCTTTTATGCTCCGTTACTAGCTCTTAATTTTTTTTAAATAAGATTCTTAATCACAGTAGTCGGTTCAAAGCCATCATACCATTTAAAAAAATTATTTTAAATTTTATACATTTATTTAATGTTCAAATATTAAAATTGAAATTTGAGAATGTAATTAATATTTCTTGGTTTCTTGATATCAATTAATACTAAATAAAGGTGAATTATCAAATTTTCAAGTATTATTTGTCCTTTCTTTTATCCTTAAAACTAACCCTTTACCTTCCTATTGACTGTTAATTGTTATAATAATTTGTATCTAAATTTCAATAGGTATGTATAGAGTGTTGCCTATTTTAACATTTATATTTTAAATTCATACAGAAACCTACCTTTCTTACTAATAGAATTCCCTAATTAAGTGTTCTATGATCTATGATCTGTGAATGTTTATAGATTTATCGTCTTTAATATTACCTCACTTTTTAAGCAGTTCATTTTACGCACTTATTTTAATGTTTTTGAACTGGATAAGTCTTGTTTTATAATATATGTTTAATCTGATATAGGAAAGTATCTTTTTTATAATGAACCTTTTTTTTAGGTTAGGTAACGTTAATTTTATCGTACGATTTTATTATTCAATTATATGTTACATTTTTCATGGTTACTTTTTTAGCAATTTGCAATCTTATGCTTCATGTTACCGTTCTTTTAGTCAAAAACTTGCTCAGATTAATTTTAATTTAAAAATTTCTACTTTATTTAATATCATGAACTTATTAAACATTTAATAATCGGTATATTATTATATTATTCAAATTTCTATAATTACATTTACTGTGTGCTTTTGATTTTTATGTGTATTTAGTCATTAGAAAGTTTGATTATGTCTGTTTAGTAGCGTTTTATTGTTTATGTAATGTTTTGAATCGTCTATATATATATATATATATATATATATATATATATATATATATATATATATATATATATATATATATATATATATATATATATATATATATATATATTATATGCACGAAAGCATATAACGATTTTTAAAAACAATTTATATTCGAATTTAATTTATTTTTTAAAGTTTTATTTGATCTTTACATTACAAAAACAAAATGGTTCATAACGTCGTGTTATGACCGCGACTGAGCGAGTATGTTACTACAATACTACAATTACTACAGTTACTACAGTGCCGATGCGACCACTTGCTGTCGTTTTTATTGATTCATAAGTGCTGACACAAGTCAGGTGATTTACTAGTAAAAGAAGTTATTAACTTTCAGCAAGTAATCACGATCGTGACTTAAAAATATTATACGTTACAGATAGAGCACGAAGTGGTCTCAAAGCTGTAACGCAAGAGGAGATTACAATGGTTCTTATTTGAACATATTAAGCTACTGCAACAAAGTATAAGGGTAAATGAAGGTGAAGTTTAACAATTCTAAGTTCAATGAATAATTTTGATATAACAAATCCCCTTTTATATAAAAAGTTGGTGTTATACAACAACTTTTAATGTAAACAATAATAGTTAAATACAAAATATAAAATTGCAAGGTTTGCAAGGGTAAAATCACTAAAATGTGAGTAAGTTTAAACACTAAAGCTTTTTTTTTATTAGAACACAAAAGTTTTTCACTTTTCACTAAAATGTCAGTTCAATTCGATGTTTTCTGCTTGTACATCTTCTGGTCTGATGGAAGGTCGTCTTCTTGGTAGTATACTTCTAAAGGATTGAATTCTTTTGCCTAGTCCTGGATGAGGTGGTGGAGAATTTGGGCTTCACAAAGGGCATTGCTGTCGATTGGATATGCGAACAAATCGGGACATATTAAAGTTTTGTCCATAAGTGTTCTACATTCATGTGTATCGGTGATTGGAATGTACATAAGAGAATCATCATCTCTCGCGATATATTTTTGTGAGGTTGAAAGAATGTGATACAAACCAGTTCTATTGTCTAAAATTGGAATTGGAAAAAGTCTAAAAATTCTAAACGTTTCATGATCGACTAATGGGATCTTTAAAACAAATACTAAATCTGAGTGTTTGAAAAGCTTCTAATTCCATGATATCCAGATATTTCGCAACATTTTGAATTCGAGTATCTAGAGGTAAATTGTTTTGATGGAAATTATGTGCAATTTCTTGTAGTGACAAGATTAGTTTTTCAGGTGAGATTATTGAAGTGTGAATGATTTTTGATCGAGCAAAGGTGATTGAATTCAGTATGTTATCCAATTTATTTTCAATGTATAAATATGTTTCCATAAGGAGTTCGCATTTGTCTAGGAATTTTAAAGCGAGTCTAATTATTTTTATTTCGTTATTTGTGCGACGAATCGTATCTGAGATTAGTTTCAGATCATTGTTAAACGTCATTTCGTCAAACTGTAACTTTTGGATTGTTGTGTTAAAATTCTTGATAACAGATGTTGTTACGGAAATTTGATTTTTAAGTAAATTTTCAATCTGATGTTCTTTTAATAATTTATTTATACTATCAGTATAGTATTGACCGTCTTCTGCAAAGTTTCCGGTGATTGCTTTAAAAATTGAGCCAATACCATTTATAATTCCACGTTTATGTCGTGTTCTAGTAATGTCATAATTAAGAGATTCGAATTTTTCTCGAATTGTTCTTGAAATTTGGGTTAGTAAACTAACGTGAGTTTTACTTCTCCTTTAAATAGTTCCATGTTTTCATAATTTTCATGTATTGAATATAAAAGTCTGTCAAGTAGTCTTTCGATTTGGTCAAAAGTAATTTTTATGTCTGTTATGTTTTTATGTACCAGGAGGGTATGTCTGTTATGTTTTATGTACCATTTTTTATTAGTAACAACGAGGTTGTTTTCTTCATGATAGTAAATTTCTATCGTGTTGTCTATTGGTTTTATTTTGTATTGGGATCGTACTGTTTGTACTGCTGATCCGACCAGCAGGAGAAACCTGAAAATAATTTTAATTTTTATTTTCGAAATACGGTTTCAACCTATCGAAGTTTACTTTACTGTTTTGATTTGTTTCTGGATTGAAAAGAATAGCTGAATTTTGAAAGATTTCCTTTATTTCAAAAGGGCCATTAAATTTGTTGCCTAGTTTACTTTTAATTTGGGATTCCTTTACATAGACTTTATCGCCTATTGAGTATAGATGTGTTTTTTGTGAGCATGTTTGTCAAATCTTTGTTTGGCTTTTTCTTTTTGTAAATTTGTACGAGTTCTAGCAATTTTGTAATAGTGTGATATTTTGTTGTTCAGATCGCGAATATACTTGGTAATTAATTGTTCTTGATTATACAAGGTTTCAGGAGGTCTACTTTGGGTATGACCAAAGACTAGTTCATAGGGGGTAAATCCGTGGGTTTTGTTTACTGAATTATTATAGCAAATTACTGCATACGGGGTGATTGATAATGGGTGTTCGTTCGGATTTTCGGATTTGTTAGCTCTTAATCATTTCTAATATTGTTGCATGAAAACGTTCTAGTGAACCATTTGATTGTGGGTGATTTACGCTAGAGAAGGTTAATTTGATATTGTAAAGGGTACAAAGGTCCTTAACAAGATTGTTATTGAATTATTTTCCATAATCACAATGGATTCTGATCGGTGTTCCGTAATGTTGGAAATACAATAAAAGTGTATTGACTATCGATTTTGCGGATTGGTCTACGATTGGGTAAGCTTGTGTGAACTTTGTAAGTTCATCTCGAATGGTTAACAAATAATTTCTTGTGGGAATTTCCAAAACATCTACGTTAATTCGTTCAAATGGTGATCGGGGTGTTTCCGTTATGACAAGTGGATTGTCTAGATTTTTTCTCAAGATTTTTGTCTTTTGACAAGTTTCACATTGTTTTATGAAATTTTCTACGTCTTTCGTGAGTCCTGTCCAATTGTATCTGTTTTTAATTCTGCGTATTGTCTCATTGATACCTCGGTGAAGATTTGCTTTACCTGAATGGTTTTGATCGATTATGATTGGAATTTGTTCTTTGTCAGGGTTTTCAACTAAATTTTGACATATTGTAAGATTTAAATATCTTTGCCAGAAAAGATGAAAGATAGAATTTCTAAGCTTGCGAGTTCTAAATTATTTTCCACAAAATAAGTTTTTTTTCTGAGTCGAAAACATGTTGATCTCGATAAAGAGTGATAAATAAAGTTTCGATTACATTTTCAGGATCGAAAGGTAATGGAATGATGTAATATTTCCTGTTTTTGACTGTTTTATTGGAAACAATGTTGATTTTATTATTACAAACATTTGGATTTTCTTCAAAGATGTCATCTATTATTTTGTAATGAAGATCGGTTAATTTGTTTTGAATGAAAAAGGTTATTATGTCTTTATGACTTTTGTCTAGGAGTTGATTGTTGGTGAAACTTAATTTTGAATAGTCAATTAATGATGTTGTTTTGTAAAGATTAATAAATCGTTCGATTTCATTTCTGTATCGTCCGTGTCTTCGGAGTCTGAATTTGTAGATAGAATTTTGTTTTCAAATTGTATACATTTTTGGAAATTATTTATTTTGATGCGGCTAAATGCGTCAGCATTTTTGTTTATTTTTCCAGGTTTGTACGTTATTTCATAGTCATACTCTTCAAGCTTTAGACGCCATCGCGCTAAGCGACTACCAGGGTCTTTAATTGAAAATAGCCATGTTAATGGTCGATGATCTGTGACTAGCTGAAATTTTCTTCCAAATAGATAGGGTCTAAAGTGTTTTACGGCCCATACAATAGACAAGCACTCTCTTTCTATTGTAGAATATTTAGTTTCCGCTTTACAGAGTGTTCTAGAAGCGAATGCGATAGGTCTTTTATCTTTATAAAAGATCTTTTTAGCTTTAAAATCTTTTCCTATTGTGCCTTGTGATAAGACTGCGCCAATAGCAGAAGAACTTGCGTCTGTAGTTAAGATAAAAGTGTCTTCAAAATTTGGATAAATTAAAATTGGACTTGTGATTAAAGCATTTTTTAATTGTTCAAAGGATTTTTTACAATCTGAGTCAAAATTAAATTGTACGTCTTTTTGTAAAAGTTTCGTCAAGGGTTTAGAAATTTTGGCAAAATTGGGGATGAATCGTCGGTAATAACCGGCTAATCCTAGAAAAGATTTTATTTCTTTTGGATTCGTTGGTTGACGAAAATTTTCAATGCAATTTATTTTTTCTGGGTTAGGTTTTACTCCATCGGGCGTGATTAGATGTCCTAAATATGCAACTTCTTTTCTAAGAAATTCACATTTATCGGGCTGAATTTTAAGATTTGCGATTCTAAGTCTTTTAAATACTTCGGAAAGTCTGTGAATGTGTTCGTCAATAGTTGGTGAATAGAATTATGTCGTCCATGTAAACTAAACAACGTTCGTTCTGTAAACCTAAAAGAATGTTGTCCATTACGCGTTGGAATGTCGCTGGTGCGTTTTTTAATCCAAAAGGCATACGTAAAAATTCAAAGTGTCCGTTCTCTACAGAGAATGCTGTTGTTGGGATATCTTTTTTGTCTATTTCTAGTTGGTGAAAGCCATTTGCTAGGTCTAAAGTACTAAATAGGGAACATTTACCTAGTTGGTCTAGTAGATCTGAAATGTTAGGGAGTGGATGTTTGTCTCCGACTGTTATTTCGTTTAATTTTCTGTAATCGACTACGAAGCGCCATTTCTGTTTTCCAGAAGCGTCAATTTTTTTTTTGGGACAACCCATACTGGGGATGACCAGGGCGAAATAGAGGGTCTAATTATACCTTGTTTTAACATTTTATTGACCTGTGTTTTTACTTCCTCTTTATGGACATACGGGTAGCGATAAGATTTAGTAAATATCGGCTTTGAATTACCGGTGTCGATTGAATGTTTTATTTCGTTAGCGAATGTAAGATTGTCGCCTTCAAGATAAAATATATCGGAATACTCTAAACAAAGATCGGTAATTAGTTCTTGTTCCTCTGTGTTTAAATGGTCTAATCTTAGTTGGTTTCGAATTTCAAATATGCGGGCGACTACTGGGTAGTTGAATGTTTCTGAATTTTGATTACTGTTGTAAATATTTGAGTTTAATAACATTGAACTGTTTATTGGTTCTAAATTTAGATTTGAAAAGTCAATGAGTTTTGGTATGGCATTTGCGTTTAATACAGATGTACAAAATTCACCTTTGTTGTTAATGTGTACGAGTGCGTTAGGTAAACGTACTTTTTCTATCTCCTGAGCTGAAAGAATTGCGTCAGTGTTGAAAAGATTACAACGAAATTTGAATATTTGTTCGGTACGAGAGGCGATTGCAATTTTGTTTCAAAATTTCGGAATGTTTTTTGAATGTTGAAAATTTGTTGGACTATTTTTAGGAATTTGGTCTGGTAATTTGTCGGTTACTTTAAATAAAGGAACAATTTTGAAATTAGTTATTAATTGCATGTTTTTGATGTCTACAATGCATTCGTAATGTTCTAAAAAGTCCGAGCCTAATAATCCGTCGAATTCTATGTCGATGTCGTGTACATAAACGTTGTGAGGACTAAAATCGTCAAAAGGAATTAAACATGATTCTGTTATTAATATTTTTTGGTCAGTAATACCTTGAATTGAAATATTTTCGGGGAAACGATCAGTGTAATTTTGGCAAGTTTTTCTTTTAAAAATCGAAAGTCCAGCGCCTGAATCAATTCAAATTTTAAAAGTATTTGTAGCATCCTTGATGTAGTACAAATTTTTTGAATTCACTGTTAATAATGCGCTTAAAGGAATTTTTGTTGGCGGTTGTTTGCTTGTTCTTGTTGGTTTAAATTTAAGGTTCTCATTTGTGATTCGATTTCCACACAAATGTCCGAAGTTTGTGTTTGATCCGGTGGTTTGTCTAAAGTTTGGGGATCGTGAAAATTTTGATAACGGTAAGGGTTTTCAAAGTCATTCGTTTCGAAATTTTCGGTTTGATAGTTATTGTCATTGTCTTAATAGGTTTCGTCTTGAATATGTTCATATTGGTTGTCATAATCAGGTTGATAAACAGTATTATCATAGTAATTTGGATTGTAATTTTGGTCTTGATGAACGGTATCATCATAAGTAAAATTGTTTTGTTCATGATAGAAATTTTCATTCGTGTTTACATGATGTGTCCTATTATTATTATTGCTATTATAATTCGGGTTAGGGCGAATTACATTTGGTCTCTGAAAATTGGGGTTAGGCCTTATCGTGGAAGGTCTATTTTGAGGGTTGGTTTGTGAAGTATCTTGGTCTTGTGGTCTGGCTTGAAAATTTTGATTTTGGTTTTGAAAAGGTCTTTGAAAGTTTTGATTCGAGGTTGATGGTTGTGAATTGTTGTAATTTGGCTGAAAAGGTCTCGAAAAATTCTGAAATTGAGATGAATACATATTTTGTTGAGGCTTTGCTCTACATTCGACAGTAGAATGTCCTGAGCGTTTACAATAGTTACATATTTTCTTTAAATTTAAATTCTGATTTTGTTGAAAAGGTTTTTGTGAAAAATTTTGATTTGGTTTTTGTTGGCGTTTTTGAGTTTCAAAGTACGAAAGTTGTAACTCTCGCTTTATTCTAGCTGTTGCGGCTAGCATATTAGCTGGGTTACTTGCGCGAACTATAGATCCAATTTTTGGGTCTAAGCCAGTTAGTAATGTGTTTAATGTCATAGTCTCTATTAAGTTTGATTGAGCACTTTTCTGTTCCGCTGTTAAATTTGTCTTTTGAACTGCCGCGTGCATTTTTGCATTATGTGTCTGCAAACGCGATATAAAATTCAAAGCAGATTCATTACTTTGTTGTGATAGACGTTGAAGATCTTGTATTAAGGATGTTAAATCCCTAGAGTCACCAAAATGTGTCTCTAAAAGTGTTTTTATTTCATCCCATGTGGAAGGATTGCGCGAATTTACAAGCTCGGCTGCTTTTAATTTTAATTTATTTTTGACGTGTAACGTAAGGAATAATTTTTGATTGCCTACGGCCATACTGAGTCCAGTCATTACTGCATTCAAAAATGTTTGTAAAAATATTTGGTTACCATCGTATTCAGGAATGATGGAAAATATCTCGGACAGCTTATAAGGTTCGACTGTCTCATTTTGTTGTTCATCGTTAGATGATGGTGCCGGTGGTGGCATTTTGACTTTAATTGTTATTAAAAAGTGGATAAAATAGTAAATAAAATTAAATATGGTAGTTTGTTTTTTAACAAACTGGTCTGAATTCACAGAAATTAAATAAACAAAATTTGCTTTGTGTTGCAAATAAATAAATAAATAATGGTAGCACAAACGAGATGATTCTCAAATGGACTTACCAGAAGAATTTAGCTTCCATTCAGGTCCGGTCTGGGTCGTTACAGGTGAGGCAATTCCGTGTTCTAATAACGTTGTCCAACTGGGTGATGGGATGATTTTTGAAATGTTGTTTGTTGTTTTGTTGCTGCGATGACAGGGGACTACAAACAGTTAGTGCAGGCCCGTGTTCTCCTCGTAGCACTCCTCCTGTTGGTTTCTTTGTTGCTTTCTTGATGTTTGTTTGATTCTTGATTTTTTCTCTTCTTGAGCTGTGTTCTTTGATTTCACTTAGGAATTTGAATTCCACTACTTACTAGTGAGGCAAATTCGTGTTCTAATAACACGTGAAATCCTACAACGACTGCACTTTTTATATGCACGATAGCATATAATAATTTTTTAAAACAATTTATATTCGAATTTAATTTATTTTTTAAAGTTTTATTTGATCTTTACATTACAAAAACAAAATGGTTCATAATGTCGTGTTATGACCGCGACTGAGCGAGTATGTTGCTGCAATACTATAATTACTACAGTTACTACAGTGCCGATGCGACCACTTGCTGTCGTATTTATTGATTCATAAGTGCTGACACAAGTCAGGTGATTTACTAGTAAAAGAAGTTATTAACTTTCAGCAAGTAATCACGATCGTGACTTAAAAATATTATACGTTACAGATAGAGTACGAAGTGGTCTCAAAGCTGTAACGCAAGAGGAGATTACAATGGTTCTTATCTGAACATATTAAGTTACTGCAACAAAGTATAAGGGCAAATGAAGGTGAAGTTTAACAATTCTAAGTTCAATGGATAATTTTGATATAACATATATATATATATATATATATATATATATATATATATATATATATATATATATATATATATATATATATATATATATCCCGTGTGCGGTTGCTGGAACCGCCATCGGGCGCCTCCCCGGGTTGCGGATTGGGGAACACCCGCCAGATATGGCAGGTACCGGGGAAATAAAATATTCGGAGTGGACAAAAAACCAGCAAAAAGATCATACCGTAAATCCAGACGTGGTCTGGAAACGGGGGCTGCGGCGTTTCGCCGGAGCTGCGAGTTTCTTGAGGAAGCTCTATAAACTACCTCAAGCAAATGTTGAGATGGAGTGTAATTAGAAGAAACTCCCTACCAAAAGTTGAATATACCGATGTAAGAACTAAAAACCCAGAAGCTATTGTGCATATTACGGACATTGATGCTACTGTTACGGAAGCGGAGATAAAGGAAGCTTTAATGAACACCATAGGCCATGTATCTGTGAGATAAAAGTAACATCTTTAAGGCCAAACCGCGATGGAAACCAGGCAGCCACAGTGGTAATGCAGAATGGATTCGCAACAGAGCTTGTGAAGATAGGTAAAGTACGGATAAGATGGAACAACTGTATATGGAACTGAATACGACAAAGAGTGGAGGTCCTCAGATGCTATAAATGTCTAGAGTTTGGACACAGAAAACAAGACTGTAAGGGGGATGACCACTCAGATGTTTAAAAGATTGCCCAAACGAAGCATACTGCTCCAGTTGTAAAGTTGAGAAACACAGAGCCGACCAGACAAAGTGTCCATATTTTAGGAAATTAATAAGTAATAGAGAGAAACAATTCTCAACTGATAGTGTATTTGAGCATGAAGAGCCGAAAAAATCGAGCCACTATGAAGCATGGCAGGAGAGGAATAGTATTATAATAAATGACCCCTACAAATAACCTAAAAATTCTTCTAAACGAACCTTAATCGCAGGAAAGTAGCCCACGACGCTATTTCCGTAGTGGCAGCAATACTGAACATAGACATGATAGTAATTGGCGAACCAAACTGGACGACTGTAGAAGGATCAAACTGGATTAAAGATAGAAGGTGCGATGTGGTCATACTTTTTAGAAATAAAAAAATCGAGGTAAAAGAAGTTTATGCAGAAGACGGGTATGTATGTATCGAGCTAAGGGATTGCAAGTATACTGTTGCTACTTGTCTCCAAATATTTCACTAGAAACCTTTAAGATTAAAATCGATTGCCTCATGCATGACATCAATGAGAAGAATGGAGAAAAGATAATAATGGGGGACCTAAACGTAAAATCGCCCCTATGGGGCTCACCAGTAATGGATGCGAGAGCTGAGTATCTCGTGGAGTGGATGGCGACACTTAATATTGTGGTACACAACACAGGCGAAAATCCTAATTTTATCAGAGGCAACACGAGCTCCTACATAGATATCACCTGCTCTACAGAACGAATAGGAAGAGACATTGTGAAATGGAAAGTTCTAGATGGCGAAACACTGAGTGATCACGGCTATATATATTTTGAAATCAGGGGTCAAGGATCTCCCTGGCGACCAATTGAGAAAACAAAGGTTATAAATGACTGGGAGCTCTTTAAAGCAAATCTAGAATGGAGACTAGAAGCAAATGGTATAAACCAAGAAACTCCAGAGATGTGTGCTGAAATAATCCAGGATGCCTACAAAAGTAGCATATTGTATACTGGAAACAGGCCAAGACAAAGAGTGCCTTATTGGTGGAATGAGGATATTGAAAAAAAAAAGGAAAGAATGTATCAGCATTAGGAGGAAACTAACGCGTGACGCCGAGAAACGGGATAGACGACAAAACACAAGAAATGTACAAAACAAAAAAACGCCAATTGCAGAAATTGATAAAGTCGTTGAAAAACACGCACTGGAAAGACTTGTGTAAAAAACTAAATGAAGATATCTGGGGAAAAGGCTATAAGATAGCCACAACGTCTTTAACAAATTTAACACCTTATGTACCAAGTTTGGAAAAGAAAAGACAGGTAGTGGAGGTATTATTCCCAAACAGACAAGATACTTCGAAAGAAGGCACAGTAGAGGAAAATATAAATGTTTTACAGAAAATGAGCTTAAAGCCGCAATTGAAAGCATGAAAAGTGGAAAGGCACCTGGACTTAATGGCATACCACCGTAAGCCATCAAGGAAGTCGTATTGATAGCACCAAAGTGTATACTGAGTGTAATGAACATCCTGCTAGAAAGACAAGAATTCCCTACAGCCTGGAAAATAGCAAAATTAATTCTGGTACCAAAAGCAGGAAGGACCTTAAATGACCCTTCGGCCTTAAGACCACTGTGTTTACTAAATACGCTGAGTAAGCTGTACGAGGCATTGATACGAGGAAGACTGGTAATAGAATTAGACCCTGGGGAAGGACTGTCCGAAAACCAGTTCGGATTCCGGAAAGGCAGATCAGTCATCCAAGCTGTAGGAAAAGGTGCAAAATATAGTAACATCGTGTGGAAATAAATGGTGTGTGCTAGTAACACTAGACGTTAAAAACGCCTTTAACACAGCGGGGTGGGAGATCGTTATTAGAGAATTAATCAATATTATATCGGCATACTTCAAGTACAGAAAACTATACATTGACAGAAAGGAGACGGTGAATATCACAGCAGGTGTCCCACAGGGCTCGGTACTAGGGCCGACCCTATGGAATATTCTATATGATGGAGTGCTGAGGGAAGACCTGTGTGAGGGCATAACAAGTATAGCCTTTGCAGACGACTTGGCCATATTAGCTTGCGCTGATAACATAAATTAATTTTCCGCGTAAACGAATCCTTGAGAAGGGTAACTGTATGGATGAGAGCCCACTGTCTAGAGTTGACGCCCCAAAAAACTGAAGCTATAATTTTGAAAGGCCCATGGAAACAAAGAGCAGAAGTTTGTTTTAAACTAGAAAATGCCACAATAGAACCGGCAAGAACGATAAAATACCTAAGAATAAACTTCGATGACAGGGGAAAATTTGGCAATCATGTGGAGAAGACGGTGACAAAGGCTGAGGCAAGGATCGGTTCACTAACAAGAATTATGCCAAATATTGGCGGGCCTAAAGCTCGTAAGCGAGAAGCGCTATGGGGAACGGTGCAGTCAATCCTACTGTTTGGAGCGCCGATTTGGTACAGGGCAATGACTCTAAGGAAGTATAGAGACATGATGATTAGAACTCAAAGGAAAGTGTTATTGCGAATATCATCTACATATAGAACCATATCTACCAAAGCAATCCAAGTAATAATCGGCATCCCGCCAATTGAATTATTGGTATTGAAAGGCGATATCTACATGACCGTCCGGATGGGCAGATTCAACAGGCCAAAATAGCAGATCGGCAAATGACTCTTGACAAGTGGCAGGAAGAATGGGGGGAAACACAAAATGTTGCATAGTGGACGAAGCTGTTAATCCACGACGTCAGGAGGGTGCGATGTAACCAACACAACATAGACTACTACATGACACAAATACTAACGGGCCATGTATGCTTCAAGTTATTTGCGCATCGCATCGGCAAGGCAAGGATTTAGGATGTAATCACTGCGGAGCAGAAATAGACACATCGGAGCATACTTTCAAGGTGATGCGTGGCGGGCCGAAAGACGAAAAATCGAATTTACGACTGGAGAAGTCCTAAATGTAAATAACTTTGCTGAAATAATCTGCAGGAGAGAGGAAAACTGGCGTGCTGTGAAATTCATAAAAAAGATTATGGAATGTAAAGAAAAAAAAAAGAAAGAACGAGACAACAACGAGAACGTAAATATATATATATATATATATATATATATATATATATATATATATATATATATATATATATATATCATCTATCTATCTATATATATATATATATATATATATATATACATTTTTTACTAAAAGCCAGTCCAGTTACCGCTTTCTGTAGCTCCGACTCACACAGAAGGTGCGCTGGTAATACCAGTAATCACTCCTCGCGTCCGTTCGGTTAGCGATTACTGGGTCGAGTCGTGTGCCCTGAGTAGACGAAGCGAACTGAGAATTACGGCCTTCTGCATACGACCGGCTAAGATTTCTGCCGAGTTCTGGCATGCCGATATGCTCTTTAATTCTGAAAGCAGTGTACCTCTCGCTCCACCAAGGGCTCCTACAATCAGTACCTTAAGTTTAAAAAAATGGTCTGGATAGAGTCAGCGGAGTTCGAACATTAAGTCTCGATATTTTGTCCTTTTCTCCTCCCCTTTCAAAACAATATTACCATCACCGGGTGCTGAGAACTCGATAACGAACATTGTCCTAAGTTGGTGGTCGAGGAGGACTACGTCTGGCTTGGGTGGGAAATGAATAGTTCCAATATATTCGGCACTTCTCGTTTTCCACAACGGACTCAATATCCCCCAGAGCGTGAGGCAGCACTGGTGTCTCGTCTATCTGATACGAGTGCCTTAAACGATAATAAAGCACCGGTAACGCTGCCTTATGTCTATGGATATAGGCCGAGATTGCATATATCGAGCAAGGCGACAGTAAATGCATCAATGTCTCCGGCGCCCTGCGGCGGGCCCTGCGACTGACATCAGAGACCTCCATACCCATGACAGGACTCCGATAGACGAGCGTGTTAAATACACCATCTTGGCAAGCTATGATTAATCCCTCGGTCCCTGAATTGAGCCCTTAAGAAAGCAAAGGTCAGCCTTTCGAATAAGCCCAGGGCTTCCATATTCTTATAGAAGACCCCGTGCACGGGCTTATCCTTGTGAAACTGCAGAGCTCTTAAATGCTCTGCAGCTTTTACTTGGGCTTTTAACCGAACGGGTTTCAACTCGGTGACAGAGTTGTGATTGGCCCGTTCGGTGTCGAAGACGAGACCGAGATCATCGACTACTCTACGTGCTGCCTTAAATAAAAATGCTCCTATCCCTGCATGTTCGTGATCTCGGACCATGCAGAGAAGGGGATCCGAACTCTTGATAACTTTATAGACTCCATCCAGAACCATCCTGTTATGGAGACATTCCAAACTCAAGAGTCCACGGCCTCCGCGATGTTATGGGATATATAACCGTGGAACAGACGATCTGGGATGCAAACTCCTACTGAGATGCATCCTTTTTCGGGTTACTACGTCGAGTCGTCGCAGCTCCTCCCGTGTCCATTTGACTACTCCGAAGGAGTAGACAAGGATCGGAACGGCAAGCATGTTTGTTGCAGACACCTTGTTATTCCCCGACAGTTCTGAAGACCAGATCTGTTGGAGGCGGTGTTGATACTTGCCGCGGAGAGCATTTTTTACGACACCTACCTCTTGGGTGGAGCGTTGCTCAACACCCAAGTAGGTGTGCGACTCTCCGGCATCTAAGTGGTGTAAGATGCTTCCGTCTACGAGCTGCGCATCCTCTGCGTATACCCGACTTCGCCCTCTCTTGAGATGAACCAGTGCACATTTGTCCAACCCGAACTCCATCCCGATGGCCTGCGTGTACTTCTGCACCACCCTTAGGGACTGGCGTAATTCTCTTTCTCCCTATATATTCATATATATATATATATATATATATATATATATATATATATATATATATATATATATATATATATATATATATATATAAAGGGTAGTCCAACCAAAACACACGATATTAATTGTAAATAAAACAAAAGGTTTTCAGAGAATTATCTTAATATTTTTTATTATGATAGAAGGATCTATGACAATTATGTGTGAAACAAAATATCTGCCAAATGCTCGCCACGGCTTCGGTGGCATACCTCTATCCGATGGTCCATGTTTTCAATGACTCTGAAACATAATTGAGATTCAATGTCGTTAATGTGCCGAATTATCTCATCCTTTAGCTCTTGAATTGTTCTTGGCTTATTGACGTACACATTTTCTTTTAAATATCCCTAAAGAAAGTCCAACGGTGTCAAATCACATGATCGTGGCGGTCAATTAACATCGCCACGACGTGAGATAACACGGCCATTGAATTTCTCGCGCAAAAGTGCCATTGTTTCGTTGGCTGTGTGACAAGTGGCACCATCCTGTTGAAACTACATATCGTCCAGGTCCATATCCTCAATTTCTGGCCACAAGAAGTCCGTTATCATCTCGCGATAGCGAACACCATTCACGGTAACTGCTTGGCCGACCTCATTTTCGAAGAAGTACGGCCCGATGACGCCGGCAGCCCATAGACCGCACCAAACAGTCACTTTTTGTGGATGCATCGGCTTTTCAACAATCACTCGTGGATTCTCACTTACCCAAATGTGACAATTCTGCTTGTTAACGAATCCACTGAGGTGAAAGTGTGCCTCGTCGCTGAAGATGATTTTCTTTGTAAAGTCACCATTCACTTCTGTCTGTTCAACCAACCATTCGGCGTATTGACGACGCTTGAAATGGACAGTAGGCTTCAGCTCTTGAGTCAATTGAACCTTGTAAGCGTGTAAATTCAAATCTTTATTCAAAATTCGCATCAGTGATGTTCGTGAGATGTTCAATTGTTGGGCTCGACGACGAGTTGAGGTTGACGGCTCTTCTGCTACACTATCCCGAACAACAGCAATGTTTTCCGCAGAACGAACTGGGCGAGCATGCACAGGTGTTTTCACATTTCCTACAGACCCGGTTTGCTGAAATTTGCGCACAATTCTCCCGATTGTGGACACATTTGGTCGATTATGCTGACCAAAAAAGTCACGAAGTGCACGAAATGCATTTTGATTTGAACGCCCATTTTCGTTAAAGGCTTCAACAATCTTAATGCGCTGCTCAATTGTGTACCTCTCCATGGTTGAATTTGTCAAACACTGAAACAAAGAAATGTCAAATTAAGTTGGGCAAAAGAACTTGACGTTAAGGTGTGACTCACAATTAACATCGTGCATTATGGTTGGACCACCCTTTATAATACCTTAACTTTATGCTGGAATATTTTTGCATCAATATGTATTAAATTCATTTGTTCTGTTTGTTTGAGGTTTTCGTCTAATGAAATGAATTCACCCGTTCGTAACTACATTCCAACGTGTTCGCTTTTAGTTTGCAGTCTAATAAAAATTTTGGCTATCGTCAGTATTAGAGTTCTGACTATCTTCCCTCACACTATTGGAATTTTCCCTATCGAGAGAACGTGTCCTACGTGGTGATGTCTCTCGTTCTATGTCTCGCCTTGTCTGGGATCTGTCTAATTAATCACCAGCACGTCGGTACCTGCTGAAATGTACTCGTCTTGTCGTCGTGTATTATTATGTTGTGTGTTATTGCTATTACCATTTCTATACGAATTGTTATTATTAAAATTTGAATTGTTATTATACCGATTATAATTGTTATTGTTATTTCATCTTGGAATGTTTAAATTTTGTTGGTTAGAATTATTGTATCGACTATTATTGACTAATATTATATATTGATTGTCGAATAACCAAACTCTGAATAGAGTTTGGTTATTCGACAACCCGTTACTCCTCTCCATCTTTTATTGTGCTAGTTTCTTGCCCAGCCATTGATGCGGTCTCTCATCAGATTCCAACTTATTCCCACTGCAGGTTCTGGTCCATAGAGGTTTTCCCTGGTCCCTAGTCTGGCAAGGTCATCTGCAATTAGATTTCCCTTAATGCCATTATGCCCAGGTATCCATAAGAGTTCCACCGGTCCCTTCCCTGCCAAGTGGTTCAATGCTTCATAGCAATTATAGACCAGCTTCGAGTTTGTCGTTCCTGAATTCAGGGCTGCCAACGCCGCCCTGCTATCCGAGCAGATACATACCGATTTTGGTCGGCCCCCAGAACACCGTATGTAATTCCAACTAGCTCGGCCTGGAGTGCGGTAGTGTATTTGCCCAAGGGGAAGGTTTTACCTATCCCGTCGCGTCGCCTATACACCCCCGCACCCGCTATGTTCCCACACTTGGCTCCATCCGTGTACCGGATGTCTCCATTGAGCGGCAATCCAGCTCGACCCTCCATCCAGTCGGTCTTACTGGTGAGGGTGATCTTATATTTCTTGTCAAACAGGAAGTGGACACCTGTACTGTCAGAGGGCATCCATAGGAGTCCCTCCTCAGCTAGCTCTCTTGAGAGTCTTCAGGTCCCTTACCTTCCTATTCATGTTTCCCACTATGTGTATTGCCTTTGCGGCTTCCGCTTTCAGGGTGACATCAGGAGGTGGTATCCCCGTTAGTATCCCCATCGCCTCGATCGGTGTTGGTCTTGGGGCTCCGGTTATACTTCTAAGAATCAATCCTCTTAGCTTGTTAAGTCGGTTGGCTTCCGACTTTAAACAGGCTCTCTCCCACCAGACCAGTGCTGCATACGTCAGTCTGGGTTCGATAATTGCCTCATACATCCATTTCATGCTTTCCGGTTTCAAGCCCCAGCTATTACCAATGGCTCTTCTCAGTTTCCAAAGTGTTGCTGTGATCTTGGAACATATGTGACTTAGATATTTTCCCCGTGACAGTTTCCCGTCCAGGATTACTCCTAAGTATTTCACTTCGCTATTATAGCTTAGTTCTTGGCCACCAAGTTTCAGCGGACATGTTTTGTTCCACTTATGTCTCTTGGTGAACACCATCACCTCAGTCTTAGAGGGATTGACCGAGAGTCCTGGACCAATTCCTAACCATGTTTAAATAATCGGTATAATAACAATTCAAATTTTAATAATAATAACAATTCGTATAGAAATGGTAATAACAATAACACACAACATAACAATGCACAACGACAGACGAGTACATTTCAGCAGGTACCGACGTGCTGGTGATTAATTAGACAGATCCCAGACAAGGCGAGACATAGAACGAGAGACATCACCACGTAGGACACGTTCTCTCGATAGGGAAAATTCCAATAGTGTGAGGGAAGATAGTCAGAACTCTAATACTGACGATAGCCAAAATTTTCATTAGACTGCAAACTAAAAGCGGACACGTTGGGATGTAGTTATGAACACCCACGTGAATTCATTTCATTGGACAAAAACCTAAAATAAACAGAACAAATAAATTTAAGACATATTGATGCAAAAATATTCGAGCATAAAGTTAAGGTATTAATAGACAGCGGATCTGAGGCATCTTTAATAAATGAGAAAATAGTAAATAATATTCCAAATTTAAAATAAAAAATTATTAAAATTCCTAAACTAAATTTAATTGGGGCCAACAGTAAAAGATTGTATGAAGTTAATAGAATTATACATATCACATGTGTGAACATCATGAACATCAACAGTAAAATAAAGTTAAATGTTCAATTATTAATTGTACCGACACTAGAAAGCGACATAGTAATGGGAAACGATGAACTCGATAAACACAAGGTTATAATCAATTATGAGACACAAATAATTAAACTTTATGGTATGGAGATTCAATTTATAAACTTAAATAACAAAACAACAAATAAATTAGCAGCAAATATAGGAAAGTTAGGTAAGTATGAGAGTTGGATAATGAATGATGATATAAATTATGATGAAATAATTATGGATAAGAATGATGAAATGGTAGATAGAGAAGGTCATGAAGAATTAAATAATAAATATTATAATTATAGGTACGATGATGATGATGATGAGGTAGATTTGAATAGAATGAAGTTAAGAAAGATAATTAAAAAGTACGAAGGATTAGTTAAAAAAAGAAATGAGAGTTGCTGTTAACTATGTGCACAAAATAGAAGTTAAAAATATTGAAAATTTTAAGGTAAAAATATATCCCATACCATACGTTACAAGGATAATGTCAAAATTGAAATAAACAAATTATTGCAAGATACAATAATATCGAGGAGTCGAACTTCATACATCAACCCACTAGTTGTCGTAAAGAAAAAGAATAGTGATATCAGATTATGTCTAGACGCCCGTACAATAAACAAATATACTACTTCCCAATACAAAGCGCCTTTGTCTATGGATGCTATTCTAGGAAGAATAACCAAAGCCGAATATTTTACCAAAATAGATTTAAAACACAGTTTTTGGTTGATTCCATTGGATGAACAATACCGTAAATATACAGGTTTCATGATCGACGGAGAGGTGTATCACTTTAACGTGGTACCTTTGGTTTGCCAGAGTGCTTGTTCAGCTTTAGTAAGAGCATTACATCAAATTCTTATACAACCATTTCGTAATACATTACATTGACGACATATTAATATTTTCACAAACTATAGATGAACATTATAACCACATAGAAATTGTACTAAAAGAACTTAACGATGCGGGACTAAGAATTAATACAGAAAAATGCGAATTTATCAAACATAAAGTAAAAATATATATATATATATATATATATATATATATATATATATATATATATATATATATATATATATATATATATATATATATATACAGGGTATATATACAGGGTGAGCCACGGTGGATGGAGTATTAAAAGTATATGGAGAACGGATCTACTGATTGGTTTGAAATTTTAGTTACCAAAATAGTCGAGTATGATCTATGCAACTGAAATATTTTCGAAAGTGCGGTGTTGCCACTTATACGTAAAACTGGCAACATCTTCGTTATTTTAAATAGAATACCCTGTATATTTTTGCATTTTTTGGATTATCGTCTCTTTCTGAGTAACTTTTGTTAATATTTCCCTGTATCTATCTCAAGCCGTTATCGAGATAATAATTCTTTTCTGAATTTATTGCCAAAAATTTTACTTTCAGTAAATTGTGATTTCTCCTACCTACGCAGCAATTAAAAGATAATTTTTCAGTTGTGGCTAGGCCTGGGGGCATTTTCTTCATTAATCAAATGTTTCCAATATCATACAGGGTGAGTTAGAAAATGCTTTCTATAAGTGACAGAGAAATGCACGAAAGTCAATTTTTTTTTAATGGAATGCCCAGTATATTATTACTAATTCGGAAAGGTGATACATTTACCTATTTAGAAATGTTAATATACCCTATACCTAATGTGCACCGTTTTCGATATATAGGTACTTTTCTGTAACCCTTCCTAGAATATTACATCTTTTGGTATGTTGTCATAACGGGTGGGCCATGACATTTTTATTTTATCATTTTGTAATGACAACAGACATGCTATTTTTCTAAATAAATTTGACATTAGTAATATTTGCACTTAATTTGAATAGCTGTTGCACAAATATGGCAGAAAATAATTATACAAACACAGTTTTAATGGATTTGTTTATTATTTATGGTCAGTGCAATAAGATTATCAACAGAACTTGTAGAATATTTAATGAGAAATATCCGAATTTGCCGCAGATGAACAACAGAAAGTTTCTACGAATTCAGAGGAATTTTATAAATTTTGGTTCGTCAGTAAGAGAACAATAACAACAGTGTTAGTATTAAGACAAAATAATACTTAAGCAGCAATAACAGTAATAAAGGCTATAAGTAGCAATAACAAATAATACCAATAATTAATAAAATGTATAAAAATCTTAAAACTATTGTAATAATTGTTCGAAATGTTGACCGTTAACTTCCAGACACTTTCATATACGACGATGGACAGCGTTTGTTGTAGCAGCTCTTAAATCAGCGAGGTCCAAGTTTTCAATCTCTTGAATCACTCGACGTTCTAGTTCTTCTCTGTTGTGGACTGGAGTTTTATAAACTCTATCTTTAAGAATACCCCAAAGATAAAAATCTAACGGGGTAAGGTCAGGGGACCTCGGAGGCCAATTCTGCGGTCCAAAACGTCTAATCCAACGGTCATCGAAAATGCGGTCCAACTCCATACTAATTTCGTATGTACAATGTGGAGGAGCTCCGTCGAATTGATACCAACAAGTTCTATATTTTTCAAGTGACAGATTATCAACGAAGTCTTCCACAATTGTTCTAATTACATTTAAATATTTTCTGGAATTCTGTCTTTTTCGTCGTATATGTAATATTTTATTTTATCATCCATTAACATACAAAAAACATTGAAACTAAATTTACCTTGCAAATCAGCCTCTCTAGTAATGGTGACGATTTCGTATGTTACAAATCCCTTCCCTAGAAAATTTGGATTCATCAGTCCATATAATTTTCTTTAAAAAAAAATGGGGTCCTCTTGCATACGTACTAGCAACATTTCACAAAATTCTATTCTCCGTAGATAATCCTGAGACATGAGAAATTGGACTCTTGTAAATTTATAATTATGCATTTTATGGTTTGCTAGTATTCTTCGAATGGACGAATATGGCAATCCTAAATCCTGTTCAGCACAACGTATGGAATACTGGGGATTTACATGAAAATATACTAGCACATTGATTTCATTTACCTCGTCAGATGTCACAGGTTTCGGTAAATTTCTTGGTTCTCTTAATTACGAACCAAAATTTATAAAAGTTCTCTGAATTCGTAGAAACTTTCTGTTCTTCATCTGCGGCAAATTCGGATACTTCCCATTAAATATTCTACAAATTTTGTTGATAATCTTATTGCACTGTCCATGAATAATAAACAAATCCATTAAAATTGCGTTTGTATATACCTTATATACCCTTTGATATCCAATTAACACCTGTCTGGCGACATTCCTTGATCTCAATGTGACGCGTGCCGACGACCACACCTGTCGATATCCAATTAACACTTGCCTGGCGGCATCCTTTGATCCCAATATGACGTGTGCCGGCGCAAACATCAAAGGATCTAAAAGTTCCCAGGCTGAATCGCCTTCCTTTCTACTTTTAACGTGATTTATCGAAACAGTTAAATCACACTAAAAACATTTAAGCTGAAACTCAGCATGTAAATAATAAATAATGAACTTATGTTATGTGACACCACAGCAACCTTTGATTTGTTTATTTTTTTATTGAAACCATCAACAGAATAACGTAAGGTAAGAGACGTGAAAATGAAATTGGTTTATTGGAGTGGTCTGAAGTCTTAAATAACCTGGTGGACATTATGAATAACGGACTATTTGAAGTAATTCGTAAAAATGGAGACATAACACATTATTAATTTTTGCTTGTAAATGCTTTTGTTAAGTTTCTACTAATAGCATACCATAGTTATGCACCAATAAATTTAGGATGTCTTTTTAATTTATGCGTTAATTTTATGAAAAAAAAAACAAACTTGAAACAACTAAGATTTGTTTCTTTTAGCGTACTTTCTTACCTTCTAAGTCCTTGGTAACCTATTTTAATGTTAAGTGGATAAACACTGCAAAATATGGAGTGGCTTATAGTTATGCTCCCTAGTTATATATTTATTTATATATATATATATATATATATATATATATATATATATATATATATATATATATATATATATATATATATATATATATATATATATGCAATGTGAGTTTTTAAAGTTTACATATATTTTCATATGTTTTAACCACTTAATATCTACACCTAGTAAATGATTATTGTGAAAACCATTTTTTAATATCGGCCTTAATGGAGTTATTGAATTTTTAATATTTAGAAAAATTTGCTCAACATTTTGAGAACCATTTATTTGTTACATCCACTATATCCATGATATAAGTTTGATCAGATGTACAGCAGCCAATGTTACCAAATCTCCACATTTACATTTTCTTCTTTTAGTTGACAAATAAATGGCCAAAAATTAATTTTATTGCAAATGACGTGAAATAAATAAGAGCTGAGATGTGGGATGCACTTTTAGCAGGTAAAATATTGACGTATTAAGAGCTATTGTGTTCTTAATTTACATTACAAAATTGTAAAATATCGAAGTAGAAATATTTTTAGCTTCTTACCTCCAAACTTGTAAAAAAAAGTTGCAGAAGGGCCGTCGAATTACGAAGGTTATACCATAATAATAAAGACCTCTTTAATTATTTACATTAGTGTAAAACCCTCAGATCCTCACCAAATTCGAGGGCGCCGAATAAGAATCTGGTTTCAGCATTTGGCGGTCGCACACAGTTTTCGAGAAAACGAATTTTCAACTTTCCCACATGACACTATTTTTCCTTATCAAATAACATGCATTTTACATTACATGGATACCTAATATTAATGTAAGTAGATGATACAATACTTCCTTTATACACATTATACATTAAAATCATCACAACACATGCTATTCTTTACGATTTTCTTAATTTTACTTGCAATGTTTACATTCAACCGTTTGTTAACGTGTTTTCAGTTACAAGTTATAGGTGCAGTCTAGCGCCTAGAGGTCATCGTATTTTCTTGACCTGCGTAGAAAGTAACGTATTTTGACAGCTTCTGTCAGCTGTTTCAGGTTTGATCGGTTCGAGTGTAACTTGAGATTTTAATGTTCCTTAAAATTGTTAATTGTTAAAGCAGTTAATAAAAACCTCTCAGGAAATATTTTGCAGCTAGTACAAACCTTTTACAGTAGGCCTTCTTTCCCTATTATATAAAATTCCTGAATTATATTCTGCAAACATTTTTCAGTAAAATTATCTACGACTACGTACGTACGAATACGATTTTGTGCTTGGTTTATTTTTCTTTTCTTTGGGGAAAAAGGAGGTACCTGAATATATCACAGCAACTTATTTGAGTACCTGTTGATAGGTATTTTCTTTAAATTTCTGTTGCGGCTAACATTCTCTTCGAATGTTCACTTTATTCTTGGGATCCTTCTTCATAAATTTTATGACATTACTTATTAATTCTCAGGAATAACTATGTAAAGCCTTTCTTGTTGATTTCTTAGTCACATCCATTTGTCTGCAATTTTATAGTGAAATGACAATATGCATTTGATACACGTTTAATCTCTACCTAATTGTAAGTGTTATTTGTAAATAAAAACTAATACTTACCCATTAAAGACAATTTCTTTCAACTAAAATTAATAAGTAATAATGAAAAGTTATGAAATCTGTAAATACATATAACCTAAAACTTATTTTGATTATACTTCGTTACTTACCCTAATTGGTGATCAAAGTTGAAAAATATCAAATATAAAAGTCTAAATAACAACATAAAAACATAAATTATAACCATTAAATATTAATTAGCAATTTTAAAACCCATTAAAATGTTATAATCTCAAGTACCTGTCTAACCTCAAATAACTGAAGCAAGCTGTCAGCCACAATGTCAGCTGCAGTGAACTCTATACTATACGTACCTGGAATGGACCCTCCTTGAACAAGTGAGGCAAAACGATTGTATAGGCAACCCGCATCGGTTACGGATATCTATCTCTTTCTATCTCATGTTAGTTAATGGAACCCTGGCGCATTTTTTTAAATATTTTTTAATTTTTCATGTTTATATAGGAGTAAACGTAGTAATAAAAAGTAATAATGCAAACAGTACAACGTCAAGTAAAATTTCAACCGTTCTCCTATGGGGTTGGTAAATAAAATAAAAACAAAATTAGAAATACAATTTTTATTTAAATATTACAATACATTGTACATAGCTACTATTACTTATATAGCTATTAATTTAACAATTGCTAAATAAAACAAGTTTTGTCATTTTTTGTCTTATTGTGGCACTTTTCCATGCAATTCTAAATTTAATAGCTTACTTTGGTGACAAATTCGGCACTTTAAATATATAGCAGTTGTTTTCCGAATGATCTGAATTTCGTGACATTCCTCGCCAACAAATTCTTGAATTACAGGGTGCTTATGTTTAAAAAGATTTATATTTACAGCAATATGATTTATAACTATATATAATTTTTTGTTTCAAGTTTATTTTGCTTCTCAAAAGGTTTTCACTTTCTAATTGAAGGCGAATTTGCTTTTCTGCAAAATGTAAAATTGTATACACCACATCAGAAACATAAAGAAGACCTCCTCGAGTGACAAAATTGGTGAATGATTTATAAACTCCTGGAGGGGCGGTATAGGAATGGTCAGTAGATATACTACCTCTATATAGTAATATTTCAATACAATGATTACATGTAGTGGCATTAATGAGGTTACGAACTATATATCCAGAAATATAAAACAATACATTTTCTTCGAACTATTTTTAGCTTCTTACGAAGGTAATACCGTAATTATAAGATCTCTAATTGTTTACATTAGCGTAAAACTTTCAAATCCTCACTAAAATTAGGCTACCTCCCTATTTTCGAGGGCGCTGAATAAGGATCTGACAGTCAGTATTTGGCAGGCGGACACAGTTTTCGAAAAAACGAATTTTCAACGTTCGCACATGACACTACTTTTTTTATCAAATAACATGCATTTTACATTACATGGATACCTAATATTAATGTAAGTAGATGATACAACACTTCCTTTATACACATTATACATTAATACCATCACAACACGTGTTACTCTTTATAGGTTATGCGCTCGGAGATCACCGAATCATCGTACGTTGACCTTACAAGGTGACACTGTTTACCAGTTTGTTCTCTGTGAACTGTGGTTTAACAGCTGACACTGTGGCTAACAGATTATTTCAGTTACTTGAGGTTAGACAGTAACTTGAGATTTTAACGTTTTAATGGATTTTAAAATTGCTAATTAATATTTAATGGTTATCATTTATGCTTTCTTGTTGTTATTTAGGCTTTTATATTTGATATTTTTCAACTTTGATCACCAATTAGGATAAGTAACGAAGTATAAACAAAATAAGTTTTAGGTTATATGTATATACAAATTTCATAACTTTTCATTATTACTTATTAATTTTAGTTGAAAGAAATTGTCTTTAATGGGTAACTGTTAGTTTTTATTTACAAATAACACTTACAATTAGGTAGAGATTTAACGTGTATCAAATGCATATTGTCACTTCACTATCAAATTGCAGACAAATGGATGTGACTAAGAAATCAACAAGAAAGGCGTTACATAGCTGTTTCCGAGAATTAATAAGTATTGTCATAACATTTATGAAGAAGGATCCCGGGAATAAAGTGAACATTCGAAGAGAATGTTAGCCGCAACAGAAATTAAAAAGAAATACCTATCAACAGGTAGGTACTCAAATAAGTTGCTGTGATAGATTCAGGTACCTCCTTTTTCCTTAAAGAAGAAAGAATAAACCAAGTACAAAATCGTATTTGTACGTACGTAGTCGTACATAATTTTACTGAAAAATGTTTGCAGACGATAATTCAGGAATTTTATATAAAAGGGAAGAGAAGGCCCACTGTAAAAGATTTGTATTAATTGCAAAATATTTCCTAAGAGATTTTTATTAACTGCACGATTTGTTTACACAGATATTATACTTAGAATCAGAAAAACTGGTATACCTTTCGATGGCAAAATTAGTTCCTTGCGAGGATATCATAGCAAAATGGACTTGAGGTAAATTATACTTCAATTTATTTATATTTAAGGAGGACTCAGTTACTTAGTAGTTCTATGCACTCTAAATTATATCAATGCTACACAAAGATAAATGAATTGGGTAAACAACTTTGCTAAGATGCTTTGTATTATAATAAGTATATTTTATGAAGAATACATTATTGTCAACTAAGCATATGTAACTATTATTTTGTTAATACACTTCTACTTTGTTATAGTTCCATTGACCTAGTAAGTACAGAGTAGTTGCAAAATTATATACTACCAGCAAGAACATTCGAAGAATCTGCACATGAAGATAAATTGTTTGAATTTCTACCTTACAGGCGGAAAAAAGCTAGTGATAATAGAAAAGCTCTTATGAAATATTATGATATATGACTGATTATGAGAAGAATCAAGTATTTATATTAGATGAAACTTATATTCACAGTTCGTACACAGTACGAAAGGAATAGGCAGGTGGCAGTTCTTTAGGTTCAAATTAACTCATATCTAAGGGAAAGGCCTGATTATTGTTCATGTTGGCAATGAAAATGGTTGTGTGGAAAATGCCTTATTAATATTCAAATCAGGTATGATATTTTCTAGATTCAATACATGTGAAAATTTAATATTATATTTAAGGAGTGAAGAGCAGGTGTTATCATGGTGATACGAACACCGAAAACTTTAAAAAGTGGCTTTAATGTCAAATTATCCCACATTTTACAACACGATCAGTTTTGGTTGTTGATAATGCATCCTACTACAACAATGCCATTGAAAGGTAACCGACAATAGGAACAAAAAAGGCAAATATGGTGAAATGGCTACAAGTGTGTAACATTTCATGTGAGGCAACAGTGAGGAAACCCGAATTATATGAGCTAATTAAACAAAACACAAAATATATGTTACATAATGAACTACTGGAACACTATGGTTATACTGTACTATTGCATTATTACTTTTATTTCATCATTTATTGTAGAATGTGACAATGTGAATCCACTGTTTCCTGTTATTGTTTTTACGTTCTGTTTCTATTTATTCTTATTACATTTATAACTTGTTTCTCTTATTTCGCATATGTATTATTACTGTTTTTTTTTTATACATTGGATTGTATTTATTGTCACAATTTGCCCATTTGCTTTACTTTTCTTTTTTTGAGGTGTATATTACTATTATATGAATTTCACTAATAAATATCTATGTGTATTATTATTGTATACTTGCATGCATTTATTATTAGTTATATTATCCACGAGTACACAGACTAACCATAGGATTTGCATAGGCATGTATGACATTTTTTAAATAATTTTTAAGGTGAAATTTGAATAAAATGATACAAAATATATGTTACAGATATCATTTTCTAATTAAACCTAAATTTACACCAAAAGGACTTTTCTTTCCTAGTATCAAGAACAGCGACATTTTATTATTTTCTCACAAAAATATACCGTTATGGTTGCCTTGGTTTAAATAATAAATATTGTAAAATAAGCGCCCTTGGATACGGAAAATATTTAACTCGCTGGCTAATAGAGGGCACCGCTGTTTGAAGATATAATTTCGATCATGTTGATAATGTTGATATCGCTTTGTTTTCGTCGCATCATGGAAAAATGTAACTAATTGTCAATTTTCAGTCGATTTGAAAATTTTGTCTTGGTACGTTATTGCAAAATCAGTCGGCTTTAAAGACGATTTTTTGTAGTTTGTTTTGAAGTATTTTCAAACTTATATCATTGTTTATATTAACAGAGGTATAGTAAATCGATAGTAGTATTATATTTTGACTTGACTAGGTAGTAAGGATTATTTATAGTGTAGTAGTAAGTGCGGTTATAATAAAACGTGCAAATGGGTTATTCAAACCCCGAAATGGTGGATATGCTGCGCTGTTATTTTTTAGCAGGTGAAAGTGCACTCGTAGCAAGAAGATTGTACTCAGAAACATATCCCGCGAGAAATCTACCTAATGAACGCACTTTTGTGAGTATTTTTCAGCGATTGCGAGATTTTGGAAGTTTTAAACCTCGTACTCAAGTCATCGGTAGAGAACAAACAAGAAGAATAAGAAATGTTGTGCCGCCTCTCTTGGACGCAATTCAAGAAGATCGTGGCACCAGTAAGAGAAGACTAAGTACCCGATTTGACGTGTCACAGTCAACCGTTTCACGAATTTTACGTTCGCAAGGGCTACACGCGTATCACGTCAGGAAAGTTCAAGCTTTGCTTCCAGCAGATTTAGCAGGTCGAAGACAATTTTGTGAATGGTTACAACAATTTGAACAGGATCCAAATTTTTTAAGATTCGTTTTATGGACAGATGAGGCAGGATTTACCAGAGAAGGGGTATATCTGGGCTGATGAGAATCCTCGAGCTGTACGAGAGACCAGCTTCCAACAACAATTTTCAGTGAATATTTGGGCAGGAATTATTGACAATGTTCTTATTGGACCGTACATACTACCAAGACGTTTGAATGGAGGAATGTATCTCAATTTTTTGAGTGAAACTTTAGAACATCATTTGGATGATTTATTGCCTCTAGCAACAAGAAGACTGATGTGGATTCGACATGATGGTGCTCCCCCACATACTGCTAGAAACGTCGTTGATTGGTTGAATACAAACTATGGTGATAAATGGATAGGACGTCATTGACCGATTCGTTGGCCACCGCGATCGCCTGATTTAAATCCATGTGATTTTTTCTTATGGGGCCATATGAAGCAACTAGTTTATGCCGTACCAGTTAATACAACTGAGGAATTGCAAGAACGAATTGAAAACGCAGCTAATATAATAATAGATGATCCACAGCTGTTTCAAAATATTCGTGAATCGCTGGTGAGAAAAACACAAGGATGTATACAGAATAATGGTGGTCATTTTGAACAGTTTTATATATATATATATATATATATATATATATATATATATATATATATATATATATATATAGTTTCGTTTGTTGAGCCCTTTGGTCACACAAAATAAACTATGCCGAAGAATTTCACTAATACTTTATTTGAGTAAAATACAGATTGATGGTAACTGAACAATAACTGTATAATACTTAACTTAAATGAATCATTTCTGGCTTTATATAAACTAAGTTTATCACTTTGCTTTTTCAGCATTATGATTAGTTCATTCCTGTAATTTTGTATTACGTGTCTTAGACTATGATTCAATAAAATAAAAAGGAAGTGAGTCATTGTTCACTCATATAATTCCTCCCACCTTAGATGGAGGCACATGGGCCGGAATGGGGTCTTTGTGGGTTGAAATTTTTACTTTAAGTTGATTGGTCCTATGTCGCTTATAATGTCTTCGAAGGCCCAAAAACGTGAAGATTATGGTCAGGATTATTACGATGCTCAGTGTAATTTTGGTGATCCAAGAATGGGTAGTTGGATCTAGATCAGGTGCTCGTAGAGTGATATGTTTAAGGTTGCGAATTTGTTGGTGGAGTTCCTCCAAGTTCGTTGTGGGGACGTTATCCAAATGGAAAGACGTATAGTTTGAGTTCATCAATGGTTCGGGCAATAAGTAAGTAACTGAATTAGGAAGAGCTACTGGAGACATGTAGAATTCATCTTGATCGATCCAGAGGTGCAGTTTATTTTTGGTGTAATTATGGATATTTCTTGTAAAATTTTGACTTCAAAATTAGAGCATTTTGGCTTCGATTGGCATGGTAGGGATTACTAAAATTTGATCATTAGGCAGAGTCTGTAGCAAGTTTTGTGTTTGATGCGCTGGTACAGCTTCACAAATGGCATTGGGATGTCGTTGGATGATATCTATGATGCAGTGGCTACTGGTGTCCAGGATGTCGCTTGACAGGTAAGTATGATTCAGATGAGGTAGTTCTTTGTCAATCCATGAATGTTCTAGTCCATCTTCACCGAGTATAAGGTAAGGATGTGGAGGTAAAATTGTAAGGTTTTTGTAAGGTAGTAAGACTATTCTGAACAAAGAGTAAGATTTTTCTCTTAAAATTGGAACTAAAATTTTAATATGTAACTTTGAATTTTCAATAAATGCCTGTATGAAATGTTCAAATAATAGTAGATATGAAAGATAGGAATCTGATTTATCTTATATAGTAATTTAAGTTTTTCAATAATTTCTGTAATATTATTTGTTGTTATTATATTCGAATGTACTAAATTTAAATGAGCAAATAAGAGAGCATTTTAATATTGGAGAGGTAAATTTGAATAAAATTGATATTATTAATTATATCCTGGATATGGTCCTGTAGGATTACAGAATTAAGTTTCGTGATAGTACGATTATTGTTTGCATCTATAATTTTGATTGTGTCTTCCAGATTGTTTATAAGATTATTAAGAATGGTAGTTTTAGTTTCAATTTGTGAAACAATTGAGTGCTGGTTTTCATACAGAATGTTGATATTAGCGTTAACTTTCTGCCTATCGTCATCATCCATTAGTCCAAAAAGTGAATTATAAATCGAGCCAATAGGATTAATTAAACCTCGTTTACTTCTTTTATTATCTGTATAAATAGTTTGAAATTTATCGTATGTTTTATTTAAAATAAATTCAGCTTGCAACCATTTAATGTATGCATCTTGATTTGTAGCTTCTTCTTTTATTATTATTAAGTTAGCGTAGAGCTTTGCTAATTGTTGTTCTATTTTTTGTAAATCAATTATATGTACGAAGGAATGGTAATGTGTTATAATTTTAACTGGTCCTAGGAGGATCGGGAGTAGGAGGTTTCGGATTTGGCTTATTTCCAGCGAGTTGCAGTTGCAAAACAGAAAGAGGAGTATCGGAATCGTCGGCGTCTTCATTCTGGAACAATTGGGATGGTTTTAGTTTTCTTTTCTTTTTGATTTTATTTTTATGGAATTTTCCACTGGATGTATGAACAGTGGGACCTTTATCTTCATGAACAGTGACATGTTTGAAAATGGGTTTGATCTTAGGGTCACGAGGAATTCTTACATTTAGATATGCCTGTGAAGATGTCGGTTGAGGAGCGTCTAAATTCTTATTTCTATTAGAAAGGAGTTGTTGCTTTCGGTGTTCAATGCGATCTTGCACCGTTTGATAAAGTTGTTTTGCAATATTTTTGGTCGAGTCTATATAGTCTTGGGTTATTCTAGCTTCACATAATTTGGGGGAATTATTTTTATCAAGTTGAGAAAATATAATATTGAAAGGAGTTAATTGGATGACAGAATGAATTGAGTTGTTGTAGCATGAGACAGCTAGAGTCATTAGATAATTCAAAGGTTTATTTGGATGATCAACTTTTAATGCTCGAAGGGAGTCGAGAAGAGTAGAATGAAATCTTTCGACTGGACTGTTGCTGTTTGAATTTCGAATAGAAGTAATATGGAGTTCTATACCATATAATTTGCAATATTCTTTAAGAAGAAGATTATCAAATTCTTTACCAGCATCGGCAATGATCTGAGAGGGAGTGCCTAAATAAGAAGTGAACTGTATTAGGGCTTGAACTATGTCAATTGCGTTTTTTGATGGAATATTAAGTGCTTGACCATATTTCGAAAATGGATCAAAGATAGTGAGATAAAGCTCTGACTAAATGTGGAATAGATCGATATGTAGGACATCTAAGGATTTACTTGGCGTACGTTGTAGTTTTATATGTTGGGGATTACGGTCATATTTTGTTCGTTGACAAGTGTCACAAAGGTTTATATAGCGGTTTATGTCGTTAGACATATTCGGCCAATAAAATTTTTGAGAAACACGTTTAATTGTTTCATTAATTCCGCGATGGCTAGTTTTTCTTTCGTGCCAAAATTTAATTTCGTTTAATTTTTCACGATCTGTAAAAATATCAACGAGATATGAATTTGATATTATTACTTTAGTTTAAGGACTAAAATGATTTCTTAATACTCTGAGTGTCTTTTCTTTTATAGGGTCGCTATGAAAATAAAGGCAATGATTTTGAGTGTTAATAAAATTTTTAAGATGAAAAAGGATTTCGTTGTCGGATATACTTGTATGGAAGGTTAAAAGGTGTCGACTCTTTCCGAAGGGTTTTTCGAAAGAGGGTAAGAATTGTGCAGCGAGGGTATTCGATTCGGTAATTATAATTTGTCGGTCGAAGGCGTTGACGGGTTTTTCGGTGATTGGTGGTACACAAAGGGGATTTTCAGCTGCTGTGTGACATGTATTTTCAGTGACATTTCGAAATAAGCTTCTTGTTATTTCTTCAAGTTGTTCGGGATCTGGACTAGGAATATTTTCAATGTTGTCTAGAAAGTCTGAGATATCGTCTTGATTTTCTTCGGGATTATTGATCATGGATAAATTGTCTTCAAGAGCATGGGTTTCTTCTTCTTGGATTTTTATTCTGGATAAAGCGTCTGCATTTAAATTGGTTTTTCCTTTCTTGTATCGAATTTCATATTCATATTCCTCTAACTTTAAGCGCCAACGTACTAGACGTGATTGCGGGTCTTTTAAGGAGAAGAGCCACTGTAGGGGTTTGTGGTCCGTATATATGACAAATTTTCTTCCAAACAGATAGGGTCTGAAATATTTAACGGCATAGACGATAGATAGGAGTTCTTTTTCGATAGTGCTATAATTTATTTCTGCAGGGTTCAACGTTCGAGATGCGTATGCGATAGGTTTATTATCTTGGGATAAAACGGCACCGATTGCGAAGTTGCTCGCGTCTGTGGTTAATTCGAAGCGTTTGGAGAAGTCGGGGTAGATGAGTAAAGGTTCATTAGTAAGAATATTCTTGCATTTTTCGAAAGCATCGATAAATTCAGGGGTATGGATAATTTTTTCATTTTTCTTAAGACTTTTTGTAAGAGGCTTTGTAATTTTGGAGAAGTTGTCGATAAATTTTCGATAGAAACCTATTAAACCTAAAAATTGTTTGATTTCCTTGGCTGTTTTAGGAATCGGAAAACGAGTGATGGCTTTGATTTTATCAGGGTTGGGTTTAATACCTTCTGTGGTAATAATATGGCCTAAGAAAGATGTTTCTTTCTTTAGAAATTCAGATTTATCAAGAGAAATTTTAAGAGAGTTTTTTCGGGAAGCTTCAAAAACGAGTTTTAAATTTTGAATGTGTTCTTGGAGAGATGTAGAAAACACGATAACATCCATGTATACTAGACAGATTTTATGCTGAAGGTCTCTAAGCACATTGTCCATGACACGTTGGAAAGTCGCGGGTGCATTTTTGATTCCGAATGGCATTCGAAGGTATTCGTAATGTCCATTCTCAACTACAAACGCTGTTTTTTGTATGGAATTTGGATCCATCTCGATTTGATGAAATCCTTGTGCCAAATCGAGGGTAGTAAAATAATTACATCTACCAAGTTTATCAAGGATATCGGTAATATTAGGAAGGGGATAGCGGTCTTCCATTGTTTTTTTATTAATGTTTCGATAATCTATCACTAGACGCCATTTTAATTTTCTACTAGCATCCATCTTTTTTGACACTATCCAGATGGGACTACTCCAGGGGCTGAAAGAAGGTCGAATAATTCCTTCATTTAGCATTTTGTTTATTTGGGTTTGAACTTCCTGTTTATGAACATATGGAAATCGATACGATCGAGTGTGGACAGGGGTATCATCAGAAAGACGAATTTTATGTTTGACATCATTTGTGAAAGAAAGGGGTTCATCAGGGAGTAAGAAAATGTTTTTATATTCGTTGCAAAGGGAAATTATTTTTTGTTGTTCTTTGGAATTTAAGTGATCAGTACGAATTAATTTGGAAATGCTTTTGCTTTTGGTACAAGATTCTTTGGACTCTGGAGAAGGTGTAATGACAGATTTAGTTTCATAATATTCAAGAGGATAAGCAGTAGTAGGGTATTCCATGTATATAGTTTCAGTTTTATCTGAAAGATTGTGAATCTCGACTAGAGCTTGATTATGATCAGCGGTCGTAACAGTAGAAGGAATTTTTAATTTTCCGAAATTTTGTTCAGGGATATAGATTTCACCAGTTTCGATATTGATTGGGACAGTTGTACAAATGGCTTCATGGGCATTTATAGTGATACGACTTGTAGTATCGTGAGGATTTCGAAAATGAAGAGGAATCTGAAAATTATTTCCATAACATATCTTATTTGAAAAGTCGAATAGAATGCGGAATTTAGTGATGACATCTAAACCTATTAAACCATCAAAATAATTATGAAAATCGAAAAGAATTATTTTGATTTTTTCTGGAGAGTTGAATTCTTGGAATGCTGGAATTTCTGCATAAAATTGAGTTTGTTTTTGAGCTAAACATGTTTTAATCGTAGAATTTTCTTTGAAAATTGTTTCAGGAAAGTATTTTTCGATGATATCAGGGCGTATTAAAGTTTTGGAAGAACCAGTCGATTAATAATTTCCTTAACCTGATACCTGTTTAACTTTTGATTGTGCATTTCATATTTCATTTATCACTAAATGTGATGGCTTGGAGTATTGCCAAGGCCTTCCCGGAAAACTACGCTTTGCAAGCGTTAGCGCGTCAGAATTATAAACTTATAAATTTCATCCAAGCCAGCACTAAGTCAGTCTAGAGTGTAACTTCATTTCGTCGTCTACGACTCATTTCAAAATTATACAAAATTATAAATAAAGTGTTTAATATTAAAAATTGTTTTTAAAAAACTTATAAGCTAAAATAGCATATAAGATCTATAAAAATATATATATAAATGGTTCCATTTTAAAATAACTATAGAGTTAGCTGAGCATCCGGTATATTAGCAAATATTTTTGAAATGCTAAAAACAATATAAATACGATTGGCCAGTGAAGTTGTTTCTACAATAGAGAATAACAATACTATAGAAGAAGAAATACACACCCTGTATATATAATCAATGCTTTCTACTTAAAACAAATAATATATATCTGTCTTTTAACTACTATATGCTATACAGAGATTAGGTGTCTCAGCTGATATTAAGAGTCATTCGTATAACATTTTCGGACGGCTTGATTGATTTATTACATTTATATATCGCTGTAATATGCCAACAAAGCACATTCCATAGCCACAGACCAATATAATTAGATATTCTAATATAAATCTTTAATTGTTACTGGAAACCTATAACAAATAAGTAATGTGTTTTGCCCGTATAACATTTTAATAATCATCCCGTAATGTTATAGTCAATTTCTTAATAACAATGAACTTTCTAGAATTTATTTTGAAATATTTTGAAATTAATACGTCCTACTTTAGGTGTATATAGTTTCAACCTTAATAAAAATAATTTTAAAGAAATGATATGATATATTTTATGTTATAATTCTAAAATCATCCTTATGGCTAATAATCAGTTTAGAAATAGGTATCTACATTCGCTTGCTTGTTATGATATTATAAAATTGCTAACTAATTGATACTAATTAAAACGTTTTACTATTTTGTCATATAATTAGGTACCGCATTAACGAACTCTCTATAAATATTATTTTAAATTTTTATTTAACAGTTTCAAAAATTGTATATATTAGAAAATATTTTAACATCCTGTATACTTTCCATTAATCCCATCCTGTTTCCATTAATAACATCCTGTATACTTTCTACTATTAATATGTTATCACATTAAATGATTGCTTAATTTAACCCAAGTATACATTAAGAATATTTAATTGATTCCAAAAAAATATGTAAAACTCAATAACTGAGCATTTTGTATTACTTTAATAATTAGTATCAAGTTTTTTTTCATATTTCATCTTATTTTAGGATAATTAAAATATCTTTTAATTGAAAATATAATTTTTATTTTGATCTAAAATATTAAAAGCAGAATAATAAATATCAAGTTTCTTCATAGGTATTGCATATTATTTTGTGATAATTAAAATATATATTTCAGTTGAATATTTAATTTTTATTTTGATCTAAAATATTAAAAAGCAGAATTGACTTACATTTATTATCCAAGTTATTCCAACACATAAAAAGAAGAAATACCTATATTGTCGAGCTGCCCAGCATATTACTGTTGGCCGAACGAATCGTCTACTATCTGTTGAATGAATAAAGATGTTTTTTCAAATAACAAATGAGACTGCTTTTGTACCACTGCTATTGCATAATAAAAAACGAGGTAATATTGTTATCACTTGAAGCGTACGTGTTTAACAAAATGCATTCGTGACACAGGACATTCAATCTTTATCAGAGCAATAAATTTTTACGATAAGTTTTTTCAAGGAAGGAATCCTTATAGTATTCGAGGGAACTCAAAATACATGATGTGAGGGTATCAAGCGATTCATCTCGATGTCTAGATTTAATTATATGGTTCTATTTTTTTTAATCATACTCTGTAATAGTTTCTTAACTCGCCTTATAACTATGTATTAATTTATATAGGTACATAAGTTTCGTAACCCCACTCTGTAACATTAAGTAATTAATTTTTGCAGATACATAGTTAAATTCAGTTAATAGAATAAATCATCTACAAATTATAAAACAATAATGATTTTTCTTGTACAACCGATAAAATATATTTCACTTTATGCTGGGTCGTCGTTATCGCGGCAATTTGTTTATCCTGTTCTAACATGTCTATCTTTTCCAGACATTATGTCGCCAACCGCTTCAATTCACGCGTACCGCTGCGAAAGGCCCCTCGAACTTGACGATTTGTGCTAATTTTCCATAAGATCCAATGCTAAATCGATATTCTTTCTAGGGTATGTATCAATTTGTCATTTAAATACATGTAAATCAAGACACAGAAGCTCTTTGACCATCGGCCTTCGGGCAAGAATGCTCGTGACACGTAAATTTGTAACGGTGCGCATGCCTGATAGGTTAGCCGATACATCTCATATCATATCAATGATTAATCATTCTTTTGTCTTCGCGGTGTTCAGATGTGCGGGCAGCGGTGGTTAGCTACTTGAAGATGGGGGGAATTTTTTAATTTAGGTAGGTTGTCGGCTTTCACGTACCGCTTTCATGCGCTCCTATCGAGGCGATAGGAGCCAATAGTCACCGTTTAATAATTGTACAACGAAGCTAAAATATATTTGGTTCTTCGAACTTTTGATATAACGAGTATTTTATTATTTCGGTACACGGTCGTTTCCTAACATCTCTGTTTCCGCATTTATTCTTTTAATGAGGTAGTAGTTTGCTAATTGTCTGTATATTTAAAATGATATTTTTTCAGTAGTAAATTTGTTAAAAATAGGTTCTTTTCGCTATCAATCCAATACTTTTAGCTGTGTTAAACTTTGATATAATTTTAGAGTTTAATTCGATGCTGTAAAAATTTAATTTTCTGGGTTGCTTTAGCTCTTAAGCCGTACGCGTCGTCATGATACTAATAAATATTTTGGAGTTTTTTGCCTGTGTCAACATTGATAATTCAACGAAATCACTCTTATATAATTAAAGGTTTAAGCCAAGCTTTAAGCAAATAAAGTAACTGTCAAAGCCGATTTAATTCACTCTTGTTATTGTTTTCGGCTGATTCCCGGCCGCCAACATTTAGTTTAGCAATAAATTACAACAAAGTCAAAACACTTACGTTAGACAGCTGGGGAATCGAGGCGATAGGAACCAATAGTCACCATTTAATAATTGTACAACGAAGCTAAAATATATTTGGTTCTTCGAACTTTTGATATAACGAGTGTTTTATTATTTGGGTACACGGTCGTTTTCTAACATTTTTGTTTCCGCATTTATTCTATTAATGAGGTAGTAGTAGTCTAAAAATAACACACATATAGCACAACGTCAACACACTTTTTTTAATTGTTAATATACACTTTCTGTCAGCCACCACATTGTTCAATCGTTGTTGTTGAAATAAAGCCCGACTATCGTAAATGTGGCAGGCCTATCCCGTCATGTAAGGGTAAGTAAACACACGGAGAAACAATCCGTTACTCAAACAGGCGTAAAATAGGTAACTTGTCACAAAAACATTTCCATAAAACTGAATGTGAAACACTCACCAGCTCACTGATGATCACTAGCGTGCCCGTCTCTCTCTAATTACCTATTTGTAAGAAAAATACAGTGAGTGCCTTATCCCAACTAAACCTTGCAACAAGCAAGCTCAAAACAACTCATCCATGACAGAGGTTATTGCTAATAATATTTATATCGTTTCTCGTCTTCACTAACGAGCTCAAACTATCTAACCTTCATCAAAACTACCTGAACATTAATCGTACGCACTCAGGGCCTCGCCCCTACACAATCAAGGCCACCCGCCAAGATCGGCACTCAATCAAGGCCACCCGCCAAGATCTACACCGTTTGTGAGCCCCGCTCGCAAACGACTCAGCTAAGGCCATTCCTCGCCAAAGCCTACCCGTAGGATTAAGGTCCACCCTGTATACAACATTAACAACGATCCAAATACCTCTTAGCCTCACACATCCTCAACAACCTGCATTTTCACCACATTCCGTAATTAATTGCAATATAAGCAACCCTCTACCTAATCTAAACATGCAATTCTTAGTCTAACATGGAAATAAGAACACTCAGTGAAAAACTCACCAAATATAGAAAATATCCAAATTACTCGATAATTGCACAACGCACGCACACGTTTAGAATTTCGGAACTACACTGAATTATAACAGATGACTTTTACCGGCCCTAAAATTACTTTGGCTAACTCAAATCCGTCAGCCTCTAAGCTATATTATCTATATAATGAATCGTATCGATGCATATTCGGGCTAAGGAACCTCGAGCCTCTTCTTGTACTTGACGTTTGTTTAAACATAACGGCAATAATTCTCAGACATTTGTTTACATAAACTAGGGCTGAAATTTCGTTTCAGTCCTTATCGAAGTGCGTACGTATTATATTTCGATTACTCTTAAACTGATATACAGAGCGATTCACGAAAAGGGAATAATAATAATGTGAATATTAAAACTTACTACTACATTCGGCCATCCTGTATTTAGACTCGCCCCGAGTCTTCCTTCTCTTGCCCCTCATCGTCTTCCTACATTGGAACACCATCGGAACCACTGTCATCATCCGTATCGTCCGACAATCCACCTGGGGTGATCCACGGTTTCATCTGGTCTACCGCTATCACATTTTCGTAACTTTTCTGAGATTTCGTGGGATACGAGTCAGGCATATCACAAACCACGTACCGAGCATTGTCCAAAACTAGTTTCTCAATCATAGGCCCACTGTCATCATCATCATCATCATTAGGTCATCAGTCCTAAGACTGGTTGGACGCTAACCTCCAGCTTCTCCTATCTTGTGCTAACCTACGCATTTCGCTAATTGTGCTACAACCTACATCCCTTACTATTTGCGAGCAGTAGTCTAATCTAGGCCTACCTCTGCCTTTCTTCACTCCTATTTCTGCCTCCAAAATATCGCGGACTATTCCCCCATGTCTCAGCAAGTGGCCTACCATTCTATCTCTTCTCTTCTTTAAGTTTTTCCACATACTCCTTTTCTCGCCGACTTTCTCCAATACTTCTTCGTTTCTAACCCTATCAGTCCATGGTATTTTCATCATTCTTCGGTAACACCACATCTCAAAAGCTTCTAATTTCTTCCTACTTGCTTCCCCTACCGTCCAGGTTTCGCAGCCGTAAAGTGCCGTGCTCCATACATATGTTTTCAAAAATCTCTTCCTTGTTTCTAAGTTTATTACCCCCGAGCATAAAAGTGCTTTCTTTTTGTTAAAAGCTACTCGACCCTGCGCTATTCTTTGTTTTATGTCTTTATCGCTTCTTCCATCCCAATTTATTTTACTTCCCAAATAAGTGAAGTCTTTAACTTCCTCCAATCTTTCATTATTAATTTGTACTTTCGTTTTTGCTCTGCTCTCGCGCCCTCTGCACACTAACACTTTAGTTTTGTTTTTATTCACCCTCATTCCGTATTCCTCTGTCAACACTGCCTCCATTTCGTTCAATGCTGATTCTAGTTCCTCCTTACTAGATGCTAATACTGCTATATCATCCGCGAATCTCAGCATTTTTAGTTTCTGTCCCTGTACTTTAATCCCGAAATCTACTCTATCTTTTACCACATTAATCGCCTCTTCGATGTACAGATTAAAAATTAGTGGTGATAGCGTACATCCTTGTCTTACTCCTTTCCTAATACCTACTTCCCTTTCTTCCCCTTCTACTTCTATAACAGCAGTTTGCTCTATGTATAGATTGTGTACTACTCTCCTATCTCTATACTTCATTCCCGCGCTCTTTAGTATCTCGAACATTTTTTCCCATCTTACGTTATCAAAAGCTTTTTCTAAATCTACAAATCCTATATAAGCGTTCTTTCCTTTTTCTATTGTTTTCTCTAACATTACTCTTAGCGCCAGAATAGCTTCGCGAGTTCCCCTATTTCGCCTAAACCCGAATTGGTCTTCTCCTAGTATTTCCTCCGCTCTATTTTCCATCCTCTTCTGCACTATTCTAGTTAAGATTTTTGACGCATGGGAAGTTAGGCTAATCGTTCTAAAGTTCTCGCATTTGTCGGCTCCTCTCTTTTTCGGTATAGTAACGATAATGTTCCTCTTATAATCCTCCGGCATCTCGCCCGTTTCGTATATGTATTTTACCAGTTCAAACATCCTATTTACTACTTTCTGTCCCGCACATTTCAAAATTTCCGCCTGTATTTTATCTACACCCGGCGCTCTATTATTCTTTAGCCCCCTTAGTGCTATTTCAAATTCCTCTCTCAATATAGGTTTTCCTACATCTTCCCTATCGATGCTAGATTCTTCCTCTAATATCTCTCCTAATTCCTGACCCTCGTATAAATTTCCTAAGTACTGCTTCCATCTATCCGCTTTCTCCTCTCTTCCTATCAGTATGTCCCCCGATTGACTCCTAACATTTCTACTTATTGTTCCTACATCCCTGAAGTTCCTCTTAATTATTTTGTAAGCCTCATCGGTCTTACCTACTTGCAACTTATCTTCTACTTCTTTGCATTTCTCCTCTATCCATTGTTCTTTCGCTTTTCTACATTTTCTAATGATTTCCCACTTTATTGCCTTATACGTTTTCAGTCCTTCTTCGTCTCGTCTGTTTTTGTAGCCTCGTCTCTTTTGCATTAAGTTTAAGATTTCGTCCGTTATCCAGGGCTTCCTAGCTTCCCTTTTATCGTGTCCTAAAACGTCCGTAGCCGCGGAAGCTAGACTATTCTTGATACCCTCCCACTCAGTTTCTGCGTTCTTGATTTCGTCCTTACTCGTTTTATTTATTAATTGATCTGTTTTCTCCTGGAACTGATCTTTCATATTCTGATCCCTCAATATGTCTACATTTATACGTTTCTTATCCTTCCGGGTTTTCAGATTTTTGAACTTTAATCTAGCTTTCATGACTACCAAGTTGTGATCGCTGTCTACATCTGCTCCTGGATAACTCTTACAGTCTTTTACTTGATTTCTAAATCTCTTCCTAACCAGAATGTAGTCTATCTGATACCTGTCTATCCCTCCTGGCATTTTCCATGTGTACCGCCTCCTAACGTGATTCTTGAACAATGTGTTCGCGACTACCATCTTGTGCTTCTCACAGAATTCTATCAGTCTGCTACCTCTCTCGTTTCTGTTTCCTAATCCATAAGGCCCTACAAATTCTCCTTCTTTCCCCTCACCTACGACTGCGTTAAAATCTCCTACTATTATTAAATTTTCATGACCCTTCACAAATCCTATTACCTGCTCTATGTCCGAATAAACGGCTTCTAACTCTTCCTCGCTGTGGTTAGAAGTAGGCATGTATACTTGCACTATTACTGTTTCCACTGGCTTCGAATCTAACCTAACCATCATTACTCTCTCGCTGTATTGTAGGTAGCTATCTACACACTGTCCTGCGTTCTTCCGCATAACGATCCCTACTCCCGCGTTTCCATTTACCGAGGCCCACTGTAAGGCACTATTATTTTTCGCGAACCAACCGTAGCTTCCTGTTTCTGAATAACCACTAAATCGCCTTCTTTATACTTTCGCGGACGCTTTCGACGTTTATCGAAATATTCTTTCTGCTTTTGAGCGTCCTGCTTCAATTTTAGTCCTACACGTTTCCGCACAGCTATAATATCGTCTATCAGTTTAGGTATTTGACTGACTTCATCGAGAAAGTTTACATCTGATCCACTTCTAGGTCTAAAACCATGCATCAGTTCACTTGCAGTATGTCCAGTTGTTTTACTCTGCACGTTATTGTATTTAGCGTTAGTCGATTTTACTGCTTTCATAAATGCAAACTTGGTGAACGCATCCACAGCTACAATAATATGCACGTTGCCTCTGCGTGTCTTAGGTAATGGCCCATAGTGATCAATGTGAATTACGTCCATTGGTTCCGTCCTCTTTGGGATCGGATGCAAGAACCCTTCTTTCTTTCCTGAAGGTTTCTTTCCATAGATACAACCAACACAACAAGCGATGTACTTCTCAACATAACTTCGCATACGCGGAAACCAATAATTCTGACATAGACGCTGTAAGGTCTTCTCAACTGCGAAATGACCTAACTCGTCGTGTGTCGCTCGTACTATATGTTGTCGCATGCCCTTGGGTGCGACCCATTGTATCCCTTTCACAGTAATTCTATAAACCCTACCATTTCTTAGAGCATAGTTTTTATACACTTCTCTTTCTTCCTCGGTCTCTGAAGGTTTCGACAAAATCTGATGGATACGCTGTATCTTTTCGTCTGTTAATTGAGCGGACGACACCCAATCAGCCTGCTCAATTCGCATGACACTTTCTTCAGATGGATTTTCAGATGTCGACGGGTTTCGGCTGAAGGCATCCACATGACGCATACGATCTCCGGGCCTGTACTGTACCACAAACGAATACTCCTGTAACTGGAGCCACCAACGAGCTATGCGTGGCAAAAGTTGTTTCTTTGAGTTACTCGTCTTCAAAGCATTGCAATCCGTGACAACCCCGAATTCTATTCCTAGAAGATATGTCCGAAAATTCTTTAGGTTTTCTACGACTGCCAGCGTCTTTAGTTCGTATGAGTGGAATTTCTCTTCCAGTAGTGTGGTTCTTCTACTGAGATAGGCCATAGGATGTAACCTGTCATCATCCTGCTTTTGCAACAAAATTCCCGCCAATCCTCGTGAACTCGCATCCATATGCACCTTGTATGGCCCTTGGGTCGAACAAAACTAATACCAGTCGGGTTATAAGTATGTTTTTGAGTTGTTCGAAAGCTTGTTGTTCTTTTTCTAGTCTAATCAGTTAAGGGTTTCGCAATCAAGGCATAATTTTTCACGAAATACCTGAAGTAACCAGTCAGTCCCAGAAACATACGTACTTGATGTACAGAACGGGGCACTTCAAACTCTTGTACAGCCTTCGTTTTCATTTCACCCGGTCTTACCCTACTGTTACTAACCTCAAAACTCAAATACTCGACTGAAGTTACCAAAAATTTGCATTTGCATAAATTCAATGTTAGCCCTTCGGCTTCTAATAATTGTAACACTCTCTCAAGACTCCGTAAAGCTTCTTCCAGCGTTTTAGCGAAGAGCAATATGTCATCTAGGTAAATGGCGGCAATGTCGCGAACAGCTTTAAGTACTCCGTTCATAAGTCGCTGAAATGCGCTAGGAGCGTTGGTTAATCCAAAAGGTAACCTGTTGTACTCGTATTGACCTTCCGCAGTAAAAAAAAGCAGTATATTTTTTAGAGCTCTCAGCGATGCGTATCTGATGGTAACCTGCTCTTAAGTCCAAACTCGAGAGGTAAACACTACCCTGCAACTTGTCCAGTTGGTCGTCCACTCTGAGCAAGGGGTATCGTTCTTTAACTGTCAACCGATTTAAATGACGATAGTCAATGCACATTCGCTTCTCTCAATTTTTTTTGTTTTTTTTGAACGAGTAAAATTGGCGATGAATACGGCGAATTTGACTCCCGAATTATATCATTTCTCAACAAGTCATCTGTTATTTCTCCAACAGTCTGTTGTTCTCCTCTAGACATATGATACGGTCGATAAGAGAAAGGTGTGTTGTTTTCCAATTCAATGATAATTTCAGAAGATTTTGCACAACCCAATTCATCTGTACTAGTAGCAAAACAATGCCTGTAATTGTTTAATAAGTTCAATAATCGGTGTTGTATTTCCTCAGAGACTCGACCAACGGTGATATCATCAAGTGTGAGCGGTTTCATCGGCGTTTCTGAAGTACGGAAAACACAGTAATTATTTGCTTTTCAGGCTCGCACGGCCAACCTCTAGCGACTGGATGTTTACAAGATAGAGTCACGTCAGTGTCCGATAAATTGATAACTGGTAACACAAATTCGGTTTTCTTATCAATTCTTAAAATTGTATTTGGTATACACCACTCTTGTCCTTCTCCGGTACGAATACTCGCTTCCACGTAAAGTTCTCCTTCGAAATTATTTATAACTTGAACTGCCACATTTCCCCAAAATCCGGCAGAAATGGTTGTCATTTTCTTAGGCCATAGAGTACTTTCCATATCGGTTCGTCAGTTCTTTCAATCGTCAGCAATTTTTGAAATAGTTACAGTTTCTATCTTTAAAAACAACAACATCTGGCTCTTCAGTTACCGGATGTCCAATTAACAAAGGCGTAGATTGCACATGACTAGGGACTACTGTTGCGGAAATAGGTATACAAATATTATCAACTATCAACTGGAAATTCACCGTCCCCTTTGACGGAACTACTCCTCCTCCATATCCATGTATCAAAGTAGATCGAGACGGATTACAGTCAAGCGACAGTCTAGCAGTTTCATATTTCCTAATAGCATTACAAGTACTTCCTAAATCAACAAGCGCTTCCGAATTCGTATCGTTAATTTTAACATGTTTATAATATTTGCGGCTGGGTGACGGGCGTATTTATCGTTCCACGTCTTGGTTAACATGATTCGGAGTGAATATTGGCATCACATCTCCTCTTATCATTCGTGACGTTCCAGGGAAAGACATATTTTTCAGGACAAGGCTCATAGCTTCAGCCAATTTATTAATTGAGTCGTCACTTTGTACCGATTTATTGGTTAAATTAGGGCTTGGAATATTAGCAGTACAGACAATGTCTAGCGGTGCATGAGTCGTCCACCCACGCTGATCACTAGAGCTACTTCTACTTGGATTCATTCTGGCGTTACTCACATAAAATATTACGTCGACGATCTAAACGTCGGTAATTCAGGCGTTGATTATCCCACTTCTGATAAATTCTGTAAGGGTTAAAAACATACGGAGAAACAATCCGTTACTCAAACAGGCGTAAAATAGGTAACTTGTCACAAAAACATTTCTATAAAACTGAATGTAAAACACTCACCAGCTCACTGATGATCACTAGCGTTCCCGTCTCTCTCTAATCACCTATTTGTAAGAAAAATACAGTGAGTGCCTTATCCCAACTAAACCTTGCAACAAGCAAGCTCAAAACAACTTGTCCATGACAGAGGTTATTGCTAATAATATTTAGATCGTTTCTCGTCTTCACTATCGAGCTCAAACTATCTCATTTTCATCAAAATTACCTGAACATTAATCGTACGCACTCAGGGCTTCGCCCCTACCCAATCAAGGCCACCCGCCAAGATCGACACTCAATCAAGGCCACCCCCCAAGATCTACACCGTTTGTGAGCTCCGCTCGCAAACGACTCAGCTAAGACCATTCCTCCTCAAAGCCTACCCGTACGATTAAGGTCCACCCTGTATACAACATTAACAACGATCCAAATACTTCTTAGCCTCACACATCCTCAACAACCTGCATTTTCACCATATTCCGTAATTAATTGCAAGATAAGTAACCCTCTACCTAATCTAAACATGCAATTCTTAGTCTAACATGGAAATAAGAACACTCAGTGAAAAACTCACCAAATATAGAAAATATCCAAATTACTCGATAATTGCACAACGCACGCACACGTTTAGAATTTCGGAACTACACTGAATTATAACAAATAACTTTTACCGGCCATAAAATTACATTGGCTAACTCAAATCCGTCAGCCCCTAAGCTATATTATCTATATAATGAATCGTATCGATGCATATAGCGTAACAGTATTACAGAAAAGAGCTGTACCAAATGTTTTTAATAGTTTCTAAATACGAGTGAAACAGTAAATCTGATTTCACTGTCTTTTTTATTTAAATTGCTTATTTACTGAACGATTGTGACATACAATACATTGTTTTAAATTATTAACTTATTTATACAATCATACCTAGTAATCTTTATTAATAATATATATGTTCCTGACACGGTACCTGCAGGCATACAGTCTATAGGACTATTTCGTTTTAATTGATTCAACAATAAATGCATTTAAAATAATTATCAAAAAAGTTTTACTGGTCTGATTGATAATTTCAATCAATATGATTACTTTAAATAACGTTTGAAGGAGATGAATTTAGGTGGAAGTTATTCTGTTAACATTGGATCTAAATGTAATTGTATTTACTATTCTTACCATACATACATACACAATACATTTTTTGGTCTATAACTTTTTTATTAATTTATCACGCTCTGAGATTTAAACAAGATTAAGACTTTGTTTATTTGCCAATATTGCATAATAGTTTAACGTTACCATATAAGGGCTTTCTTTTTCGACTTGAGCATTTTGACAGACAGTACATTATTTTAAATTATTAACTTATTTATAGAAAAATCATATTTTATGCTAAAGATCTTTCATTAACTTTTATATACACATGATTAAGTTTATGTAAACCAAAAGATACCAGCACTATGTTGAACAACTGAAATTTCTGGAACTGTACTACGCAAAACTTTATTACAGGTATCTGTACATCCTTTATGCGAATATAAATAAAGTTTATATCGTATATAGCTGATTTATCAAAAAATGAAAATAATGAATCAGCATTTATAAGCAGCTATTTTTGTAATACAGAACTAAGAAATACTAAATAAATCATATGCTATTATCGTGAATAATTTTTAAACTTCTTTATTTTTATTGTGGTACTCCAATCTATCTGACTATAAGCTTGGGTCAGACGGTCGCGGAAAAGTTCGATTGTTAGATTAGCGCACTCCCCTTTGCTCTCTTCTAAGTTATCACCGACCGCGGCCGGCAGCGGAGATTCTCGCGACCGGCTTCAAGCATGCCCTCAAACCCCTCTCCACGAGGGCGATGGGGCCCTGGGGCAAAGGCCTAAGGAGCCGCGGGGCGGAGGGGCCCTGGGACGAAGGCCTAAATGGGGGCTCTGGGGTGAAGGGGCCCTGCGGCGCACCTGTCTGGCGGTATCCTTTGATCTCAATATGACGCGTGCCGGCGCCTCAAATTTTTGTGAATTAGGTAAAAACGCAAGTTTTAATTTTCTTCAAAATACTGTATGATTTTAAACCTTTTCTCGCTTTACCTCTCAGTTTTTACTGGGTGGGTGCTCTAATGGCATAGATCCCCTGACACCATACACCCTCCATAGGGTCTAGTAAAGTGTTAAAAGGTTTGACATCTAAGTACGCGTGCCTCAAATTTTTGTGAATTAGGTAAAAACGCAAGTTTCAATTTTCCCATGGACCTGTTGAATTTACATGCTAGAGCATCGGTGGGGGCGTCGGGGAGGGGGGCGGAGGGTAAGGCGTCGCGGTGGAGGGTGAGGCGTCGCGACGCCGTGTACAAAAATGACCACGTTTTCGTCTTATGGAAATTTACATGGGGTTTGTGCTCCAGAACTATCATAGCTATACTACTTGCTACTATAACTTTTGTTTTGAATAAGTGACGAGCATTCCAATGGGATACTACAAAACCTAATTTTTTCAAAAAAATTAAAATATCTCAAAAACGGCTGAAGATAGGTATAGGGAATTGTTAAGAAAGTTCACTTAAAATTAGCAGGGTAATAATATAATCAAAAATGTAATAATATACTGGGTGTTCTATTTAAAATAAGGAAGTTGTTAGCTACTTCCGGTATAATCGGAAGTGTCAGAAAAGCAAAAATACTTTAGTTGAATAGATCGTCCTCGCTAACCCCTGATTCCAAATTTAAAAAAATGAATTCCAACGGGAAGTTCATAAACTTTTAATGAACGGGTTAGCTGAATCACCCTGTATATGAAAACTGCTTTTGTGCAAAAACTTTTATTAGTATTAGTGCCCTTTATTTTCAACAATTACAATAATGCTATTCCCTGAGTGTTACCTCTATGATCCGCTTGGTTGATCTGACTTCATTTGACAAAAAACGTGGTGGGGTAGTGTAGCGGGGATCATGGTGGGAGTTCAACAGTGGGGATCTATGGCGGGGATTATGGTGGGGCTTGAACCAATCAGAAAAGTGGTGGGGAGGAGGAGGAAGATGCACTGGTAACTATTCCCTACTATCATATTTTATACCATGATGATATCTACAAATAGCTACAAATATTTCACTTGCTTCTTCAAATCTCTGGTGAAGGTATTAAACGGAACTGAAGGTTTAAGCAGATAATGAGCACTATGTCGAGCGCTCATAAATGATATTTCTTTTGGATGAAAATCTGGTAAATTAAAGCCTTGAATATCAACAACTATCAACTTCATTTTAGCTTGACGAGAAGCGAACTAAGCAATCGCTTTTTGCACATTACCTTTTTACTAATTGATCACATGCCATTCCTCGCTACTCCACTAAGTGGTAAATATTCTACAACCCGATCATGAATAATTAACCAATATGTTCTGGTTCTGTCTGGAAATACTGCGCTAGTTTCGATTTATAGCTTTATATCAACTGTGGCTGTTTTTATTGCATCATTTCTTTTTGAACAATCAATAACAAATAAGGCACGAGAGTTAAATGCCACAAAGTCCAATATAGGCTCATTATTTGATGCAAATATTTTGGAAAATTGTGTGTACATGTGATAGGCCTCAATGTAGTTTCGTGATGTAAAATTTTTTCATATCTTCATATGGATAATATTCCGAGTTTAAAGTGAGATTAATATTAGAAATATTAATATGATCAAAGTATGTAATGTCCTCCTTCTTATTATCTTTTCGATTTGTTTGAAAAGCCACAATGATATACCGAGGACTTTCCACATTAGTACATGTTTTGACGGACCAAATTTCTTTTGCAGTTCCAGTCGTTAAGGTAGGTAGTTCGTGAAATTTCCATTGTCTATACGGAATCAAGATAGGTTTGTCGCTGTTTATTTGGGATAGTAAATTAAGCTTTAGTACATCATTTAAAAATATATGTTTAGCTTTCAGTTCAATATTCGTTATAGTTAATTCCCCTGCAGTGTCATCGTTTGATACTTTAAAACAATTGTTACCGGTTCTTACTCTAATCAATCTTATGGTTTGTTTCACGAACATTACGCGCTGATAATCATAAAATATTCCTAGAAAGTGACTTAATGGAATTCTCATGAAAAATTTGGTAGTTGTTGGATCATAGGTCACCAGCTGACCGGCGGGATAATTCCAACCAGTAATACTTAGTGCAACATCATCTCTACTATAACAGAGGTATGCTTTCATCAAACTAACAGTGCCAGGATCTCGTACTTTATCCAATTCTTTACCGTTCAACTCGTAACTGACCGACTCGAATAAGTATGCCCCAGCGTTATTAGTGAATTCAATGGTGCCAGTGCCTGCAGCATTTTTTCTTAGAGTTCCCTCGATCAGTATGACTGCTTCATGCATTAATAATAAAGCATATTGTTGATAAATTGTAATTTCAACTTCATCATTATTTCATTATCAAATGATTTAACAAATGGATGATATGTGCGGGTTTCTTCTCTGATGATAGAGTTATCGAACTGAGGATTCTGGAATAAATGTAGTTCTTCTAACATTATAACCTAGGGTTTTTAAAAATTTAATATTTGCTTGCGTTAAGGTTGAAACACCCTTCTTTCTTGTACACCTAACAGGTACTGAATGTGATTTATCTAGGTTGTGATTATTTATATATTTCGAATTGAATATTAAGCCCATAACTTTTTTAATTCCAATCTTATAATAATTTCTTCTCCCCTAAAATTAACAGGTTCAGAGTTCTGATCTAATATATTTAAAATAATATTATGTATCTTTCGTTTGTTAATAACTGGAATAAAAATTAGGTTATTTGGTTCAATATCTATAGCATACCCTGGATTCACAGATGGAGCGATTTTGAAAATCGTATGTGATGGTTTATTGTTGTAAAAGGCTCCTGTTGTTATATTACAGTCAACGCGATCGTGATAACTTTTACTATCTGTACAGGTAAATCAGATTGATGTAAAGTGCCCGGTGGTAACGTTCGAGCTGAATATCCTAATACTTTAGCCAAGCTGTCAGCAGGTTTAAAGTTGATCTCGTGTTTACTCGTTATTTCACACTTGAGCGTATTATTATTAGGTTTTAATGAAAAATAATCGTTACATTCAGCTTCTTTTACACTTCTCGATATTATTGGCGTCTTAGATATGATTCAATATCGCTTATTTCATAAGATCCTGTCGGTACAGCCACTACTTCATCTTTACTTCTATCACCTAACTCCCAATAATACAGTTTATTATTTATATCTTCCTCAATATTCGGTATACTATTGTAAGTATGAAAACCTATCAGAGCTAATACGTAATCGTATTGAGGATCTAGCTCCACTGGAATAACAAATTCAACGGACAGAGTAGAGCTTCGACCGTTTATCGTGAATATCTGAGACATAATGAATATATCTCATACAAAGTTGTCGCTTTTGTAGAGAAACTGTAAACAGAGATGCCCACAGTTTTTTGTATTATTCTTTTGAAAACTATCATAATTAAATCGAATCTTCATTCCATTACCAAAGTAACGTATTAGTTCTATAGGGGGTTTCAGCGCTCCAAAACTATCGAAATAGATAATTATATTTTTTGATTCTTCATATGTTACCCAATGAGTTCCAGGCCCTGCTTGTGAATCAAGATTATGATAGCGCTTTCATATCTTTTAGGTCGTTCAGGTAAGGAATCTCGCATAAAGACACCTCTGAAATGTGGAATTTTTAGCTTTTTAGCATACTTTATTAATTCAACATCGTAGAGGGCTCTGTTGGGTAGCATTATTGGGAGTTTTTTCAAATAGAGTCCATAACCTTTCTTATACGGATTTAAATATAATCCAGAACCCTGTTTTCCTATAGCTATTGCTTCCATAGCTTTATTATGTCTATTTGCTTCTTCTAATTTCTTTTTAGAAGCCTTAGCGTCCAGCACGGTCTTTGTTATTGCAGCAGCTCCACCTGTTAGCGTTTTCAATGCACTAAGTCCCGCAAAAATTGGTAGTAATGGTAATATACCTCCAGATTTAGGTAGGGGCAATACGCGCGGAGTTTTGATTCCTTTTCTACCACCAGCATTTTTTACTGCTAGTCTTGCTGCCTTTAAAGCCATACTAGCATTTTTCTTTAAACTGTTATTATTAGGCTTTTTAAACAACTCTTTTAGACTACTGACAACACCGCCTTGAAAACCAACTTCTCGTTGGTTACAACGTTTGGGACGAAGACCCAGTCCCAACGTTCTTTTCACCTTCATTGAGTTAGTTACAAACAGGCGGCGCCTCTTTCTCCTAAAGTAGCGTCCTTAGCCTTTACTCTTTTCCAGGCACGCTGTTCAAGCTCGTAATCAGCCTTGTGTTGGTCTTGCAAATTATGGCTTCTGCTGTATGCAATGTCGTGCTCCCAACAACTTCGATCGAGTTCGTTAATTCCCGGATCTCCTCTAGCTAATCTTTTAACGAGTTTGGTATTTGATATCCTCCTAGAATATGAAGTTCCTTATCGATAATTTTACTGATTAGTGAGTGTACACCTTCTGCACCTCGTTTCCACATCAACATCTGAACTGATAAAGGTATCGTTTGTATTGTAAATGTGTGTATATAACTGTTTGCATAAGACTAATATCATGAGTATGTAAAAATGCGTGTCATTAGACAGCAGGTGTCTCTTCCAGTAGAAAACTTGGACATTATTTCACAACAGCATCATTGTTCGAATAAGCATGGCCCCCTATTTCCGAGTACTTTAAGAACCATCATATGTGGACCTAGTGGGGTTGGCAAAACCAACTTGGTACTAACTTTATTATTCAATCCTAATGGTCTGTGGTTTGAAAATGTATATGTCTATTCAAAATCGTTGTATCAGTCTAAATATAAGTTACTAGAAGATGTACTTAAGAAGGTGAAATACGTTAATTATTTTCCATATACTAATAATAAAAGTATAATGGATCCGTCTGATGCTAAACCTAATTCAATCTTTATTTTTAATGATGTAGCTTGCGACAAACAGGATATAACAGGACATAAGCTTATCGACCGCTTCTATCTTTGTCAGACATACACTCGGATACCTAAGCATCTTATTAGAGATAATTGTAACTGTATAATTTTATTCAAGCAAGACAAAATGAACATGGTGAATGTATATGATGATCATGTTATTCCGGATATGAGTTTCGAAGATTTTGAAAAAATGTGTGGAGAATGTTGGATGAATAAATATGGTGTGCTGGTTATTTTAAAAGACTTTGATTTAAACAATGGTCGCCATCGTATGGGATTCGATCAGTATATATGCATCTGGTATTATATTCAAAATTATTACTACTCAATCTGTCAATAGCTACAGACCTGTAAAAATTCTACAGATACCTGTACAGTCCTATACGATACGGATCTGTAAAAAGCCGTAAGCTGTAGCTGAACTGTATTCGTAAAACTACATTTGTATAACCCTATACTCCCTGTAAACATGAAGCACAATAAAGAAATATCTTTAGCTGCATATAAACCAATTAGGGAGCGATCACATGATTTAGAAAAGGAAAAATTGTTAAAGGATAAAATCAATAAGGCTTCAAAGGTTATCAGAAAAAATATTTAACTCTAAAGATGGGAAAGGCTGAAGAAGATGAAACTATTAATAGGTTATTAAATCCTGTAATAGAACCACTAAAAGATATTAAAATGAACATATATGATAAACGAACTATTGAGGTTAAAACGGAACATGGTGCTGCTAAAGAAGAACCCATTAACACACCTTCCAAACTAAAGGCACCTGTGAAATTTGTAGAGGATGAGGTTATTGGTGAAGTACTCTCACCAATAAAGACCCTGCCCGAGAAAGACCCTGAGGAGTCGACCATTGAGGATATTCAGGAAGAATACAATAACCTATTGAAATATAATCAACCTGTTTTAGAACAATTTCTAGAGCAATTTATCAAGATTTTATGTAGACGGCTTTTTCACTAACAGAGATGCCTATGATGAAAGTTTTGGAGCACGTTTGGATTTTAAAACTAATAAATTATTAATAGGTAACAAAGAGTTACTCATAGGAACTAATAATGAATTAGTGATCGATGATAGGGCATATGTAGGAACCAAAGGTTTATATGAGTTAATATTTATGAAACATCCGCATGGATACAATGATAACGATTTAAAAAATTATAAAGAAATTCTGGAAATAACTAGTGCTCATAGACGTAATTATCTCTCAGGAACAGCTGAAAGGGAACAAATATTTTAAATACACAAATATTATAAAATCATTGTTTGCAGAGAAGAAAGTTACTCCCTCATCCTCGCTAGCTGGTCCATCAAGACGGAAACCGTATTACCCCCCATCAAGAAGTAAGTCTTATTCTTCAGCATTCCATGAAGGGTCTGGGATAATGATGAAATGATGATGAAAATGAAAAACCTATAGAATACGTATATTGGGATGATGTAAATGAACTTGTTGATCGATTAACAGCCTCATAGTCTGCAGGAAACACCATTTCACATGACAATGAGATAATAGCGATCCTCAGTGAATTAAAAGAAATAGGTATTATATCTTAGGGATGGTTGTGCATAGGAAAATTGAAACTTGCGTTTTTACCTAATTCACAAAAATTTGAGGCGCCACACTATTGGGCGAAAACATCAATATCGTCTCAAAAATGCTAAAATTGAAACTGAAAATTAAGATCTCGAATATGGTATTTCCGTTAGCTAAGACACTAAGCCTTGATATCCTAGAAAGATTATTTTTTCACACGTTGATTTCCTGAGTTAGACAACTGTGAAGGGGAAGTTTCTGTTAAGGGCAAATTATTACTCAGCGTTAAAGCCAACTTCCATGAGCGTTTACGTACCTAATTTTGTTTTCAAATTTAATATCTTATACATCATTGGAAAGGGCATTTCATCTAGTTTTAGAATAAAAATATCTATTTGTATGCTTGTTTTCATTTGTTACTTAAAAAAATAATAAAGTAGTAGTGTTTAGTATGATCATTTTACAACTTCACCTAAGCTTTTAATTATCATCAGGGTTTCGCCGGGTAGATTTCTTTTATGGAAATGATAGACCATATGGTCTTCTCGACGACACTTAAAAAAACTTCTGCTCAATTTTGCTCTATTTCGAGAAAATTGGAATCAAAGTAGGAAGAAAACGCGTTCTGGTTATGGTTTAAAATCTAAATGACACATTTAGGTATTGGTAGCCGTCATAGAAAATTCGTTCAATTGGATATATTGTTTAGACTTTTTTTAAACGCTTTTTTTTTGTATAGCTTATTAATTCAAAATAAGGTGTACCAAAAAATACCGTAAATACAAAAACGTATTTACATAAACACAGGTATCTAAACCACATATTGTTTATTTTAGCAAAAATAATATTTTTGCTAGTATCTACCGCAACTAGATAGAATAAAAAATATTTTTATTTTCAAAATATTGTGGTTTTTCGTATAGGTATATATACTGCTATGTGTTTTCGTATTTTCATACAAGTTCCTTACAAGAATTTTATAATATTTAGTTAAGAAACGTTACCACTATTCTTGCTAATAATGACCACTTTTACAATTACTAATCGCGAGTTATGTATTGCTTTCATAGAGCAGGGGAAGCATATATCAACTGCAGAAAATTACATACGCGAAAAGTTTTCACTTTCTGAAAATGATTTAAATTGTGTTGTCAGAAAAATTCAGAAACCGTTACTGCCTGAATTCAAATCGAGATGGGCTGCTGCTACCAGAATAAAGGAAAGATTTTTGAAGAATAATGAACAATGGCTTAACCGTACATTTTCTGTTCAACTTGACGACACTGAGGAACCTGGGCCGTCATCAGGAAAAAGGCGAGGAAGACCTTGTAAAAGTTATGAAGAGTCATCCTAAAAAACTAAAAAGAGAAAAGCGACTAAATTATTTCGGGATTCTGGGCTGGATTCAATTCAGTATTCATATGTACAAGGATTGCGTTCAATTGGTGAAAGTAAAGAAGCTCAAATAATAAAATTAATTCGTTCCGCATCCTCAGAGAAAAAGGAAATCATACACCTGCAGTTGCTAGAGGAAAATACGTTTGTCAATTCTTTTACAGCAGATGCAGCTTTGGCCATATTTATTAATTTAGATTTGTCAAAAAATCAATACCAATATCTTATAAACTGTACGAAAGAAAGAGGATGCAAGATATTTCCGCCATATAAGCAACTCCAGGAAGCTAAAAGTAAATGCTACCCAGATAACTCTCAATTACAATTACCGACATTATGGCTAAAGTGGAACTACAAGGATTATTGAATCATACAGCAACAAGGTTATTAAATATATCGTCAGTTGATGTAATATCTGTACGTAAATTAATTTCATATAGTAAATGGGGTTGCGATGGTTCCTCGGGCCAAAGTGAATATAAACAAATTGTTTCTGGTGACAGTGAGTTAGTATCCGATGCTAACTTGTTAATATCATCTTTAGTTCCCCTTAGACTGGTAGACAGTTCTTCAAAGGAAAATATTTGGCAAAATGCAGCCCAATCATCCATACAATTTTGTCGCCCTATCTTAATAAAATTTTCCAAAGAGACTCCAGAGAAAACCAGAACAATTATAAGTAAACTAAAGGCACAAATATCTTCTCTTTTACCAACGCCTGTTCACATAAATGACATGGAGATATCAATGACTCACGAACTTTTTCTTATTATGATCGATGGGAAAGTTACACAGGTATTAACCAATACACCATACAGTTCTACATGCAGTGTTTGTCTCGCTAAACCGAAAGAAATGAATAATCTTGAACGCGCTAAGCAAAGAGTAGAACGAGAAGAAACTTTCGAATTTGGTTTTTCAACTTTACATGCTTGGATTCGTTGTATGGAACTGATTCTCCACATTTCCTACAATGTATCATTTGAAAAATGGTCCGCAACTACAGAAGATCAAAAACGACAGAGACAAATTAAAAAACAAGTTGTACAAGAGAGGTTTCGTACAGAACTAGGATTAATTATAGATAAACCACGACAAGGTTGTGGAAACACTGATGACGGTAATACTACCGAGGAGATTTTTTGCAAATGCTGCGTGCTCATCGTCAATTACTGGTGTTTATGAAGAACTAATACAGAGACTTCATATTATCTTACAGACAATGGCATGCGGGCAACCAGTTAATGCCCAAAAATTTGGAGAGTATGCATTTAAAACTGCAGAACTTTATGTACGTAAGTACAACTGGTACTACATGTCTTCTTCTGTCCATAAAATACTAATTCATGGAGCAAATATTATTCGTTATAACGCAGTATTGCCTTCTGGACAGTTTTCAGAGGATGCACAAGAATCGCGAAATAAAAATTACAAGCAATACAGGTTACATCATGCTCGAAAATGTTCACGATCAGATACCAATGCAGATGTATTTCATACACTTCTTTATACCTCAGATCCATATATAACCAGTTTAAGAATGATCACGCCAAGAACGCTGATGGAGCTCGACGAAGAAGCCTTGCAGTTACTGGAATAATTGTGAATTATGCACCTACTAAATAACGATTGTTCATTATAAGTTATAATATTATTATAATATTATCATACCTATACGTAATTTTTGTTTCTATTATGGAAAACTAAATTTATATAAAAGGAATCAAATATATTACATGTCTATTAACGTCTTATATTTACTAGTTTTCTGTTTATAAAGGAATAATGGACTGACTCTGATTTTTACATATTCCTCAATTTTGTCCACTATATATAGCAAGATATATAAAAGATATTGCAATAGTATTACACAGTCTTCAACACCACACCTTCTTATACACACCTACCAAATTTCACTTGATTTTATCTGTAAACAATAAAGTTACAGATTTTTGAGACGCGAAAGTGCTGTTTGCCCCATAGTGCGCCGGTGTCTTTGTCGGCATACATCAAAGGGTTATCTTAAATATTGGAAACATTTTTATTATGTATTAATGTATTATTTCAGATATGAGTCTCGACAAGTTCGGTCGATCATCTGTATTCTTTAACTCCAACAGCGGTGAAGCTTCATATATACTTTCTCCTTGGGTTCATATTTACGGATGATGGAAATATAGACGTTGAAAACTTAAAACTCTGTAACGTTACCACACCCACTCAAAATGAAGATGCAGCTAATAAAAAATATGTTGATGACAATATGTTAACTCTAAATAAGGAACTTAATACAATTATTCATAAGTTCTTAATTAATGTTACTCGAGAATTACAAGATAAGTACATTAAAAAGATACATTTAGAAATTTCTACATTACAGGATGAGGATCATCAAATAAAGAGTTACATTGATGATGTAAACAAGAGTTTTAAAAACTCATTGGATAACATTAAGAGGTCTATATCTCTAGAGGAAGATTTAAGAAAAGAGTTCTTGAATAAAATAGTCATAGATCAGAATAATAAAACTATACTGTTTACTGATTTATCAAAGAGAATTACTAACTTAGCATCAAATGTACAATTAAACACACTTAACTTTACAAAAATATCAAAACTAGACTTGCAGACAAAAATAACGTCGGTAGAACAGTTATCAAAAAATATTGAAAGAGAATTAAATCAGTTCAGAGAAACAGCAGTAAAACAAATCAGTGATATTAGTTTGAATATAAAGAATGATCATGATGCTCTAAAAAAGGATATTCTATAGAAATGTGAAGAATTTATTATCAAGAAACACGATTTTTTTGAAAAAGCTAATAACGATATTTTGCGTCAAATTTTAGACGCAACAAATAAGCTAGATCAGCGTATAGATACAGTGGAAAAAATACCCTCACACTCATAATAGCTCATTATTAACCATTGAGCATAAGAGTCGCTTACGTCAGACAGATGCAGTCACGTGACTTTGATAGTTAAGTATGCTCTCTACATGACCGACAGCAGTTTAGTTTCTAATATTCTCTGAAAACATGAAGATGCATTCAAAGGAAAAACTTCAACTTGTAAATGAACTTCGGTGAACTTAGGACGTACATTTATAAACAATTTCTTTAAATTTATGATATGTTGTGTTTGATCTAAGCTAATGAAGCAGTGAAAGATGCGTAAATTTTCATTATATATATATATATATATATATATATATATATATATATATATATATATATATATATATATATATATATATATATATCAAATAAATAGGAATATCTACTTTTCGATTATATAAAATGCAACAGATATCACTATAATTAAATGTATGAAGTACAACAGATATCCTTTTTTTTTAAAACTACTTCGACATATAACACAGGTATACATATTTAAAAATAAATTCTTACTGATGGTGATAATGATGATGCATCAACAATATTATCACATGTCATAGTCATATCTTTTAAATATACACCTTACCTTGGGCTGATATGAAACTAATGTGCGGTTTCTTGAATCTCAAACTTCGAAGGCGGATTCGGTTTGTTGCAATTAATTAGTCCCTTAAACACTATCGAATATTTAAATGGTATGAAGTTCTCCAGGTTAGGCTCAATTAGTGGAACAGATCTCTGTGGAAGGAAGACCACGTATTCTTCTACCTCCACCAGCGTTGTTCTGCCAAATTTTGTTTTAATTATTTTCACGTTGATTATCGGTACGGGGATGTTCTCTGGTAGATCTTTAAGTTTAATAGTATCCTTCCTGCGAAGGTGAGTTACCTCGTTAATTCTGTTTAGATCCACTAAAAATTAATGTAATAAAAAATATATATTTATATTAAAACAATGTATAAAACTTACTGTTTATAGTAAAGTTGAAATTTTTTTTGTTCGACTGAATATTTATCTACCTGCACCACCAACACGTCTTAATGCGACTTATATACCTCGTCGCCGATTTCCGGTTTTTAAAAAAACAAAAGTTTCACAAATTGAATTTTAGTTTAATTAAAATATTTATTGTAAGTACGTCTTTACAATTTGAATGTTACATCAGAACTAACTATATGGATACAGAATAAAGCATAGGTTTTAAGATGTTGCTGTCAGCATTTCTCTAAGAATTGAGATAAGAACTGCTAGCGCAGTTGTAAGGTGGCTGACATAATTTGCGTCTTGGAGTATGCTATTTTGCTAGTTATTATGCTGGAAATGTGTCATGTATTTTAGTAGCAGCGTTAATTCTAGATAATTTGTTATCGCATCCGGCATTTATGCGCTTTTTGGTTTTTATCACATTCGCAACTAATGTTTTATGTAAATACATGATTGTGGTTATATCAAGCTTTGCTTTTCCAACCTGCGGTCTCCAGATAATTTTTATCACAACATATTAAACACTTTATTGCGAATATACTTATGAATTTTTAACACACACACACACACACACACACACACACACACACACACACACACACACACACACACACACACACACACACACACACACACACACACACACACACACACACACACACACACACACACACACACACACACACACACACACACACACACACACACACACACACACACACACACACACACACACACACACACACACACACACACACACACACACACACACACACACACACACACACACACACACACACACACACACACACACACACACACACACACACACACACACACACACACACACACACACACACACACACACACACACACACACACACACACACACACACACACACACACACACACACACACACACACACACACACACACACACACACACACACACACACACACACACACACACACACACACACACACACACACACACACACACACACACACACACACACACACACACACACACACACACACACACACACACACACACACACACACACACACACACACACACACACACACACACACACACACACACACACACACACACACACACACACACACACACACACACACACACACACACACACACACACACACACACACACACACACACACACACACACACACACACACACACACACACACACACACACACACACACACACACACACACACACACACACACACACACACACACACACACACACACACACACACACACACACACACACACACACACACACACACACACACACACACACACACACACACACACACACACACACACACACACACACACACACACACACACACACACACACACACACACACACACACACACACACACACACACACACACACACACACACACACACACACACACACACACACACACACACACACACACACACACACACACACACACACACACACACACACACACACACACACACACACACACACACACACACACACACACACACACACACACACACACACACACACACACACACACACACACACACACACACACACACACACACACACACACACACACACACACACACACACACACACACACACACACACACACACACACACACACACACACACACACACACACACACACACACACACACACACACACACACACACACACACACACACACACACACACACACACACACACACACACACACACACACACACACACACACACACACACACACACACACACACACACACACACACACACACACACACACACACACACACACACACACACACACACACACACACACACACACACACACACACACACACACACACACACACACACACACACACACACACACACACACACACACACACACACACACACACACACACACACACACACACACACACACACACACACACACACACACACACACACACACACACACACACACACACACACACACACACACACACACACACACACACACACACACACACACACACACACACACACACACACACACACACACACACACACACACACACACACACACACACACACACACACACACACACACACACACACACACACACACACACACACACACACACACACACACACACACACACACACACACACACACACACACACACACACACACACACACACACACACACACACACACACACACACACACACACACACACACACACACACACACACACACACACACACACACACACACACACACACACACACACACACACACACACACACACACACACACACACACACACACACACACACACACACACACACACACACACACACACACACACACACACACACACACACACACACACACACACACACACACACACACACACACACACACACACACACACACACACACACACACACACACACACACACACACACACACACACACACACACACACACACACACACACACACACACACACACACACACACACACACACACACACACACACACACACACACACACACACACACACACACACACACACACACACACACACACACACACACACACACACACACACACACACACACACACACACACACACACACACACACACACACACACACACACACACACACACACACACACACACACACACACACACACACACACACACACACACACACACACACACACACACACACACACACGCCTTATAGCCTCTGACGTCTTGCAATGAGGCAATGATCACATATCGGTCACGCCCTAACACCTTCGTCACCTTATAAGGACCATCGTATTTGTTAGACACCTTTTTATTAACACCCTTTTCGCCCAACATAGTGGCCGCCTGCCGCCACAAAACCAAGTCGCCTACTTTGTATTCGGTTGCAACCTTACGCCTCTTATCGTATCTCGCCTTCATTCGAGAAGCAGCGTCCTGCAATCTCTCACCTGCCTTACACCTATCTGCATGCAATCGTTTTCGCCCAGCGGTAGCGCTGTCATAACCTGTAGACAAGTCAGCTACCCGCCGACTCTGATAGGAGAACATAAGATCTGCGGGGGAAAACCTAGTGCTGGCATTAATCGTATGATTGATTCCCCACATAATCTCTGGCAGTCGTTCATCCCATCTCGCCTCTCCATCCGCACTCGCCGTAATCGCCTCCACTATTGTGCGGTTCGCCCTAGGGGTAGCAATGGCATTCTCTACATGCTTTATACCCCGCTCCTCCACAAAACTAGCAAACGCCCTACTAGTAAACGCCAATCCCCTGTCCGATATTATACGCCTAGGGTACCCAAATTCGCCAAATATTCGCCTTAGTTTCTCAATTGCCTCAGCAGAACTTAAAGTCCTAGTGGGATGTGCCCATGTGTATTTCGTAAATGCATCTACCACTACCAGCAAGTAATTATTTCGCTTCACACTTTTGACAAATGGACCTAAGTGGTCGATATGCACCATATCAAGAGGAACCGCCCTTTTCTCATAAGGATGTAAGTATCCTTCGCCTCGCCCATAACCACCTTTTGCATATGCGCAATTCAAATATGCTGTCACATACTTGCGCACAAAACGCCTCATCTTAGGGAACCAATAACACCTTTTTAAGAGTTCCAGACACCTCTCATACCCAGGATGACCAATGTCATCATGGTGTTTACGCAACAAGCTAAACTTTGCAATCATAGGAACATATAACCGATCACCTTCACCTGTAATATGTCATAAACGCCTATTTTTCACCTTAAAAGATTTCTTTACATCCTTGTCGGCTTCACCTCCCTCTAACGCCTTAATTATCGCCTGCACCCTTCCGTCCTGCAATTGTATGGTGGCAAACCAGTCCACCTCTGAAAGAGTCACTAAGTTCACCTGCACTGGATTACGACTATGAGCATCTACATGCTTCATCCTATCGCCTGGCCGATACTCCACCTCCATATATGTCTTCAACCATCGGGACTGGTTAAACTTTAATAAGCGGTGAATTTTTTTAAAAATTAAACCGATTTCTATAGCCTGCTGTAAATTTTTGTAGTGAGCAACATAATATGTTTTACCATTCAAATTTGGTATTAGTTTTGTTAATTTAGAATTTGAATTTGGAGGAATTATATTTTTGGCTAAAAATGGAAGATCTGAATGTATATCATGCAATTCATTTGGATACTGGACATCTACTTCCAAAATATACCCATATGGATTATCGTCTGGAGTTTGCATGACATCCAAGTTTGTTATTTCAGTTTCAGTTAGCCACGCAAACCCGCTTGTCGGCAATGCTTGGGACATACTATGTCCATACAAATTTGTGGCATCTAAATACATAATAAATGAAGATGGGTCGTCAGGATTATAGTTAGGAAGAAACGTATTATTGGCTAGATGTTTTCTATCCGAACACTGACTTATTCCACCTCGAATTCCCTTTTTCAACATATGCAACATATCTATATCGGTCAACAGTTCTAATTCAACCTTTGTATACCTTAACATGACGTTCCAAGATAGCCCTGGTGCTGTGGAGTACTGTAGGGGGTCTAGTTTGTATGTAACGAGACATATTTTTCTAAAATTTTGAAATACATCACATAAGAGAAGCACACCAGATTTCAGATAAATATCTGAATAATCACCAAGGGTACGACAATCGAATAAATTCCACACCTCTTGAGCTCGTCCATAGTCTGCATCTGTTATGTGCTCCTGATTCAAATTATCGTAAAATTCCGCTTTTGATGGTAGATATTCTAAATTTAGTTTGTCCAGACTATCAACAAAACTATATGGAAACAGCCCCTTCTGTAGCATCAATTTAAATTTTGAGTCATCTCTAAAGTATTTTCTTGTTTCAAAAAATAAATATGAATTTAAGTTTTCACCCAAAGTTTGTAATGAGGAGGCCATAAATTTGAAACTATCAATGAAACGAAGTTTTAAAAACTTTTTATTTGCATGATCCTGTTTATCAACATAATCGTCTACATGTAAGTGTTTTGTGAAAGAAATATATTTCCCTTTGCTCTGTCAAACCTATTGAATGATACTAATATTGTGTCTGTTTACGGCAGTTTTGACAACTGGCTTTCAAAAACCGCAAAGCTGTGATGAATTAAATCAGTTAATAATAAAATTTAAAATTCAAGCTCCGCCACTGGATAGTTGGATAGTAAATAATCTGACGTTTTTGCAAGTCTCCCCAATTTGATGTTTTTTTAGCTGTCAAAGTTTTTATACATTTAATAATTTGTGTATTGTTGATCGAACGTTTAACTGTTTTAGTACCTTGTGGTAATTTTAAAATATTTGTACATTCAATAATTTGTTAAACTGTTGTGAGCTGAACGTTTAAGTGCTTCAAGAAGAGAAATGGTACGTGTTTTAGGTGATAAAGTAGCAGCGATCCTAATACTTGGTGAAACTGGAGAAAATATTCATGCAGCAGAACGCATTTTTAATGAAAGGTTTCCCGATCGCCCAGTTTCGAGGACTTATTTGAGAGAGCTTCTTCGTAAGTTTAAAACAACGGGTAGTATTAATGATGCAAAACGATCTGGCAGACCACAAATTTCTGATGAGAAAAAAATTGATATACTGGCAGAAGTAATAATAAATCCTACTTCTTCAACAACTCAAGTTGCATCAACCTGTGAAGTCAGTCAAAGTACAGTGCACAGGGTGTTGAAAAAAAAAAAAAAATTCACCCATACAAATTAAAAATGGTTCATCAACTCTCAGACGACGATCCAGACCGAAGACTGCAATTTTGTGAAAATATGGAGACTAAAATTAACCAACAGCCAGACTATGTCAAAACAATTTGTTTTAGTGACGAAAGTACTTTCTATCTAAATGGAAATTTAAATACACAAAACGTGAGATATTGGAGTGACGCAAATCCTCACATGTTTCGTGAAACACATACTCAGTATCCCGAGAAGGTCAATGTTTGGGCAGGTATACTGGGAAACCACATCGTTGGGCCTGTTTTTTTAAATACCAACTTAACCGGTGAGGTGTATCTGCAGATGTTGCAAAATGCAATAGAACCGTTAATCCTTGAAATTTTGGAATATAATCAAGATGAATTCGACATTTTGGAAATAACATTCTAACAGGATGGTGCTCCTCCACACTATTACGGTGCAGTAAGACGGTATTTGGATGAAGAATATCCTGGTAGATGGATTGGACGACGAGGTTCAATGGAATGGCCGCCTCGATCACCGGACCTCACACCTTTAAATTTTTTTCTGTGAGGGTATCTTAAATCGAAGGTTTACGCCATTCAGCCTGACAATATTGATGTTTTAAAACAACGTATTGTTACAGAATTAGGGCTATTTCCGCAGACACATTTGAAAAAGTACGAGAAGAGTTTCGCAATAGGATGTTTTACTGTCAGGAAGTAGATGGAGCTCACTTCGAACAATTACTATAAGTAGGTACTGATTCTTGAATCTGTAATTAAAATTATTATCCAAGTTTACTGATTACTGATTTAATCCATCGAAACTACCATAAATACAAACAATATTAGTATCATTGAATACGTTTTTTCGATACGTTTTAAAAGAGGTGTCGCTTGCCATAGGGTTTTATTTAAAATTATTGGTCACAATGACCTTGTGACGGCATCTTTGACGCATACGTCATCTATCATCACTAGTAGGGAAGTTTACAACCCTTAATATTCAGTTACCAAATTTCACTAGTTTATGTATAATCGTTAAAAAGATAAGAGGGGGGGAGGGGACTTTTGAATAGCACTGTATGTATATATATATATATATATATATATATATATATATATATATATATATATATATATATATATATATATTATATGCACGAAAGCATATAATGATTTTTAAAAACAATTTTTATTCTAATTTAATTTATTTTTAAAGTTTTATTTGATCTTTACATTACAAAATTTAAATGGTTCATAACGTCGTGTTATGACCGCGACTGAGCGAGTATGTTACTACAGTTATTGCAGTTGCTACCGTTATGCTACAGTACTGATGCGACCACTTGCTGTCGTATTTATTAATTCACAAGTGCTGACACAAGTCAGGTGATTTACTAGAAAAAGAAGTTATTAACTTTGAGCAAGTAATCACGATCGTGACTTTAAAATATTATACGTTACAGATAGAGCACGAAGTGGTCTCAAAGCTGTAACGCAAGAGGAGATTACAATGGTTCTTATCTGAACATATTAAGTTACTGCAACAAAGTATAAGGGTAAATGAAGGTGAAGTTTAACAATTCTAAGTACAATGGATAATTTTGATATAACAACTCCCCTTTTATATAAAAAGTTGGTGTTATACAGCAACTTTTAATGTATACAATAATAGTTAAATACAATAATGGTTAAATACAATAATGGTTAAATATAAAATTGCAAGGTTTGCAAGGGTAAAATCACTGAATGTGAGTAAGTTTGAACACTAAAGCGTTTTTTGATTAGAACACAAAAGTTTTTCACTTTTCACTAAAATGTCAGTTCAATTCGATGTCTTCTGCTTGTACATCTTCTGGTCTGATGGAAGGTCGTCTTCTTGGTAGTATACTTCTAAAGGATTGGATTCTTTTGCCTAGTCCTGGATGAGGTGGTGGAGAATTTGAGGATACTTCGATTGCAAGTCGTCTTTTTCTGCGACATTTGCAGCAAATGAATAGAATAATAAGGGCAATGATTAAGGTAATTGTAAAATAAACAAACCAGGATATATGTTTGGATACGAAAGGTTCATTGATTAAGTCGTCTAATTGTCTTGAATATTCGTCCAGCTTATGTCTGGCGATGTCCAGGTCTTCTGTGTTGAGATTATTTAACTTCAAGGGCTTTAGGTTTGGAATTTTGAGATCGTCGGGTATTCCTTCGCAACAGTTGAAAGGAATTTTGATTGATTGAATTTCAATGTTGATTTCGGAGAAGTCCTTTTGGTCTGCCTGTACTTTTGTTGCTCCTATAAATGCGTTGCATTCAGGTTGTAATATCAGAACCGAATTTTTGTAGATCAATTCAGTTTTTGAATTTCGGTTCTTGCAGTTAATGGTGATTGACAGTGGTTCGGAATTTATAACTAACCATGTGTTTGTAGTTAATTTCTGTACCTTATATCCTTTTGCAAAGATGAGTGACGTCTGACAGTTTTCTGGCAGGCTTTTGAGGTTTTTGAGAATTTGGGCTTCACAAAGGGCATTGCTGTCGATTGTATATGCGAACAAATCGGGACATATTAAAGTTTTGTGCATAAGTGTTCTACATTCATGTGTATCGGTGATTGGAATGTACATAAGAGAATCATCATCTCTCGCGATATATTTTTGTGAGGTTGAGAGAATGTGATAGAAACCAGTTCTATTATCTAAAATTGGAATTGGAAAAAGTCTAAAAATTCTAAACGTTTCATGATCGACTAATGGGATCTTTAAAACAAATACTAAATCTGAGTCTGTTTGAAAAGCTTCTAATTCCATGATGATGCAAATTATGTGCAATTTCTTGTAGTGACAAGATTAGTTTTTCAGGTGAGATTATTGAAGTGTGAATGATTTTTGATCGAGCAAAGGTGATTGAATTCAGTATGTTATCCAATTCATTTTCAATTTATAAATAGGTTTCCATAAGGAGTTCGCATTTGTCTAGGAATTTTAAAGCGAGTCTAATTATTTTTATTTCGTTATTTGTGCGACGAATCGTATCTGAGATTAATTTCAGATCATTGTTAAACGTCATTTCGTCAAACTGTAACTTTTGGATTGTTGTGTTAAAATTCTTGATAACAGATGTCGTTACAGAAATTTGATTCTTAAGTAAATTTTCAATCTGATGTTCGTCTTTTAATAATTTATTTATACTATCCGTATAGTATTGACCGTCTTCTGCATCTAAGTTTCCGGTGATTGCTTTAAAAATTGAACCAATACCATTTATAATTCCACGTTTATATCGTGTTCTAGTAATGTCATAATTAAGAGATTCGAATTTTTCTCGAATTGTTCTTGAAATTTGGGTTAGTAAACTAACGTGAGTTTTTACTTCTCCTTTAAATAATTCCATGTTTTCATAATTTTCATGTATTGAATATAAAAGTCTGTCAAGTAGTCTTTCGTTTTGGTCAAAAGTAATTTTTATGTCTGTTATGTTTTTATGTACCAAGAGTGTCCATTTTTTATTAGTAACAACGAGGTTGTTTTCTTCATGATAGTAAATTCCTATCGTATTGTCTATTGATTTTATTTTGTATTGGGATCGTACTGTTTGTACTGCTGATCCGACCAGCAGGAGAAACCTGAAAATAATTTTAATTTTCATTTTCGAAATACGGTTTCAACCTATCGAAGTTTACTTTACTGTTTTGATTTGTTTCTGGATTGAAAAGAATAGCTGAATTTTGAAAGGTTTCCTTTATTTCAAAAGGGCCATTAAATTTGTTGCCTAGTTTATTTTTAATTTGGGATTCTTTCACATAGACTTTATCGCCTATTGAGTATTGATGTGTTTTTTGGTGAACGTGTTTGTCAAATCTTTGTTTGGCTTTTTCTTTTTGTAAATTTGTACGAGTTCTAGCAATTTTGTAATAGTGTGATATTTTGTTGTTCAGATCGCGAATATACTTAGTAATTAATTGTTCTTGATTATACAAGGTTTCGGGAGGTCTACTTTGGGTATGACCAAAGACTAGTTCATAGGGGGTAAATCCGTGGGTTTTATTTACTGAATTATTATAGCAAATTACTGCATACGGGGTGATTGATAATGGGTGTTCGTTCGGGTTTTCGGATTTGTTAGCTCTTATCATTTCTAATATGGCTGCATGAAAACGTTCTAGTGAACCGTTTGATTGCGGGTGATTTACGCTAGAGAAGGTTAATTTGATATTGTAAAGGGTACAAAGGTCCTTAACAAGATTGTTATTGAATTCTTTTCCATAATCACAATGGATTCTGATCGGCGTTCCATAATGTTGGAAATACAATAAAAGTGTATTGACTATCGATTTTGCGGATTTGTCTACGATTGGGTAAGCTTGTGTGAACTTTGTAAGTTCATCTCGAATGGTTAACAAATAATTTCTTGTGGGAATTTCCAAAACATCTACGTTAATTCGTTCAAATGGTGATCAGGGTGTTTCCGTTATGACAAGTGGATTGTCTAGATTTTTTCTCAAGATTTTTGTCTTTTGACAAGTTTCACATTGTTTTGTGAAATTTTCTACGTCTTTCGTGAGTCCTGTCCAATTGTATCTGTTTTTAATTCTGCGTATTGTCTCATTGATACCTCGGTGAAGATTTGCTTTACCTGAGTGGTTTTGATCGATTATGATTGGAATTTGTTCTTTGTCAGGGTTTTCAACTAAATTTTGACATATTGTAAGATTTAAATCTTTGTCAGAAAAGATGAAAGATATAATTTCTAAGCTTGCGAGTTCTAAATTGTTTTCCACAAAATAAGTTTTTTCTGAGTCGAAAACATGTTGATCTCGATAAAGAGTGATAAATAAAGTTTCGATTACATTTTCAGGATCGAAAGGTAATGGAATGATGTAATATTTCCTATTTTTGACTGTTTTATTGGAAACAATGTTGATTTTATTATTACAAAAATTTGGATTTTCTTCAAAGATGTCATCTATTATTTTGTAATGAAGATCGGTTAATTTGTTTTGAATGAAAAAGGTTATTATGTCTTTATGACTTTTGTCTAGGAGTTGATTGTTGGTGAAACTTAATTTTGAATAGTCAATTAATGATGTTGTTTTGTAAAGATTAATAAATCGTTCGATTTCATTTCTGTATCGTCCGTGTCTTCGGAGTCTGAATTTGTAGATAGAATTTTGTTTTCAAATTGTATACATTTTTGGAAATTATTTATTTTGATGCGGCTAAATGCGTCAGCATTTTTGTTTATTTTTCCAGGTTTGTACGTTATTTCATAGTCATATTCTTCGAGTTTTAGACGCCATCGCGCTAAGCGACTACCAGGGTCTTTAATTGAAAATAGCCATGTTAATGGTCGATGATCTGTGACTAGCTGAAATTTTCTTCCAAATAGATAGGGTCTAAAGTGTTTTACGGTCCATACAATAGATAAACACTCTCTTTCTATTGTAGAATATTTAGTTTCCGCTTTACAAAGTGTTCTAGAAGCGAATGCGATAGGTAAATCTTTTCCTATTGTGCCTTGTGATAAAACTGCGCCAATAGCAAAAGAACTTGCGTCTGTAGTTAAAATAAAAGTGTCTTCGAAATTTGGATAAATTAAAATTGGACTTGTGATTAAAGCATTTTTTAATTGTTCAAAGGAATTTTTACAATCTGAGTCAAAATTAAATTGTACGTCTTTTTGTAAAAATTTCGTCAAGGGTTTAGAAATTTTGGCAAAATTGGGGATGAATCGTCGGTAATAACCGGCTAATCCTAGAAAAGATTTTATTTCTTTTGGATTTGTTGGTTGAGGAAAATTTTCAATGCAATTTATTTTTTCTGGGTTAGGTTTTACTCCATCGGGCGTGATTAGATGTCCTAAATATGCAACTTCTTTTCTGAGAAATTCACATTTATCTGGCTGAATTTTAAGATTTGCGATTCTAAGTCTTTTAAATACTTCGGAAAGTCTGTGAATGTGTTCGTCAATAGTTGGTGAATAGATTATTATGTCGTCCATGTAAACTAAACAACGTTCGTTCTGTAAACCTAAAAGAATGTTGTCCATTACGCGTTGGAATGTCGCTGGTGCGTTTTTTAATCCGAAAGGCATACGTAAAAATTTAAAGTGTCTGTTCTCTACAGAGAATGCTGTTTTTGGGATGTCTTTTTTGTCTATTTCTAGTTGGTGAAAGCCATTTGCTAGGTCTAAAGTACTAAATAGGGAACATTTACCTAGTTGGTCTAGTAAATCTGAAATGTTAGGGAGTGGATATATGTGTCCGAGTGTTATTTCGTTTAATTTTCTGTAATCGACTACGACGCGCCATTTCTGTTTTCCAGAAGCGTCAATTTTTTTTGGGACAACCCATACTGGGGATGACCAGGGCGAAATAGAGGGTCTAATTATACCTTGTTTTAACATCTTATTAACCTGTGTTTTTACTTCCTCTTTATGGACATACGGGTATCGATAAGATTTCGTAAATATCGGCTTTGAATTACCGGTGTCGATTGAATGTTTTATTTCGTTAGCGAATGTAAGATTGTCGCCTTCAAGATAAAATATATCGGAATACTCTAAACAAAGTTCGGTAATTAGTTCTTGTTCCTCTGTGTTTAAATGGTCTAATCTTAGTTGGTTTCGAATTTCAAATGTGCGGTCGACTACTGGGTCATTGAATGTTTCTGAATTTTGATTACTGTTGTAAATATTTGAGTTTAATAACATTGAACTGTTTATTGGTTCTAAATTTAGATTTGAAAAGTCAATGAGTTTTGGTATGGCATTTGCGTTTATTACAGATGTACAAAATTCACCTTTGTTGTTAATGTGTACGAGTGCGTTAGGTAAACGTACTTTTTCTATCTCCTGAGCTGAAAGAATTGCGTCAGTGTTGAAAAGATTACAACGAAATTTGAATATTTGTTCGATACGAGGGGCGATTGCAATTTTGTTCGAAATTTTCGGAATGTTTTTTGAATGTTGAAAATTTGTTGGACTGTTTTTAGGAATTTGGTCTGATAATTTGTCGGTTACTTTAAATAAAGGAACTGTTTTGAAATTAGTTATTAATTGCATGTTTTTGATGTCTATAATGCATTCGTAATGTTCTAAAAAGTCTGAGCCTAATAATCCGTCGAATTCTATGTCGATGTCGTGTACATAAACTTTGTGAGGACTAAAATCGTCAAAAGGAATTAAACATGATTCTGTTATTAATAATTTTTGGTCAGTAATACCTTGAATTGAAATATTTTCGGGGAAACGATCAGTGTAATTTTTTCTTTTAAAAATCGAAAGTCCAGCGCCTGAATCAATTAAAATTTTAAAAGTATTTGTAGCATCCTTGATGTAGTACAAATTTTTTGAATTCACTGTTAATAATGCGCTTAAAGGAATTTTTGTTGGCGGTTGTTTGCTTGTTCTTGTTGGTTTAAATTTAAGGTTCTCATTTGTGATTCGATTTCCACACAAATGTCCGAAGTTTGTGTTTGATCCGGAGGTTTGTCTAAAGTTTGGGGATCGTGAAAATTTTGATAACGGTAAGGGTTTTCAAAGTCATTCGTTTCGAAATTTTCGGTTTGATAGTTATTGTCATTGTCATAATAGGTTTCGTCTTGATGTTCATATAGGTTGTCATAAACAGGTTGATAATCAGTATTATCATAGTAATTTGGATTGTAATTTTGGTCTTGATGAACAGTATCATCATAAGTAAAATCGTTTTGTTCATGATAGAAATTTTCGTTCGTGTTTACATGATGTGTCCTATTATTATTGTTATTATAATTCGGGTTAGGGCGAATTACATTTGGTCTCTGAAAATTGGGGTTAGGCCTTATCGTGGAAGGTCTATTTTGAGGGTTGGTTTGTGAAGTACCTTGGATTTGTGGTCTGGCTTGAAAATTTTGATTTTGGTTTTGAAAAGGTCTTTGAAAGTTTTGATTCGAGGTTGATGGTTGTGAATTGTTGTAATTTGGCTGAAAAGGTCTCGAAAAATTCTGAAATTGAGATGGATACATATTTTGTTGAGGCTTTGCTCTACATTCGACAGTAGAATGTCCTGAGCGTTTACAATAATTACATATTTTCTTTAAATTTAAATTCTGATTTTGTTGAAAAGGTTTTTGTGAAAAATTTTGATTTGGTTTTTGTTGACGTTTTTGAGTTTCAAAGTACGAAAGTTGTAACTCTCGCTTTATTCTAGCTGTTGCGGCTAGCATATTAGCTGGGTTACTTGCGCGAACTATAGATCCAATTTTTGGGTCTAAGCCAGTTAGTAAAGTGTTTAGTGTCATAGTCTCTATTAAGTTTGATTGAGCACTTTTCTGTTCCGCTGTTAAATTTATTTTTTGAACTGCCGCGTGCATTTTTGCATTGTGTGTCTGCAAACGCGATATAAAATTCAATGCAGATTCATTATTTTGTTGTGATAGACGTTGAAGGTCCTGTATTAAGGATGTTAAATCTCTAGAGTCACCAAAATGTGTCTCTAAAAGTGTTTTTATTTCTTCCCATGTGGAAGGATTGCGCGAATTTACAAGCTCGGCTGCTTTTAATTTTAATTTATTTTTGACGTGTAACGTAAGCAATAATTTTTGATTGCCTACGGCCATACTGAATCCAGTCATTACTGCATTCAAAAATGTTTGTAAAAATATTTGATTACCATCGTATTCAGGAATGATGGAAAATATCTCGGACAGCTTATAAGATTCGACTGTCTCATTTTGTTGTTCATCGTTAGATAATGGTGCCGGTGGTGGCATTTTGAATTTAATTATTATTAAAAACTTGATAAAATAGTAAATAAAATTAAATATGGTAGTTTGTTTTTTAACAAACTAGTTTGTATTCACAGAAATTAAATAAAATAATTTGCTTTGTGTTGCAAATAAATAAATAAATAATGGTAGCACAAACGAGATGATTCTCAAATGGACTTACCAGAAGAATTTTGCTTCCATTCAGGTCCGGTCTGGGTCGTTACAGGTGAGGCAATTCCGTGTTCCAATAACGTTGTCCGACTGGGTGATGGGATGATTTTGAAATGTTGTTTGTTACTGTGATGACAGGGGACTACAAACAGTTAGGGCAGGCCCGTGTTCTCCTCGTAGCACTCCTCCTGTTGGTTTCTTTGTTGCTTTCTTGATTCTTGATTTTTCTCTCCTTGAGCTGTGTTCGTCGATTTCACTTTAGGAATTGGAATTCCACGTTACTAGTTAGGCAAATCCGTGTTCTAATAACGCGTGAAATCCTACAACGACTGCGCCACTTTTTATATGCACGAAAGCATATAATGATTTTTAAAAACAATTTTTATTCTAATTTAATTTATTTTTAAAGTTTTATTTGATCTTTACATTACAAAATTTAAATGGTTCATAACGTCGTGTTATGACCGCGACTGAGCGAGTATGTTACTACAGTTATTGCAGTTGCTACCGTTATGCTACAGTACTGATGCGACCACTTGCTGTCGTATTTATTAATCCACAAGTGCTGACACAAGTCAGGTGATTTACTAGAAAAAGAAGTTATTAAGTTTCAGCAAGTAATCACGATCGTGACTTTAAAATATTATACGTTACAGATAGAGCACGAAGTGGTCTCAAAGCTGTAACGCAAGAGGAGATTACAATGGTTCTTATCTGAACATATTAAGTTACTGCAACAAAGTATAAGGGTAAATGAAGGTGAAGTTTAACAATTCTAAGTACAATGGATAATTTTGATATAACATATATATATATATATATATATATATATATATATATATATATATATATATATATATATATATATATATATATATATATATATATATATATATATATATATATATAGTCACTCACAGTGAACATCGTCCAGCCCTTTATGTGTTTGAATTTTTATTTTATAATTATTACTAATTCCCGATCTGGTTCAGCATATATACAGTCTACTACCTACATATGGATAATTTTTAATAAGGCGTGTATTATGGTATACAATAATTGAGATATGGAAGTTAGTCATTTCCCATTATGAAAAAGGAAAGTCTCAACGGCAGATTGCAGCAATTGTCAACAAAAGTCGATCTATAGTTGAGTACATTATTAAAAGGTACAAAATGGAAAATCGCATAAGTAATAAAAAAAAGAAGAAAACTACAAAAAATATTCTAAACGGCAATGATGAAAAATGGATTCTACGCCAAATTAAAATTAATCCAAAAAAAGTGCACCACAGCCGGCGAAAGAAGTGGAAGAACGTACATTTGAATGGTTTGAAGAAGAAGGTACATTCCGAAAATATAAGAAGATTTCTTAGGAAAACTAATTACCATGGTCTTATTGCTAGACAGAAACTTTTTATTAGTGAACCAAATAAGAAAAAGAGATTAAAATCTGCTAGAAATTTTTTAGCGAAAGACTTTAGTTACTGGAAGAAGGTAATGCTTACTGACGAGTCCAAATTTAATGTGTACGGGTCAGATGGGAGCGAGACCCTGTGGAGACAACCAAATAAACAGCTAAAACCACAACATTTAACGCCAACTGTCAAACATGGGGAAGGCTCCATTATGGTAAAGGGGTTGTATGGCGGCCTCGGGGGCCGGATATCTTCATTTTTTTTAAGGTACCATGAAACAGTGGATGTATTTAGGATTTATATCCTAAAAAACAATATGACCACAAAGTATCGAAAAATTTAATATTTTGCACACCTTTGCCTTTGGATGCCTTTTACCAAGATAATGACCTGAAGCACAAAGAAAAGAAAATACAAGAATGGTTGATTTATAATTAACACCTCCTGAATCCTTCACCCCAATTTCCTGACATTAACGTCATAGAACATTTGTGGCAAGATCTGAAACTTAAAATGAAAAAACACACAATGTCTAATAAACATGACTTAAAACAAGCACTGCAAGAGAAGTGGAATAAGATTACCCCTGAATATACAAAAAAATTAGTTCAATCAATGCCCCGTCGACTACAGGCCGTAGAATCTAGTAAAGGACGACTAACGAAATATTAACCTTTTTTATGTTTGTGTTATAAAGATAAAAATAATGATAATTTTGTTAGTGGACAATTTTTACTGTGAGGTTGATTTTGTATGTTAAACAGAAATATAAATGTATATTTTTACTTCTAACGTGTATCTATTTTACAAAATTTTATGAAACATGATTAATAAATATATAGGCAATAAACACCTAGAGGATTTTTTTAATTGCTTGCTTAGAAGTCTGATCCTTTACAACTATATGATGTTATAAGTGAGGTTGATGATTTTCACTGTGAGTGACTGTATACCAAACTGTGTATAGTGAAACTAGTTAGCGATTGTTTATTTGTGTTCATCGACCTCATGCCACAACTTAAAACACAGTGGACAGATGTTATTACAACATTAGAGACTAATATATATATATATATATATATATATATATATATATATATATATATATATATATATATATATATATAATAGGGTATATTATAATGATAAAAAAATATTCAATCCTATTTGTAAACTGATTAAATACAAAGAAATTCTAATAATAAACAATTAGATTTTATTCATACTAGAGTATTGGATAAGGTAAGAAAAAAAAAACACATGCAAATAATACATTTGTTTGTCACGTTTTTCATTAAAAGTTAGTTGTAAAATTATCCACTAGTCTCTAGGTCTTCCATCTGGTTCTTCACAATCGCTCCGGATGAACATATCCAGAAGATTTGGCTAAAAATGGTTTTTCTTTTTTTGGCTAAAAGTGGAAATGGGAGCACTTATAGCAACATTTTTTTTTGTAATATATTTGTTACTTACTTTCAATAAATTTAAAAAACATTACCATTGATGGCTTCTTTACATATTTTAGGCCCTCAACTATCATGCTGTATTTACAGCCCACAAAGTTCTCATTAAAAGCTATTTTTCATTAACGGTACAACCCTTCGCGATAATAAAGTTGTCCAGTTCTCAAGTTCCAATAGTACAGTTTTCCCAAATTTAGTTTGTAGAAACTTTTATTTTTTAAATTTCTTAGTCGTTAAAAGAGCTGAACTACCAACTTTTCTTTAAAAATTTTCAATACAACTATATAGCGAAAAGTTAAAACACGTCTGCTCACTCTCTTAAGGAGTTGACATTTTATAGCCCATGCCGATGACATCACGTGAAAGCTTATCATATTACACTCTATTTGTTATTTTTTCTAGTTGTTAATTACCTCGAATTCAAATTACTGTTTATATTAAATCATAATTTATTACATATTAAGTCATCTGCATTTTATAATACAAAACTATCAACTGATAATATAATGGCATCTTATACTGTTTAACACCCTGTATAGTAAAACTCGAGAGTAATTTAAAACTGCTGATAAACCAAGAGTCACACGTGATGGCGTCATTATATTATTGAAACTGTTGTTTCATTTCACTACAAAATGTGATATTTTTGTAATTGCATTTAAATAATATTTTAACAAAGAAAATTTTTACGAGTATCAACCTTACTCTGTACTTGCACTTGATTTTTTTCTGATTATAATAAACACTTTTTCAAACTGTTAAAATAATGGTAGTTATTTTTGTTAACGCTCTGTGTAGCAAAACTTGAGAGCAATTGTTTTTAATTGTCTTCAAACTGCTGATAAGATTAAATATTATATTACTGAAATTGTTGTTTCATTTTGATATTACAAAATATGATATTGTAGTAATTGCATTTAAATAATATTTTAACAAAGAAAATTTTTAAGAGTATTGTAACGAATTTACTAGAAAGTTCTTTATTTCGAACACTTATTTACAACTCAACTATTCACTAATCAAGTCCAACTAACCAACTAATTTTAGTTAAGACTAGCCGAACTAAATTTAGCCGAACTAAGTTTGGCTAGTCTTAATTCCTAGCCAAAGAGAATGCGGGCTGGTGTTTGCCCACTAGTTTCATGGATAGCAGTTCTATAGACCAACAGGAACATCGGTATGTGTCGGTTCCTGTCGGTTTGGTGCTGGCTAACCAACATTCTCAAATTGGTCTCCAGTGTACCATTGAATCTCTCGACCATTCCGTCCGATTGGGGATGTAATGGTGTTGTTCTGGTCTTTCGAATTCCGAGCAACTGACACACTCCCTGGAACACACCTGATTCAAAGTTTCTGCCTTGGTCGGAATGTAGTTCTAATGGAACTCCAAAGCGGCTGATCCAATTGTCGACAAGTTGTTCGGCTACCGTAGTTGCTTCCTGGGTAGGTATGGCGTAAACTTCCGGCCATTTGCTGAAGTAATCCATAGCTACCAAGATGTAACGATTTCCCGATTCAGTGTGGGGAAATGGCCCGGCGACGTCGATAGCAATTCGCTCAAATGGAGCACCGACGTTGTTTTGCTTCATGCGTTCCCAACGCCGAGTGTCTCGGCCCTTGCTGCTAGTGCAGCACTTCCTGCACCAATCTTCTACGTCTGACCGACTTCCTACCCAGTAGAATCGTTCTTTCACTTTATCCATGATTTTAACTACCCCAAAGTGCCCTCCTCCAGTTCCGCCGTGAGCAGTTTCCAAAACCTCGGCCACTCTATTCTTGGGTAGCACGATCTGTAGTCGATTCCTTGCACCATCTGGACTTTCCAAAACTCTTTTCAGAACCCCGGCGTCAATAACCAGTGAATCCCATTGAACCCAGTAACATTTCGTAATTGCGCCTAGGTCGCTGATATCCGCTCACAATGGTCTATTGTGGGCGGATTGTGGTCTACCACAGTTGGTAGTTGCTTGTTTCTATGAGCATCTTTTTTTCTTCCACTTCGCAATTACGAACTAGTGTGACCGTCTCGAACGTTCCTAACACTGTTTCTTGGGTGATCTTCTGCTCAAAGTCTTTCAAATTGGCAACTCTTACTGGAATTGTCTTCCCCGTCTTCACAAGTGTCCGTCCAGTTAAAATGGCTGTTTCTGTCAAGTCCGGGTTATTAGGCTCCACCACTCCCACCAGTCCTCCATCAACGCTAGTTACTTCCACATGGAGCACACTTTCAGCATGAGCTGGTAACAGTTCACCTTTGACCACAACTACCCTGCTTGTGGTGACGTCGCTCCTGGAGTTAGTCATTACTATCTCCTGGCTTCCGATGCGCATTGTACTTGACCCTAGATCCAGCTTGATGTTGTGTTTTTCTATGAAATCCAGTCCAAGGATGGCATCATCAGTTATGGGCGCTATCAGGGCCCGATATACAACGCATATATCCCCTAATTGCAACTCTACGTCACATTCTCCTTGGATTTCTGTGGTTTCGCCTGTCGCTGTTTTCAACAATAGCTTATTTCTCAAGGGTTTTATTCGCCATGCAATCGCCTTAGAAGGTCGAATAATTTCGTAAAGAAGTTCTTGATGCTCCAGTATCCACAAGCATCTTCGCACTGTGGCCGTTGATGGTGCCTTCCAGGAGCAGTGATCCACAACTGTTGGCTTTGTTGATGACGATTGTCGATGGGGCTTGGTGGGACAGTGTAGCAACTTACGCCCCTTAAAGTCGGCTGCTTTTAGTTTTCCGACTGCCTGTCTCTGCTACTCGCTTGATTCCCGTGAGCTCAGCAATCACGTCGAAGATGTCCCATGCGGGCGCAATTTCAGCACCTTAGTCTGCGTGGCTCTCGGTCTTCTAACAAAACCTTCTTCAGCTCCAGCGGGAAGTTACCAATTTGATCCTGCTTGGTCTCTTCCTCACTGTTGACTTCGGCCATGCGCACCCGCACGTGCCTTTCGATACTTGCTTTTCGGCCTCAAAACCTTGGGCGTGCGCTAATGCTTTGCTGGGAGTGCCATGTCGTGACATTCTCAGCACCTGCTGCATGTTCGGGTCTCTCAAGCCATCGATAAATGTTTGCACGCACAGTTGATTTTCAAATTCCTGAGGTGCTGTTGGGTATGCAAGCTGTACTAGTCGGTCGACGTCTGCCCCAAATTGTTGCAATGTCTCACTGTTCCTTTGATTTCGGCTCTTTGGTTCCATTTGGTAAACTTGCTGCATGTGTTTGTCATCGTAGCGCATCTCCATACGATTTACTATTGTTGTAAAATTCTGTTGATTTTCCGGAATAGATCAGAGTATATCGAGAGCCTCCCCTCTTAAGGCGACGATAAGAGCGATATCCTTTTCCTGATCGTCCCAATAGTTTGCGCAAGCAGCAGCCTCGAATTGTCTTCGATATACCGACCACGGAATTAAACCATTAAAAGTTGGTGCTGTCACTCTGGCTGGCTGATGGACTCTAGGTGCAGTACTTATAGGACGTATTCTTAGTCGGTTAGCCTCCCTTTGGATATCTTCCACTTTTGATGCTAAGGACTGATTGGCTTTTTGTATCTTCTCGTCTATTTCTGCTTCCTGTTTAGCTAGCCCCGCTTCTAGCTGTTTAATACCCGCTTCTACCTGTTCCATACTCGCTTCTAGCTTCTTTCCTGTTTCTTCCCGTAAGACTTGGAGGTCCATCGCGACTTGTTCTTTTATCTCATCTTGAAACATTCTCATGCCATTGTGTACAGCTTTAAGTTCGTCTTTCATTTCCTCTTGGTTTGCTTTCATTGCGTCTTGGTGTGCTTTAATTTCATCTTGTCCTGCTTTCATTTCTTGTTTCATTTCATCTTGTCCTGCTTTCATTTCTCGTTTCATTTCATCTTGTCCTGCTTTCATTGCAGCTAACATTGCTAGTAGCTCATTCATTTGTTCCTCCATGGCCGCAGCTTGGCTTCTAGTTCCTACTGGCATCCAATTTGCTTTTCTTTAGAGATTTCCCAAAACCCAGTAGACGTCTTGTTCTTGACGAGACAATTCCGGTGATGAGTCACACTTAGGGGTTTTCTTGGCTGCTATCGAAGGTTAAAGAATGTTCTCTGATCTTCTCGAAACGTCAATCTTCGACCTGTTCAGGATGAGGCGAGTTCAGTGATATGTCACACTTGTGGGTTTTCTTGACTGCTATGGAAAGTTCGAGAATATTCTTTGACCTTCTCGAAACGTCAATCCTCGACCTCTTTACGATGAGACGAGTTCAGTGATATGTCACACCTGTGGGTTTTTGCCTGCTATCGAATGTTCGAGAATGTTCTCTGACCTTCTCGAAACGTCAATATTCGACCTCTTCACGACGATACGAGTTCGGTGATATGTACACTTGTGGGTTTTCTTGACTGTTATCGAGTGTTCGAGAATCTTCTCTGACCTTCTCGAAACGTCAATCTTCGACCTCTTCGGGATGAGGCGAGTTCAGTGATATGTCACACTCGTGGGTTTTCTTGACTGCTATGGAAAGTTCGAGAATGTTCTCTGACCTTCTTGAAACGTCGATCTTCGACCTCTTCGCGACGAGAAGAGTTCAGTGGTATGTCACACTTGTGGGTTTCCTTGACTGCTATCGACTGTTCGAGAATGTTCTCTAACCTTCTCGAAACGTCGATCTTCGGTTTCTTCACGACGAGACGAGTTCAGTGGTATGCACACTTGTGGGTTTTCTCGTCCGTTGTCGAACCTTCCAGAATATTTTCAGCCTTATCAGAACGTTTATTTTCCACGCCGGGACGGCTTCGGCGATGCGCTACACTTGGGATTTCTCCTCCAACTAAACCAAGTGTTCCAGAACTTTCTACCACGTTCTATCCCACTTCTGACATCAATGTAACGAATTTACTAGAAAGTTCTTTATTTCGAACACTTATTTACAACTCAACTATTCACAAGTCCAACTAACTAACCAACTTTCTTTCCACTTTAACTTTATAAACTAACTTTCGCACTGTATATCACTTTCTTCGCACCGTATCGCTCACTACCGCGGTCCAGATTCAACTAACTCCTCAGTGGACGACACAATTCTTATATAGGCAGTAAAACGTCTCTCCAGACGTTTCTAGATAAAGAACTTTGGCGAACCTTTGTACTATCCAGCTATTACTAAGTGAAAAACATAGTTTTACAATAAAACCCTGTCTCTGTACTTGCACTTGATTTTTTGTGATTATTATAAACACTTTTTCAAACTGTTAATGTCAGTTTATTACACTAGAAACTAGAGATCAATAATTGTTTTTGCCTTAAAACAGCCCACAAAACCGAAGCGAATAATTTATATCTCGATAGCGTTTATTTTTGTTTATAGACTTAAACGCATTGGAGACATACTTTCAAGATTTAAAGACTTATACGAGTATATTATAATAAATAAAAAACATCAAATCCTTATTGTTAAATGACCAGATATAAAAATCAATTAGATTTAGCGATAATGTAAGAAAAAAAAAAAACATGCAAGTAATACATTTGTTTATGTCACAAGGATTGGATATTTTATAGCTCCAGCCGATGAGCAGCTGCAAGCCTCACTGTCGTTAATTCAAATTGTTTGCATTAAATCATAATTTAGTATATTTAACATAATTTATTAATCTAACTTTCATCTACATTGTTATTTATTGCCTTAAAATATTGCAACCGGCATGTACTATTCTTTATCATTACTAATTACCTTAAATAATTTACATTAAATAATTTATTAGTTTTATCTTACTATTTTTAATTGCCGACATTACAATACCGTCCATACACTATTACATCATTTGTTTAGTGTAGACACAGTCCCTTTATCATAATTTATTACAACTTTTATCTTAGCGTTTTTAATTGCCGATATCCACTATTACGTCATTTTTTAGTATAGATATCCGCCCCCCTTACACCTACTATGAACACCTGCAATATTACGTAATTTGTTTAGTCTAGACACCCGACCACCACTCTCTGACCTACGCCTTCAGCCTCCTGGTTATCAGTCACGTCCACCCTCTGACCCCTGGTCAGCGTTTTCAGTAGCCTCTAGTCATTGACCCATATCTTCAGCAGCCGTGGTCACTCTCGATGGATGGACATGCTATCCACTTCCAAGTGAGCCAGAACTCATATAGTATGTCTACTGATTTGAAACTTTTACACTAAAGTAAATAATTACCTTTTTTTGTATTGTTCCTTCTTTTCAGTTTACCGATTATTGTTAAATAGGATCCTTTTGGTCTTCTATATTTTACCATTTTTTGAGGCATATTGCAGTGGGACATACAAGAGACAATTTTAGTAAAATTGTCTTCTAATCAAGTACTATGGTGAAAAATATATATATATATTATATTTCTTTCTTTTTTTTTTTGTCATCAGTATTAGTAATCTTGCCCACTTTTTGTGTTGATATATATTTTTTAATTGCAGGTAAGAACCACCTGAACCACCAAAGCAGTGTCAGTATCAAATTTTGCTTGCTCTAATATCTCCATACAAGCAGGAATTTATATTGAAGTGTTTTCATTATTTTTTTATTATGTTTAAACAATTATTAAAAATTTTCTCAGAATATGCATTATCTGATGTTACTATGATACATTGTTGTTCATTTACATGGTATTTCATTGATCATACAGACCCATGATTTCATTTGATGCATCATTTGACATATAGTTGTTTACAGCAATTAAGACAGGTTTTTATTTTACTTGCTCCATAAACTCGTGAAACTTCCATATTGCGATATTGTAGTTGCTAAAGAATATTATTTGGATGACTCCGTAAATTTTTGATGTTGGTTAATATTAGTTTGTTTATTATCTGAAATGTGTATTACGTCTCTGTCTATTCTGACTAATTATTCAGAATAGTACTAGATAGATACAGTTCATTATACCAGTTTTATATTGACTTTAAAACAGTAATACAATTGTATTAGTTTTAAAGTTAATGTAACATTGGTATCATGTAGTCAAACATGTATTTTTGAAAGTTTATACAAATTTGTTCTTTATAAGGTGCCAATTGTAAATTACATGCAATCCATTATATGTACAATGTGCAGCATGCTGCTCCGCGGACACTACATGGATGGTCAACCTATCGTATTTTCTTATAGAGGTTGGTTGTTACAACAATGTCATTCGTACTGTGGCCCGGGGTGGTGGATTGGGTCCGGTATTGGATTGTCATTGTATACTCGGGTTCGAGTTTCAACGAGGGGAGTTTGGCACCCCTCCCTGAGCATTAGTGTATTGAGTGGTATCCGTCTTTATGTGTAACCTTCCTTTGCGCAGCCTCAACTTTAGGGAAAGGTAGTCGATTTATGTGTGTCCAAACTTTTTATAAATTATAATACTCCAAAACTTTTTCCAGACTATTCTTCCAGAGAATATGAATATACCAGTTTCTGTATTATATTTAGACATTTTTCTCTCTAAAAGTACAAAATAAAAGTACTAAAAATATTTCTTCTAAAAGTTATGACAGTATGATAAAGACAAATTAAAAAATTTGGTTGCAAAAATAATTTTCTTGGTCATATCTTTATTTGTTAGTATTGTCCTGCAGAAAAATACTTTATATACAAAATTTCCTTCCTTGGTGCACGCGCTCTCATAACCGCATATTGAAGAGAAATTAATGCCTGCCTTAAGGCATCCACAGCGTCTACCACAGTCTTTGATGCAGCTGCAGAATATTGTTGATAGGATAGCAGCTGGGGCAGCGTGATGCAAGGTAAGCAAGGGTTGAAGATCTCCATCTGCCCCTCTCATCCAAGCCCAATCAGTAGGTGGCAGCTTCTTGCCCAGCCATTCCTGAACTTGCAAATAGACTCTGTATGGATGTTGCAGTGCAGAGATTTTAGTTGGTGGTAGAGAGAGGAGGTCTGGCTAAGTAGCGCTGTTTGTCCAGGTCTGTTACTCTGGCGTAGTACATTGCTAGGCACATCTGTTCCCCTGCGTTCTGGGACTTCCTTGTGTATTGAAGTGTTTACGTAAAAGACGTAGGAGATGGAATACAGGCTGCTGTTCGTCATGAATAATTTAGCAATCGATTACTTGCTTTTTCGGAAAATTGCAGATGTTGTATCACAGCCGCTAAAACTGTAAACGAACAAGATGCTCTTGGCAAAGTCATGTTCCTGCAATTCCGTGGAGGAATAAGTTCTGCTTTTCTCATTCCTCTTCCCTGATTTGAAGAACTTTATCTCTTGTTCCCTTGGAGCTAACGTAATCAGCAGGACCAGTAGATTTACATCTTCGTCAATGACAGTAGTAGAACAACCAGATTCTGCTTTTTCCAATGCACAATTCACTGTCGTTTTATTAGCATCAGTATCAGCCTGTCTGACTCCAATTTCTTCAGCAATCATTTTCTGAGTCAGAATAGTGATGAACTTGGCCTTATTTTTGTCGTTACTTAAAAAGTGTTGTTGTTGAGCCGTCACTACCATCTCTTCTGTAAAGTCAATATCGACTGATGCGGTGATGGTGGTGGTTCGACGTTTTTGTTCTGCACGTTTTGTGCTGTTGACAGTGTCAGAATAACCATAAAAAAACCATAGTGTTTTTAAATGTAAATCACATATTGATTAAATATCACTGAGAAGGTTGATTCTGTACCCCACTTGACTCGACGTAGAAGGAATCTGTCATTAATCACATTAGTGTGAAGCTTGAGGTCTGGAGTAACGGGATGAACAGGGAAAATATCATATAATGCAGACTTATTTGTCCTTTGCATCCCTTTTTCATTAAATAGAGATAAAGGAAAAGGTGTCAGTTCGTAACGGAGAAAGTCTTCTAGATCCTCGTCGTTCTTTTTGGAAATGGCTACTCGTTGGAATATTAGAAGAGGATCAACCATCTCCACAACGTTGTCAATTTTGATAGTACTGCTCATGGATGCCAATGATGAGACCTTGTCTTTCCGAGCCTGTTTTATCTCCCCAATATTTCGCCCTATCATCTTCCCCATTGTAACTTTGCCTTCTTGCAGGGCGTTGTGGCAGTTTACATCACGGTTAGAAACAACGCCTGTTGTGAGGGAAACTAATGCTCGTGCATCAACCCCAGTCTAAAGGAAGTGTTTGAGATCATTTCCAAAATTCTAGGATTTTTTGTACCAATTGCTCTTTTTTTGTCTAATTTGATTGGGCTAATTTCCAGACTTTGAAATTTATCAGAATTTTTCTCTAGAATCTCTAAAATTAGTGGCTTAATCGGATTGTGAAAAATGTCCAAATACGGCTCTCCCATTAAATTTTGATAAAAAAAAAAAAAAAAACAAGTTCAACTATGTGATTACTCAAGATCCCTACCCAAATGAATTGTATACGGCTTGCATAAAAGTTATGAGGATTCGTATCATACCAGTACCTTACATTATTCACATTACCATTTAGGAAACACATGGATTCATCGGTAAAACAAATTGTTTTCGAATATTCAGGTTCGCGGACTATATACTATATTTTATATTATTTCACAACATTGAAGTTTGTGATCGGGATAATTTTTTGTGAGCTGGTGAATCATTTGTAATCTGTAGGAATAAAATTTTGTTTGTTGTTACCACTTGTACAGTTTTTGCCGATATTCCACAAATCGTGAGTTATCTCTCATTGAAAATTATTTAAGCTGAATGTAGATTTCTTCTAGTTCCGCCAATAATTATGTTGTATAGAAATTTACATCATAATTTAAATAGATCACCATGCTATAGACATACATCAACATGTTATACAAATTTACTTCAGGGTACTTTTTATTGATTCTTGATCAAGAAAAAATACGCTAAGTAAATTTTTAAATGTAAAAAAATAAAATGTGGATATGTAAAAACGTCCAAGTGAATTTTTGCGTGATTTCAGTCAGAAAAAACCAGATCCAGCTTTTACAGAAAGGTACTGCATAAAAAGTTTGATGGTATGGTAGTATTGAATTTAATCGATTTTTTCAAAAATCTAAAGACATTAACATAAAAACAATGTTTGAATACATATTATTTAAAACAGCTTCCAAATGAGATATTGCTCGAACACCACATTGCCATTTAAAACTAATTTTCGAAATGGCGTCACATCGCCCTCTTTGATTACTATTTAAAAATATTATTGACAAAGTAAAATATTATTTTTACACCTTACTGTACATGTCAATTTTCGTTCTTTGGGTCCCTCAGTTCCAAAGTTAAACGGGATAAAAGACTACAAACGTAGAAGGGGCATTATGTTACGTCACGTCTGTCTCTAAATACCTCTATTCTTTTAGACATGTTTATTATAGTGTGTAGGATTTTACAGTCGTTACCTGATCTAGAAACTTATTTTAAGTTGTTGTGGTTATCCAATATCTCTTAACATTTCGTTGTTCTTGTTGTATTCCAAACAGGCATGCACTAAATTGAAATATTGTTGTAAGCAATGATATTTAATCACCTTTGCTTTGGGTTTTGCCAATCCTTTGTCATTGTCATTACAACCAGCGCAATTAGTTTCATGAAGATTTAGAGGCTGTGCACCGATTCATAAAACTTATGACACTATAATAGGCCGACTAATTCCAAACATGTAGAATGTGTCGAGTTAAACCGCATATATTCCAGAATTATTCGGAGTGTAAATACCTTATCTATCGGAGGGGCACCCAGTCTAATCCAGATGTAATACACTTTTTTTTTTTAATGTTTTCATATTCAAAAATAACGTTCTTTGCACTTTTTCATGGATAATTTTGAATTTCTTATGCTTTATGTGTGATTTAATGCATGCGAAGTGTATTAGTAATGCTATTGTATCCTGCACCTTTTAACATTTGCAATATTCCAACTGCCATTACACACTGCTCAGTGGTTCCTTCTACTATGATCTATATATGCTTGTTAGTACCAGTAGTAGTTGATAATAATTGGATTAAAGTCACATCTGGATATTAAAATATGGAACCGATATTGTATTTTAAGGGATGGTTATTATTATCTATAAATACTGGGAGAAAAATTCTAATTTGAGGTTTGCGAAAAATCTATTAAAACGCTCCAAAATCAAACATTAAATCCATAACATTAACTTATTAGTCCACAAAACACCATATAGTGTTTTATGGAAAACTAAGTCTGTTATCTTCACACCAAAGGATTCCGACCCACTGCAGTATTTAAATCCATACTGAATTACACAGAAATGTAGTTACAGTTGTAGTTAAGTAATTTTAAGTTACTGGAAATATACTTGACACTGTAATTTTAAATGTAGAGTAGGAAATGCTTATAAAACGTAGTATCCTACAATATAGTTACAAGGCAGTGATAAACGTTTTTCTTTGCGTTTCTTATGGTAAAATTATAAACTCTCAACTTACTAGTATGACAAGCACTTTATTACAATAGTTTGTTATAATAATTGTAACAGCTTAGATGCTTATTGCGAAGTGAGTATATACAAAAACTCAAAATTGTTCTCACCGAGTGAAAAGCAAAATTCCTTCATTACAGCTGGTGCAAAGGCATTGCCTTATCAACACAACGTATCCAGTTACCATTTCCTGTCCTATTTCAGGTAACACAAAATACACCAACTAATTTAGCTTAAAAGGCAAAAAAAGTATAAGAGAATTTCTTGCATTCTCTAACTTTTGGGCAAAATGTAATGTTAAAAAATATCAACAACATTGTTATTCTCTTCATTGGCAATGTTACAATATTTACATCTTAGACACTCATTAGATAATTTAAAATAAATCATATTCGAATACTTTTATTTGAGTACATGTATCATCACATAAGAGAGTTTACAAATGCTGGTTATGGAGCAAGGCACATTGAAAGCCAAACCGCACACTAGTTTAACATTAAAAAAAAAGAACAATTAAAATAACAATCACTTATAAAAATTCTAAATAATGTAATAATACACAAAACTTTATTAAAAAAAAAATGGTTACAAGCATATGTGATAAGAATTTATTATGCATATGTTTTAAGAATCTGAAGCTGTTAATGCCATTATGGTAAAATTGATGTCTTCGGAATCTCTTTCTATAAATGCACGGCAAACTTTTGCAGCATCCTGAAAAAAGTAATTGTTAATTCTTTACTACATATGCTGGATATTTGTGTACATTTTTGTGCAGATTCGTACATTTAGGACCCTTATTACTCAGTTATTTTCAACATTGTTAGTTATTCATAAGTTCATATATCTATTTCAACAGTAATATTTGTCAATATTGATAATGCCACAAATGATATCGAAATATGCCAAATCCAACATATTTAATTATTAAGTTTGAGATCTCATCCTTATTTGAGATCTCATGAGCATGTGTATGTGTATATGTATATGCATATGAATCTGTATATATATATATATATATATATATATATATATATATATATATATATATATATATATATATATATATATATATATATATATATATATATATATTTTTTTTTTTAAACGCCGTTAAGGTTGGTACGCTACCCTTGAATGGGCTTATGACGCCGAGATCACCCGGGGCAGCTTGGGGTGGTAATACTTCGAGTGATTTCGTTACTATCCTTTGCAGATTCCTCGTCGGTAGCATTACATTCCTACGTCTCCCTTCCCTCTTTTGGGATTAGGAGTTCGGAACTCGTTGTTTGCCTTATACTTCTTCTTCCTAGAACTCCAGCACTTCTCGTTCTTTCTCTATCTTACCGTTAATGACAGATCTGCACTAGCTGGCTATCTTAGTATACTTTCTCTCGTCTGTCATCATTTCCTTCACGATGTTTCTTGAAGTAAGAACAATCCTCGTCTCGGCTTCTAGCTGATTACGTATCGGCTGATATTTTGGGCATTCAAAAAGTGAATGCTTCGCATTGTCCCATGCAAAGCCGCAATTTTGGCATTTTGCGTTTCTTAAATGCTTGTACTTTAGCAGGTAACTTCCGAAGCAGCCGTGTCCGCTAAGTGCCTGCGACAGATAATAATCTGACACACCATGCTTCCGTTCTACCATTCTTTTACATCGGGGATCAGTTCATGCGTCCTTTGTCGGACCGGTCCCATTCGAGTTGCCACTCGGTTAGCAGGCGGTCACGTGCTCTCTTCCTTAGTTCCTCCTTCTTTGCCGTTGTAACATCTCCTCGCTGCTGACTTATTTCTTCCTTTGCGGCCCAGATATCTGCCCTCTCCTTTGCTAGTAGATGCATGGGTGGCATCTCAGCCAGTACGCACGCTGCTTGTTGGGAGATGGTTCTGAAGCCACTGATGACTCGCACGGCCATCTTTCTTTGTACTGGCAGAATGAAGTAAACCACGCTGCTGAGGAGGGCTCTGCGGTCCGGACTTGGGCCGCCTAATTAGGCATCAGTCGTTGAAGTGCAGCTCGACCGGGATTTTAGCTATGACGACTACCCTGCGTCATCAGCGAAGGCCTCGGTGGAAACTTCCACCGGCAGTTTAATCGCAGTAGCTCATGATATTGCGCATTCCACAGAAAGGGACACAGGACGGATCCTTGTGGGACACACGCTGACAAGTCCACATGCGTTTTACCTTGCTGTGTCAAAAACCAACTTCCTGCCCTGAAGGTAAGAACCCACCGCTTCTGGGAGCTACTTTAGGACCTGCCCGTATAGTGTATTAAGAATGTGCTCCCAACCAGCCGAATTAAAGGCATTTTTGACGTCGAGGGCTACGAGCGCGCAGTATCCATCAGGCTTCTCACCGATGCTCATTGACTTCTCCGCCGCTTTCCTAACTTTATCCAGTGCACGCACTGTCGACCTTCCTTTTCAGAATCCATGATGAGATTCGCTTAGCCCTCTGCTAGCTTCGTATGCTTTTTCTAGCCTATTGAGGACTATTCGCTCGTACAGCTTGCCTGCAGTATCCAGCATTCCAAGCGGTCTATACGCAGAAGGATCCCCAGGATCCGCCTTCCGTGGTTTCGGTATAAGTACTAGTTTCTGTCTTTTCAATACCCCCAGAACGAGCGCTTTTGCAAGGCACCTGTTAAACATCTGTAGCAGGAGTTCTGGCTTCTTGTGAACTATCAGCTTGAGGATTTCATTAGGCATTCCATCTGAGCCAGGCGTTCTGTAAAGCGGAAATCCTCGGACGGCCAGTTGCAGTTCCTCTTGACTGAAGCTCTCCGCGTTGTTTACTGCTACTCGTGGGTGGGGTTCCCTTAGTGTTCTCCTGGGAAACAGGACGTCTACTATGTGTCGCATGATCAGTGGGGACTTCCACACCAGTGCGGGCGCGGAGTCTTTTCATAACAATCTTGTACGGAATTCCCCAAGGGTCTCGATCTATTGTCTCCAGTAGACTTTTCCAGCACTTCTTTTTGCATTTCCTGATAGCGTTCCGTAGCTCCCTCCTTGCCGATATGTACAATTTGTGGTCGTCCTTAGCACTGGGTAGCCCCACTTGCCTCCTTCTTTGATGCCGCCTCCTCAGGGCAGAATTCTTTCTGAGACCGGCGATCTCGATCGACCACCAGTGGACCTTACTTTGATGCAATCGACCGGTTCTTCGCCTGGACATCGACGCGTTACAGGCCTCGCAGATGTTTCTTATCACCGCCTCCACTACTTCCTCGGAAGGATAGTCGCCGCTGATACCAATGCACTGACCCAGAGCTTCGCGGAAGAGGTCTCTGCTTAGCTTCCGAATTGACCAACCAGAGGATCATCTTTGTGGTCCTTTGCTCTTCTTGACCACCTTGAACTTGATGTGCTTATGGTCACTGAGGGTCTCTTCTTCGGAAACTCTTCAGTTTTAGATTTTCTGAATCAGGGAAGGGCTTGTTCACGTCAGATCCAGCACCGATTCGGATCTTCCTCTAGTAAACGTTGCGACGCCGGGCTGGTTCAAGACCACGAGTTCAAGCGACGCCATCAGCTCGATCGGTATCCGGCCTCTTCTGTATTCCACACCATCGGTCCACAAAGGAGACTTTGATTTTCTTCGTCAGTCACAAGGACTGACTGAGATATATATATATATATATATATATATATATATATATATATATATATATATATATATATATATATATATATATATATATATATATATATATATATATATATATCAGTCAGTTCTCCAAAACAATTTGGGGAATACTATCGCTTATGTATTGAACTGAAATCATATGAAGATCGGTTTTTTAAATATTTTCGTATGTCGATATAGTTGATCCATACTACAAATTTTTTGATATAGGCAGTTATGGACGTCATAGTGACAGCGCAATTTTTGAAAATTCTACTTTCTACCGAGAGTACATTGATGAAAAAGTTATTCTACCTTCGAAGCCACTTCCGGGTACAAGCACCCCTCTTCCTTATGTTCTGGTAGGTGATGAAGGCTTTTCACTTCAACCATTTTTAATGAGACCATATCCCAAAGCAGGAATAATCAATAATGTAAGAAGGAAACAATCAATACACAGCTCAGATGAACACGTCGTGTAGTTGAAAATGAGTTTGGCATATTGGCTATGAAATGGCGTGTGTTCTTGAGAGCTACAGAAACTGACGTTGAAAGTGTTTTGAAGACAAACATGCAATGGTTGCTAAAGAAGCGTGTGATGTTATTATTTCTAATATTGATGACCGATTTATATTTAGTGATGACTTCTCTATAGCTCATCTTTTTCAACCGCAGTTGTTTCCCATGTTTCAAGTAAATTTTCCCGAAACGGAATTTCACAAAACTATTTACGATTTGTGATTTTCTACTTTAAAAAGAATAAAAACATTTTCAAGAAATACCATGAAGTAAAGTAGACTACGTGCATTAGCAATGTGTTCAATTGAAAAAGAACTAATAACGTCAACCACAAATTTCAATGAACTTGTTATCGACCATTTCGCCCAACATAAAGAAAGGCGTATGGATTTTGTTTTCAAGAAAATTAATTAAAGCTATATAGGTATGTACCTAATTTAATAATTTTATTCTGATATTTAAAACACTGCGTTATACCTACCTAAAAATGTAACTATGTACGTGCCTAGAAATATACATAAATTAATATTTATTTATTGCCCCCTCAGTTGTAAGACTGACGAGCCGCCACTGTTAGACATTTCAATTTTGCTATCCTATAACCCGAAGCGCTTGGATAGCAAATGAAGGATTGCATGAAAATTGTAAACATTGCAAGTAAATTAGAAAATCGTAATGAATAATAAGTTTTATGATGGTTTTATTGTACAATATGTATAAAGGAAGTGTTGTAGCATCTACTTCCATTAATATTAGAGATCCATGTAATGTAAAGTGAAAATTATTTGATAAAAAGAAAAGTAGTTAGTTGCGGAAATTAAAAATTCGTTTTCTCTCGAAAACAGTGTCCGACCGCCAAAAACTCGTCAAAAAAACCACATTCGTTTTCAACGCCCCCGAAAATAGCGTATAGCCAAAAATTTGGTGAGATTTTGAGAATTTTACTCTAAAGGAAATAATTACCCAAACCGACGATCCAGTGCAAAAGAAATTATGGTACAGTGAACACAAGCTATTCGAAAAATATTTCTGTATCCACAACTAAACGCTCAATAAAGAAAATAGGATACAAATTCCACAAAGTAAAATTTGATTCTTTATATTTTACTTTTGAACTTACCGGCTTCCCCTTCAGGCAAAAAAATGCTATTAACTAAACGACAGAAAATCAATTGGTTATGGTGAGCTAGAGAACATAGGCACTGGACTTTACGATAATGACACCAGGTAATTTGGAGTGACGATTTGAAATCTGGGTGATACCAGAAAATGTGTGCTAAGACCCCACAGGAGACTTATCCTGACTGTTTGGTTATGAAAGTAAACTTCTGCGTCTCTTATGATCTGGGGATATACATACCACTCGTATATCCCCAGTCGTATATATGGGCGTAGGAAAATTGCGTTTCGTAGATGGTACTGCGACAGCAGAAAAATATAAACACATTTTGACAGACAGTCTATTGCCGCCAATACCAATATGTCAAGGTACTGACGTGCAATACATTTTCCAGCACGATAGTGCTGCATGTCACAGCAAAAAGTGTTAAAGCTTGGTTTACATAACAAGGTCCCGGTTATGGAATGGTCCTCTAGTAGTCCAGACCTCTCGCCAATAGAAGCGATCAGTTCAATTAACGATCTACTCACCAAATTGCAAAAAATTTGGGACAGTACGCTTCCTGAAGAGTGCGATAAGCTGGTAGATATGATACAATGCCTGCCAGAATTAAAGCTGTTAAGCCTCGGCCACACAGAGCTCGATCTACCATCGCGGGCAGCGTTCTCTGTCCGCATCAATCAGGCGATCTAGTTGTGATACAATATTGTATCATCCATGTTACACAAAATGCGGTCTGTCGCAGCGGGTCAATCTAGATCGTAGCGTGCAGCGATACAGTTGTACATAATTACAAAATATCGCGCAGTTGAACGGTCAGTTCCAATCAGATTTGTCTCGCGTTTTTATTTTAATTAAATTGTGCAAATATTTAATTAAATATAATTATTATAATAATTATTATTTTAACAGGGATGCTTATATTTATTATTATAACAGGGATACATAATAATTATTATAACAGGGATCCTTACAATTACTATAACACTTGGACACACACTTGGGATACTTGACTTTTTTATTAAAAGTAGGCGCAACAAAATTTTATTCCCTGTTGCATGCTTCATTTTATGGCAAAGTAATTGGCAAACTGTTCACGAACTTGAATTGCAACATTGGTTAACCTAGTTGAGATGAATACACGTACAGTCCTAGAGTCTTCTCCAGTTTCAGTAGATGTGTATTCCTTATTATTCTTATTTGATATAATGTAATGGTGCAAACGGCAAACTGCTTTTACAATATATTCTGCGCTTTCAACATCAGTTTCTATAGCTCTCAAGAACACACGTCATTTCATAGCCAATATGCCAAACTCATTTTCAACTACACGACGTGTTCATCTGAGCTGTGTATTGATTGTTTCCTTCTTACATTATTGATTATTCCTGCTTTGGGATATGGTCTCATTAAAAATGGTTGAAGTGAAAAGCCTTCATCACCTACCAGAACATAAGGAAGAGGGGTGCTTGTACTCGGAAGTGGCTTCGAAGGTAGAATAACTTTTTCATCAATGTACTCTCGGTAGAAAGTAGAATTTTCAAAAATTGCGCTGTCACTATGACGTTCATAACTCCCTATATCAAAAAATTTGTAGTATGGATCAACTATATCGACATACGAAAATATTTAAAAAACCGATCTTCATATGATTTCAGTTCAATACATAAGCGATGGTATTCCCCAAATTGTTTTGGAGGACTGACTGAGATATATATATATATATATATATATATATATATATATATATATATATATATATATATATATATATCTCAGTCAGTCCTCAAAAAGTTCACTGTACCATAATTTCTTTTGCACGGGATCGTCGGTTTGGGTAATTATTTCCTTTAGAGTAAAATTCTCAAAATCTCACCAAATTTTTGGCTATACGCTATTTTCGGGGGCCTTGAAGACGAATGTGGTTTTTTTCTGACGAGTTTTTGGCGGTCGGACACTGTTTTCGAGAGAAAACGAATTTTTAATTTCCGCAACTAACTACTTTTTTTTTTATTAAATAACTTTCACTTTACATTACATGGATCTCTAATATTAACGGAAGTAGATGCTACAACACTTCCTTTATACATATTGTATAATAAAACCATCATAAAACTTATTATTCATTACGATTTTCTAATTTACTTGCAATGTTTACAATTTTCATGCAATCCTTCATTTGCTATCCAAGCGCTTCGGGGGTTATAGGATAGCAAAATTGAAATGTCTAACAGTGGCGGCTCGTCAGTCTTACAACTGAGGGGGCAATAAATAAATATTAATTTATGTATATTTCTAGGCACCTACATAGTTACATTTTTAGGTAGGTATAACGCAGTGTTTTAAAGCCAGGTTTTAAATATCAGAATAAAATTATTAAATTAGGTACATACCTATATAGCTTTAATTAATTTTCTTGAAAACAAAATCCATACGCCTTTCTTTATGTTGGGCGAAATGGTCGATAACAAGTTCATTGAAATTTGTGGTTGACGTTATTAGTTCTTTTTCAATTGAACACATTGCTAATGCACGTAGTCTACTTTATTTCATGGTATTTCTTGAAAATGTGTGTGTCTTTTTAAAGTAGAAAAACATCGCTCACTCTCGGTTGTTGTCATTGGCATTGTACACAAATTTTTTAATAATTTTATAGTATCCACAAACGATGTTAAATTATTTTCATAAAAACATTGTATTAATGTTAAGGCACTCGCAGCAGTTGCAAAGTCGGGTCTATTATAAAGCACTATTAGTTCATTTTTAAATGCAATTGGATCCAAATCGTAAATGTTAATAATAGTTTTGTGAAATTTCGTTTCGGGAAAATTTACTTGAAACATGGGAAACAACTGCGGTTGAAAAAGATGAGCTATAGAGAAGTCATCACTAAATATAAATCGGTCATCAATATTAGAAATAATAACATCACACGCTTCTTTAGCAACCATTGCATGTTTGTCTTCAAAACACTGCCTTTTACGGTGGGAAGGTCTCTCGTGGTCTTCATCATCACTGTTTTCATTTTCTCGGTAATAATCGTAATCAATTGTATTTCTCACATGCTGAATTGATGTTTTGAATTATGTCACGTAGGAAGGATTGAATTTTAAGATTGTCAATATCTCGTTGCTGTAGTTGATTAAAAAGAATATCGCAATTCGGCATAATTTTTGTTATGAGAATTGTTTTATTCTTACTTATGGGTCGCTGGTTTTTTCTTAAAATACCTAGATACCATCTGAGGTTTCTCTTGCGGATAGTTCAAACAAAACTTCAAGACAAAGCGTATATTCAACATTCAACTACGGTATAACAAATGTGGACTGTACACAGAAAACTTAACAACCATTATTTGTATCTAATTCAATTGTGCCTATTTGGATAGGCATTTCTTGGAGAAAACTATCACCGATGTATTAACACCTCGGGTGGTATAAAACACCTGAATAATAAATAATTCGTGCGCGACCACTTGGCATTCTAACAGATACTGACCGAATTGGTTTCCTTTAATGCCTTTTGCGCACGGCACCACAGTTTCGCGGGCTTATGTCGCCTAAGGAATATTCTACACCCGTCTAGATCATAAAATTGAACAGGGGCGTCTCTTAAATAATTTATACTAGTTTTGTTAAAAATGAAATTTTAACAATTTTATTAAAAAAGCGTAACTAATAATTAAAATCATAATCCTTTGAAGTATTTTTTAAACCGCTAGCTTTTCTTACGGTTGATGAGTCATTAGAATCATCGTTTAAAATTTGTTCCAGGCATCGAATAAGATCCATTTTGTATTTAAAAACAGTCACTACACACCGTGATTTAAAATTCCACCTGGTTGGCGCAGATCGTGAAAGTTGTTTATTCACTACTTCATCCAGAACATTGGTACGTTTTGGAGATATTGAAAAAAAGGCAGAAAAGCCAACTAGGTTTGAAAAAAAAAACTCGAACTTGTTCATTTTGTGAGGCAGTGCGTTCAATAATGAAGTTCAACTGGTGTGCGTAGCAGTGAATGTAATTAGCATTATTATATATTTTCTTAATTTTTGCCTGGGCCCCGTTGTCTTTACCACTCATTGTAGATGCACCATCGTAGCTTTGGGAAAGAATTTTTTGGGGAGTGTGGTTTATATTAATTTTTTCAAGTTCCTTCAAAATAATGTTGCTTATGCCATCAGCAGTGTGATCTTGTGTTTCAAGTAAAGACATAAAACGTTCATATATTTTTCCATTTAACTCATAGCGAACTGTAAAAACTAACTGGAAAATTATAGATGCATCTGTAGTTTCGTCTGCTTGAATGGATATATATTGCGTTTTTTTGATTTCATCCATTAAATTACGGCAAACAACGTAAATAAAGGGTCCGGCAATAGGTATTGACAGTTTTTATCGTGTGATTGTTAGCTTAGTAATTGAAACACAGAGATTAAAACGAAACATATTTATTCTATACATAATGCAGTCCTCAAATATGCTTATTTTTTTTAAATTACGTTAGACAAATGTACTCCTTCTTGTTTTTCGCATTCTTGCAGCCGGCTGCGAAAAGATTGCATGACACGGTGCAAAACACATGGGCCGATCGCTGTAATTTCGTTGGTTATGTTGTTTCTCAACTCCTGTAATCTGTGGGGCCTGTCGACAAAGACTTTGGACTTCAGATATCCCCATAAGAAAAAATTGCAGTATGTTAAATCCGAAGATCTCGTCGGCCAATTAACATCACCATTTCGAGATACGAGCCGTCCAGGAAACATTCGTCTTAAAAGTGTCATACACATTCGAGCTGTATGACTTGTTGCTCTATCTTGTTGGAACCATAGCTTATTATTGTCTATGTCCCTTCCTAAGCGATGCAATTCAGCAGGTAAAAAATGTTCGATTATAGCCAAATAGCGTTGGGTATTGACAGTGTGGTACACCGCACCACACTGACTTTCGCGGAATACAAAGGTTGCTCATGCATTTCGTGAGGCTGTTCTGACGACCAGTACAGCATGTTATTGATAGAACCTGTTAAATAAAAATGTGCCTCATCGGACATGATTATATTACTAAAAACATCTGGATTATCACCAAGAAGAGCAAGGCAATCTCTGCAAAACTGCATGCGTGCTGAAAAATCTTGCGGATGAAGCTCTTGAACAATCTGAATTTTGTAGGGATGAAATCCTAAGTCAACATGTAAAATTCGCCTGACGCTTCTATCTGAAACATTTAATGCTGCCGCTTGACGCACTGCTGAACGCAGTGGGCTTCGCACTACCGCTTGTCGAACCCCTTCAATGTTTTCTGGGCGTACGCACACTTCTCTGGGTTCAGCGGTAAACGTTGTTCACATTTCCACTTTCATTAAACCATCGATGCCATTGCAAAATTGTGTTCCATGTAGGAATCCTATCACGCCTAGGAATATCATATTCTCGACGAAATTGCCGCTGAACCTCGACTATGGATCCCGTTCGAATTAACACCGTAACACAAAAAATTCGTTACTGCACGGGCCAAGAATTCATGGCTACTAAAACTGCATAATATAGCAAACTTATTGCGCACTATACTATCCCCCATTCAGGGTCTGTCTTCCCACCACAGCGTTGACAAATGCTTCAGTACCTATTGCCGGACCATGTACAATCCGATAATTCATTTTGTATAGTCTTTGACAAACCCATAAACACCCTATTATTAGATTTTTTGATATGTTCCTTCAGAGTACCGTCGATTTCCGCAAGCAAATTTACCAATCCACGAAAAATTCCGGGGTTCGCACTGCCTTCTTTCTCATCATGACTCCGTAGCGCTATTTCAAACATTTAATACAATCAATTAACTTGCTGAGAATATGTCGATTCTTAGCTACCTGTACATTTTGTTGGATAATATTTAATCGATATGCACTATTTAATTGACATATGATATTCACTTTTTCTAAAATCGAATGTTCAATCACGTTATTTAAATGTTTTTCACTAATTTTATGCCTTTTAATTTTTTCACTGAGGTGTTTCAAGTCACAAATTCCCTTAGTAGTCCAAGAAAGCTCGCTTTGTAGAGAATTTCGAATTAAGCAAACGAAACAAAAAAATGCATTTCGAGCACTACATCCACACAACCAATCTGCTAAATCGTACATAATGTTATTAAATTTTCTCGTATAACTTTTAGCTCCCGATATTTTCTGGAAAATTGTCATATTCAGCAGAGGACATCCCAAATTTTTCATTTGAACCTTTATCTCGTATGTGAACTCATTGTTATCTATTAATTTTAAAATATTGTCTATTGAATTATTCATCATGAATAAATAGTCCCGTAAACTCGTAAACAGCAATAACTGAAACTATGTAGTAGGTTTAAGAATGTATCTAGCGGGACATACGACCGGCACAACACACTCTCTGAAGGCTGCTTGGTTCGGGGCAACTTGGTTTTAGCCCAAATGATGATGTAATTCGACAGACTTTAACGGCATGCGCTACGCTTCTCATCTCCGACCATCCCGAGTGGCGTGGGACTACTTCGTATGTCACCCCGCTGTACACTCGCTGTAACCAGTAGTACACCCTCATTCACAAATTGCGCGGTTCCAGCAAAGCGGCCAATTAAAATTAAATTTCAGTTAAAATAATTATAAAAAAAAAAATAGAACTTAAATTGACAAAATGATAAAATTTACGCAGAACCTGAATTAAATTATTAATAAAATATAGAAATTTAAGAACTTGAGGAATTAGTTGGAGGGCACTGCCCCATTGCCTTCCCTGCACCAGCTGCCATTGATGACTAATAAATTTTATGACGATTTTAATACAATACATGTATAAAGAAAGTGTTGTAGTATCCACTTATATTAAGTTATTTGAGAAGTGGTGTCGTGCGGAAAAGCTGAAAATTCATTTTCTCGAAAATGAATCCGGCTGTCAAAACTTAAACCAGATTCGTTTTCAGCGCCCCTGAAAATTTGGGATGGTCGACTAGTTTTCTTCATTTGGGCTATGCGTCCAGTTCTTTTATATATAAGTTGATAATGCTGTATATTTAGGCAGTCAATACGTAGTAGATATTTGCCGAGCCGAAATCCCTGTTTATGAGCATTAGCAATTGAGTTTCGCATATCGTCACTTAATACCACGCCTGTTTTATTTTAGCAAACGCGCCCAAAACATTGTTGTATCTGTTTCACATTACTATGCAACGTTTAGCCTAGTACGCATTTCAGCAACTGGTCGAACTGTTGTGAATCGCGAATCTTAATGTTTTTTAACAACATTAAGATTCGGTCCGATATCGCAGTTTTGAGATTTGTTCCTATTCTTGATGAGTTATATGTACGTACGTACGTATGTAGGTAAGCAGGTATGTATGTACATCCGTGTACACGTGTATGGCTGTATACGTGCGTGTACATATATATATATATATATATATATATATATATATATATATATATATATATATATATATATATATATACATACATGTATGTATGTCTGCCCGTCGGTCCGTCTGTCTGTATGTATGTGTTTATGTATGTGTATACAGTGCATGTGTATGCATGTATAATTTTACGTTAACAAATGGTGTCGTTTAGAGTGCAGTATCCTGCGGCGGATAAATAAATTTTGGATATCTTATATTTATGGTCTAATAATAATTATAATTATTATTGACGGCCCTTCTGCTGAAAAATCTTGCATTTTAATTTAAATTAAGTACAAATTATCTTTTAAAACATAAATATTTTATCTGAAATGCAGTCCACATATCGGCTCTTTTTATTCTAAGTTATTTGCCACAAAATAAATTTTTCGCCATTTATTTTTCAAATAAAGTACGAAATTGTAATATGGAGATTTGGCAATAGTGGACGCTGTTCGTCTGATCTATACTGACTTATATCATGGATATACTGGATCCAATAAATCAGTGATTCTCAAAATGTTAAGCAAATATTAAAAAATTAATAACTCAGTTAAAAAGGATATTAAAAAATAAGTCTTCACTATAATCATTTACTAGGAGTAGACATTAAGTGGTCAAATTATATGTAACTTTAGACGCCCAATATATATTTAAGTTTAGTTAATCAACTGTTATTGATGAAATACATTTGAAAACCCAAACAACAATACTAGTGATAAATTAGACCAAGTGAGTGAAAATTTGTTTACGAATTAGAAAAAATTACCTCTAAAAATGTATCCTGTGTAGTTGAACCATGGTTAATTGGAAAGTCTTTTCTTCCATCAAGTTCATACAAGTTTCCTTCTTTCTCTACAAATGCCACAAAATGGTGATTCACTTGTTCATTTGGATTTGCCTATAAAATTAAATCAGTACTTACAACCTTTCTATCTTATTAAATAACTCGAGATTTTCTCTTAAATGTGTCATCAGTGACACTACCGTATATAAATAACTACGTATAAGTTAATCTGAATTACATGTATCTTACGACTAAGAGATGTCATTTCAACATTTCACGCGATGGCATGAATTCAACAATACGTGATGGCATTTCAACTACCGTGGAGTTACCCGCGTGTAATACTACTGATGTGGCATTCACAGTTGGCAGCTTATATCATCAACTAGTAACTTTTATAATTATATAAAGGTTATCAGTTTGAGACGGACGGTTAATTTTACTTTACTAAGAAAAGTAACCAGGTAAATAACGTTGTAATGAAATAAATAAACAATAAAAATTGGTCATTTCGCAATTTGATTCGGTACTCGTTATTAATATATTTATTATATACTCGTAAAATACTACTTTCTATGTGGTTAATAATGAGTGCTGTAGTCAATTGGATATTTATATATACGAAGATTTTAAGATAAGACGTAAGATTTTGAATTTGTAATTTCTGAAACTTGCTAGTATACCTAATATACAGGGTTTCTCACGGTAGCCGTTCGTTAGAAGTTTTCGTGGTTAGAATTCTGAATTTCTGGACTCCAGGGTTATTCAAGTTTCTCATTAATTTTGAAATATTTTCAAGGTCATACCACTTCCGGTTATCCCTGAAGTCGTCAGTAACTTCCTTATTTTAAATAGAACACCCGGTATAGTATTTCATTTTTGAATTACTGAGAAACTTTCATGATGAGTTCCATCAGGTTTCCCTGTACCTATTTTCAACTGTTTCTTAGATATCTTGATTATTTTGAAAATTTTGAAAGACGTACCCTTATTTTCAACACTGGGCCTTTTACCCATTTTCAACTGGTATTATGCGCTTCTGGGGTAGACGGAAGCACAAGAATGGTACTTTCGAAATCCACATTGACAATTAATTTATCGCAAACAGGGTGTCCCAAATTTTATCACCAATTACATCATTTTCAAAGTTGAAAAAGTTCGTTATTTCAAATGTGACACCCTGTATATTATTGGATGATTGGATGCAGAATTTGATTCTGCATCAATTCGCCATAACTTTCCCTATACCTATTTTTTTATTAAAAGCCGATGAAACTAATAGTTCTATCCCAGTAAGCCTTATTTTGACAGGAATTGAAACAATGTTGATTTTATGTCAAAGCAGTATCAGCTCACAAATTCGTGAGGTATCTAGTTACAGTTCTAGTGATTTTGTTAGTTTTGTCAAATATAGTTTATAATGGAGAATATTGAAGAATATTCCAATAATGATTTGTTAAAGTTGTTTTATACGCATGGTGAATGTAGACAAATTGTCAAACGAACATGCAGACTTTTTAACGAACGATATCCGGACGCACCAACAATGACTCCCGGAAAATACGCAAGAATCGAAGCTCCGTTTATGGCAAGTGGGAGTGTAAGGGCAACACGAAATCACCGAAAGCCCGTAATAGATTATGAAGATAACGAGGTGAATGTGTTGGCTTATTTTCAAGCTTATCCACGGAGTTAAACTCCAGCAGCAGCGCTGGATTTGGGAATTTCAAGAACATCAATCCACAGAATGTTAAGAAAACATAAAATGCATTATTTTTCTGAGATAATTGTACACGGATTACGTCTTGGTGATGAGGCAAGACGAGTCGACTTTTGCGAGTTCATGTTCATAAAAATGACCGAAGATCCGAGATTTCTTCAAAAGATTATGTAGACTGATGAATCAAGATTCAGCAGGCAAGGAATTATAAATCGCCGAAATAATCACTACTGGGCACAAGATAATCCACACGTCATAAGGGAACATAATCACCAGGACCACTTTAGTTTTAATGTTTTTTGTTTAATTATGGACAATAGAGTGGCATATCAAGTGTACGATGAAAATTTGAATGAGGAGATACTCAGAGGGTTTGTTAGTGATTTCCTAAATGTCCTACCTCCACGTGACAGAGCAAACTGTTGATATCAGCTGAATGGTGCTCCAGCACATTCCACTATAGCTGTACACCAGCAGTTGACCTTGATGTTCGGGGATCGGTGTTATTAGCCCACAGGGACCCTAGAACTGGCCACCGAGATCACGCGATTTGACGCCATTGGATTTTTACCTCTGGGGCCGTATAAAAGAACTAGTGTACTCTAGGCCTGTACAAACTAGACAGGAATTATTGAACCTTGTTCACGATGCGTTTACTAATCCAAGTCCTGAAGAACTTCGGGGGACTGTTTTGCGAGGAGTATATGACAGTTATCACTCAATTTGGTTCAAACACTTGAACCAAAATGGTGGTCATATAGAACAATTATTGTAATTTTACATTTATTTATTATTTCTTGTCATTATGTTCCAGTTTTTTTATATTTTTCATTTGTTATTACATTCTAAATTTTGTTATGTTCCTGTTTTGTTTTCAAGTTGTAATTAAAGTTCTAATTAAAGTGAATTAAAGTTATTTCAAGTTCTAATTAAAGTGAATTTCTGCCGTTTCAGTCATGTTCATTTTGATTCGAAAAACAAACGATGTTTCGGTTTCTTCCAAAAATCACATTAAAATAGAAAATATGGATAAACAAGAAAACCGTTGGAAACAGGTATAGGGAAAGTTATAGCGAATCAATGCAGAATCAAATTCTGCATCCGATCATCCAATAATATACAGGGTGTCATATTTGAAATAAAGAACTTTTTCAATTTTGAAAATGATGTAATTGGTGATAAAATTTTGGACACCCTGTTTGCGATAAATTAATTGTTAATGTGGATTTCGAAAGTACCATTCTTGTGCTCCCGTCTACCCCAGAAGCGCTTAGCATCAGTCGAAAATGGGTAAAGGGCACAGTGTTGAAAATAAGGCTACGGCTTTCAAAATGTTCAAAATTATCAAGATATCTAAGAAACAGTTGAAAATAGGTATAGGGAAACCTCAAGGAACTCATCATGAAATTTTCTCAGGAATCCAAAAATGGAATAATATACCGGGTGTTCTATTTAAAATAAGGAAGTTACTGGCGACTTCCAGGATATTCGGAATCGGTATGACCTTGAAAATATTTCATAATGAAAGAAAATCTTGAATAATCCTGGAGTTCGAATATTCAGTATTCTAAGTTTCTTTTAACCACGAAAACTTTTAACGAACGGCTACCGTGAGAAACCCTGTATATGAAGGACACGTACGTTTCATATCTATCTTTCTAACAGTCTTTATTCCACTGTTCTAATGCTATTTAATTAAATTATATACAATATAAACACTGATTCAAATTTATTTGTTATATGAACGAGCAGTTAATACAAATATGTTCGAAAACGATCAGTTTAAACAACAAATAAATTAGAATTGGTGTTTATTTGCACTGTGCTTATATGCGGTGTTTATATTGGATCATTATTGTTCTTGCATTATTGATTTATATCGTTTCGTTTGTAATTACAGTATGAGCAAACAGTACATATCAACAAACCGATGTAAAATAAGAAAAAAGTATTTACTTTCTCATTATTTATGAGAATGATAGTATATGCGTAACCCCATAAATGCAATCTTATGTTCTACTAGGAGTCGCCGTCCCAAACTCAGGGATATCGAACTGTGGGGGAGTGAGAGCGACCTAAACCATTGTATGTCGTATCGACGGACCATACTTTATTGCCATTAGGCACAATTGGATAACGTATAGGATTTATGATACGGGTTTATTATACAAGTACAAACTTATATATATATATATATATATATATATATATATATATATATATATATATATATATATATATATATATATATATATATATATATATATATATATATATAACTTGTCTGCCGCCTTCACGGTTCCGTCACAGCCACTTGAATCCTAGATGATGCTATAGCTGAGCTTATAGCTATGTAATTTTTGTACACGAAATCAATTCTTCGATCTTTTAGTGAGGCGTAGTTATCTATATATCTTCATAAAATGGCTGGATTCTTCTTTAGTTCTAGTAACAATTCTTTCTTGATAGAAATAGTTGCTAAAGATGAAAGTAATTCGTGGAAAATGGTATTTCTTGAATAAGCCTTTAAACGTTTAAGACACGAAAAGCTTCTTTCCACTGACGGACTTCTTGACGGAATAGTTAAAATTATACAAAACAGTTTGTAAGCTTTTGTAAAAATGTCTGTATTAATTTTGTCAGTTTTTTTGAGCAGTTCATGCAACGGTATATTTCATCACTATATAACAAGCAAAGTTCGTTTTTAAGTCGTTGATGTTTGGTAAATATATTTTCAAAGAATTATTCCAAATTTTCAAAAGCATTAGAAGGAAAACACGAGCTATATTGTTCAAATTTTGCAGTATCAGCGAGACAAACAAATTGCAACTTTTCAGTCCTGAAACCCGACGTCTATTTGCATTAAAATATGGCTTAATATTCCATATAAAAGTGCTTATATGTACTAATAGCTTCGTTAGGAAAATCAGCGTATTGTCGTTCTGTAATTTCTAATTCTGTTATTCTACTTGCTTTATTAAAAATTGTCTTAAAAAAGTCATTTCTCTTTTCTTCAATATTTCACGCGTCTGTTTATTTGATGCACACAAAAATTAATATCTAATGATTTTCTCTGTAGAATGTCATAAAATATCTGTAGCACTAAAAATATAATTAAATAGTACTACCAAAAACGTAAGATCAAAATCATTCATATCATTTAACAATCCTCTAGCAAGCTGAATGGATTTCTGGTTCGATTCCTCAGAAGTTATAATAAACATCGGCTTATAATAAACAAACGGGTCCTTGGCGTTGAAATCTCCCACAGCAAGGGTCCTGCCTCCTATGGAGAAGATCTCGTCTAGGTCTTGTTCCTGCACACTCCGTCTGGGATGTTAATAGCAGGATACGATCCGAAGTTTGTTCTGTTATCCTGTTCGGATGGTCACGATCACCGCTTCCACGCTCTCCGTGTCCGGGGTGGGGCTGGACGTGATGGGCGATGCCTGTCCTGACCAACAGCGCAACTCCAGCGCTGTGCCGGTTTTTATCCCGTCTATGAACCTGGTATCCACGTTCTCGTAGGGAGTCATCTGGATGCAGCTTGGTCTCCGGGAGGGCCATGACAGACTTGATGTTTTTCGAGAATTTATTCAGCGAGAAATCCGAAATCAGCCAGACTGCAGCGATGCAGATCAAGCGCTGCTGCGGACTAGTTATGGGAGCCGAAAGGCAGATACCCAACAGGCGCAGTGTCACCGCTGCCAGAAGTTTGGGCATGGATAAAACCGCTGCACGGCGCACCGCAATTGCGTAAAATGTGGTGAGGATCATCACTCAACAGAGTGTACCAAGGACAGGACAACCTCGACGAAGTGCGCCAACTGCGTTGGACCTCATCCTGCGAATTATCGAGGATGTGAGAAGATTCCAAAGGCAAAGCCGCAGGTGAGTAAAATGCAGGTAAGTAAAGCAGCACCCCCGCTGCGTCCACTGCAGCAAGGTCGGCCTCCCCAACTTCGGTGTTAAGGGCGGCGCCGACACCGAGGTCCTACGCCGCGGCAGTCGAGCAGAAGAGGACGCCAGCTGCCCCAGCTCCGGAGGTGGCGACCAAAATCAGAGAGTGTGCCGCTATGATGGCCAATATGCAACAAATGTATCCATAGGTGCACCCTAAATGGAAGCACACCGGATGCAAGGATGATCTTTAAGATCGCGTCATGGAATGTCTCTTCACTTAAAGGAAAGAAAACTGAGCTAGAATAAATTCCCGAAAAACATCAAGTCGACGTCATAGCCCTCCAGGAGACTAAGCTGCATCTAGACGACCTCCTACGAGTACTTGGATACCAGATCCATAGACGAGATAAAAACTGACACAGCGGTGGAGATGCGCCGTTGATCATGACAGGCATCGCCTATCACGTTCAGTCCCATCCGGACACGGGGAGAATAGAAGTGGTGATCGTGACCATCCGAACAGGACAACAGGACGAGCTTCGGATCGTATCCTGCTATCAACGTTCCAGACGGAGTGTGCAGGAACAAGACCCATACGAGATCTTCCCCATAGGAGGCAGGACCCTTGCTGTGGGAGATTTCAACGCCAAGGACCCGTTATAAAATAGCTAGATAACAAACACTAGTAACAGAGCGCAATTGGCGTTCGTCGAAAAACCTGAAATCTAACCCGTCGGCCCCGTGGAACCGACCCACCACTCGATAGGGAGACCGGATGTACTGGACATCGCCATCGCCCAGAACGTCCACGTCGAGAACATCGACAATTTGAGAGAAAAATCCTCGGATCACGACCCCATCCTGGTTCACCTGGAGAATGAAGCACCGGAGACGAGAGAAGTCTTCGTCACCAGACACACGGACTGGAATAAGTTTCGGACGTATCTGGAACGCAGCATCAAGGTCATACCCCCATTGGAAACAGCGCGGGACATCGATGCAGCAGCGATTCGGCTCACCGAGGACATCCAGGACACAATGAAAAACAGTACCACGGAGGAAACAAGTAAGGAAAAATGACCCACATTTTGACTTCGTTTCAGACCCCACCAAGAACCTCATCAGGGAACGTAGAGCAGCGAAACGAAGAGTCATGCGTACCGGACAACCCGAGGACAGGCGTGCAGTCAATCAGCTAAGCCGGAGAGTCAAAGCAGCCCTGGACGAAGACAGACAAGAAGCGTGGAATCGCCACCTGATGTCCTTCGATCCGACGGACAACAGCCATCCGCCGAGCGAGACCTTCAATCCCGCCGTTACACGGAGAAAGAAGGCTCTATTCACTGACGAGGACAACGGTGCGGTGGCTTTCGCAGACAGTCTGCAGCTCCAATGCCGTGAAAATTAGCTGGACGACGAGAACGAGGACTGGACGGACGACGTCAGGAGGAGGGCATGTCGTATCGGCAACGTCGACGACGACGGTTTTCACCTCCGACCAGCTACGATGGAGGAGATCGAGGCCATCCTGAGCACCCTTAAGATCAGGAAAGCTTCGGGACACGATGGCATCGGCAACATTGCACTAAGGAGGCTGCCAAGGACAGGAGTCGCCGCGTTGCTGAACATCGTGAACGGAGTTCTGCGGGCCCGCCACTTCCCGGAAGGATGGAAAATTGCTGACGTGATCATCATACCTAAACAAGGTAAGAACTTAATTCATCCGTCACATTTCAGACCCATCAGCTTGCTGCCCACGCTCAGCAAGGTGATAGAATCATCCTGGCCCGCCTCCACCAGAAGACCGAAGAACTGGAAGTCATTCCTGATGAGCAGTTCGCCTATAGACCTCAACACTCGACAGAGCTGCAAGTGCTACGACTGGTAGAATACATTGTGGAAGGTTTCAACCGGAAGAACGTCACTGCAGCGATATTCCTAGACGTCTCCAAGGCCTTCGATAGAGCCTGGCACGACGGGCTTCTAATCAAGATGTTGGACTTGGGATACCCGATGATCTTGGTGAAACTGATCAAGTCCTACCTGACAAGAAGGCGACTTCGGACCAGAGCAATGACCTCTGTATCGGACTACAGGACCATCGAGGCCGGAGTACCGCAGGGTGCGGTGCTGTCGTCTCACCTCTTCAACATATTCACGTCAGACCTGCTAAGGACAGAGCGCATGGCCACTGCGCTGTACGCAAGTCAAGGGCGCGCGTGGCAATGACGTACCTGCAGCGTGCTGCGGACGAACTAGCCGACTGGTGCAACAAGTGGAAGGTAGCCATCAACGCAGAGAAAACCACGGCGGTGCTTTTCAAGAAGACGCGGGAAACCCCGAAAGCACATGTGAGCTTCAACGGCGAGGACATCCAATGGCGGGACAAAACCAAGTACCTTGGAGTTGTCATGGACAAATCGTTGACATGGAGAGACCACATCCACCAGGTGACGGGACGCGCCAAAGTTACCGCGGCCAGACTCTGCCAGCTGAACCTCAGGAACAAACTGCTCCTCATCCGGCAACTCTTTAAGCCTGATGTACGCATCGACAGCTTGGGGCGACGCTGCTCAGACATACATGAAGAGGATTCAGGCCGTCGAAAATGTCGCCCTCCGCCGTGCCGTGGATGCCCCGTGGTACGTGAGGAACATCAATATCCGGCGAGACCTAGGCTTCACCACTGTGACGGAGAAAATCCGAGCCAGGGCTCGGAAGCTCTACGATCAAGCAGGTGCCCATGACAACTCCCTCATCCGAGCAGCTTCGGACTACGACCCAGGAAGACACAAGAGACCCAAGATCCAGGTAGTATAACCTCATAGGACTAAGATAGACGGGGTCATCCTGTGCAACTGCTATTTTTCTCCAAACGCAAGGCTAGAGTAACTTCGGGCTTCGCTGGATAGTTTGGAGGAATTGGTGACAGGTGCGGATGACGACTGCATCATCGCAGGCGACTTCGCACACGCCCTCGTGGCGCAATTTGACGCAGTCATGGCCAGAAAGGGGAGAAGCAGGCAGTCCCCGAGGATATATTGGTGGACAGAGAAGATCTCTGTACAAAAGAAGAAGTGCGTCGCTGTACGAAGGCAATATATCAGGGACAATGCCAAACTAATCTGGAACTCTAATAAGCAGGGAGAGGCGGAGGTAGCGTACAAGGCTAAAAAGAAAAGGCTGAAGGCCGTTATCAAGGCAGAGAAGACGAGAAAGTGGGACGAGTTGTGCGCCGACCTAGATAGAAATGTCTGGGGTAACGGGTATAAACTTGTGGTGAAGAGGACGAACAGTCATCAGTAGGAGATTCTTCTAGAAAATATGAGAGAGGCGGTGGACGCGCTTTTCCCCAAGAAACCGGTGGAAGAATGGGAACGCCAACCAAAAGCAGTTTTCAACCCGCTTACGGAGGAGGAACTGCTAAGGGCTTGTGTCAAGATTAAAAATGAGAAGGTGCCTGGTCCGGACGGTATTCCCCCTGAGGTCCTGAAGGCCGTGGTGGAGCAATATACTGCGGAGGTGCTGCGAATCATGAACGATGTCATGAGGAGCGGTCACTTCCCCGAGGTATGGAAGATGGCGAGGCTTGTTCTAATCCTCAAGGAGAACAAGCCGGTGGAGGACCCCACATCTTTCAGGCCGAGATGTCTGATCGATGTGCTCGGGAAATTCTTGGAACATCTCATCCTAGGGAGACTCGTAAGCCAGCTGGAGAGAAAGGGAGGCCTGGCGAAGAACCAGTACGGGTTCAGGGTGGGGAGATCTACGGTAGATGCTGTCATGGTCATAAAAATAATCGCACAAGAGGCGTAGGAGTCCAAGAATCTGTGCGCGTTGATCACTTTGGACGTGAAAAACGCGTTCAGTTCGGCCTCATGGGGAAGAATCATGGGAAGACTGCGGGAGCTAGGAATAGCACCGTATGTTGTAAACATGATCGCCAGCTACCTGTCTTGCAGGGGCTTGATATTGTTGGCCGGAAACGGTAGTGAGAGGAGGGGAATCTCGTGTGGGGTATTACAGGGGCCGGTCATAATGGTCCATAGGGTAGGCTATGGAACATTATGTTCGATGGGGTATTTAGACTCAGAGTGCGCGAAGGAGTGAGGGTCTAGGGCTACGCTGATGATGTTGCGGTGGACGTTACCGGAAGAAGTGGTATCAACGTGAGGTAAAACGCCAACCTCACTGTCGAGAGGATCAGGAGATGGATTGAAGATAGGGAACTGACTCTGGCTTTGGACAAAACGGAGGTATTTCTCCTCCTGACAAGGAGGAGAAAGCCTCCGTGCATCACGTTTCGAGTAGGGAATGCCGAAGTCGTGCCGAAGCAAAGTATTAAGTACCTAGGAGTCTGGATTGATAGTGTCCTCACGTTTAGGGAACATATCAAACAGACGCTGGAAAAGGCTGGCAAAACTGTCTCGGCCCTTAGTCGTTTGATGCCAAACATTAAGGGCTCCAGGGCGACAAAGAACAGAGTCCTCAGCGGTGTAGTGCAGTTGATCTTATGCCGCCCCAGTGTGGGTGAATATATTGAGAAGGGGCAAGTGGAGGAGACAGCTCACCAAAGTCCAGAGAAGAGTAGCGCTAAGGGTTTGTAGTGCATACAGGACCGTATCGGCAGCGGCAACGCTGGTGATAGCCTGTATACCACCCATTGACCTTCTAGCAAGGGAGAGACGGGAAGTGTACAGAGGAGCTGACAGAGGAGCGCAGCAAGGGACAGCATATGGGAACACTGGCAGGAAAGGGATCTTCCTCCGCCTCGAAGGAGATGGACGAGGGTGCTACTCTCGAACATATGGCCATGGTGCGAAAGGGCACATGGCGATGTCGGGTATTATTTAACACAGGTCCTTACTGGTCACGGCTGTTTCGCGGACTACCGGACTACCTACTGGATATAGGCAAACGCGAGAGCAGAGAGTGCTGATTCTGTGGAGAGGTCGACGATGCCGGCCACACAGTGTTCAGCTGCAAAAGGTGGATAGAAGAAACGAGAGCTATTGAGGAAAAGATAGGACATGCTATCATTGTAGATAACATGGATCCCAATCATGCTCGAGAGCAGGGAAAGATGGACAGTAGTGAAGTAGATGCTAACGACCATCATGAAGGAAAAAGAGAAGGAGGAAAGGGAAGTGGGGAATGAATAAGTATACTGATTGATATGCCGAAAAGAAGTAAAGTGAGAGCGGTGTCTCTTCGGCATTTCACTGATAGAATAGCGGGGGGTTTTTAGTCGGTAGGCGTATACGAATCCGACACTACCTGGCCAAACAATAACAGAACACCAGAGGCCAGGTGTCTTTTGAATATTTTCCCCTCGAGAGAAAAAAAGTATAACCTCATAGACGCCCCTTTTAAGCCCTATTGCTCCGCTAACCATTTTTTATGTCAGGGGACTCTACGGCCATTTAACCACTTTCTGTTACAGGAAAGACACACGGCTTCTCTTTCACACACACCTGACTCCAAATCCTGGGATCCTTTTCTAATAGAGAAGGACCCGTCCCGAGTAACAAGACTCACTCTCTTGACGGCGATCCAAGCGACGCAGTTCGTCCGCATTGTCGTGGAAGGTTGACTGATATGACATATGACCCAATTCCTCCCACACGCCGCGACCAGCACACGGCGCCCACGACAAGATATCCCTGGGGGGGGGGGGGGGGGGGGGACGCGATGCGGTAAAACAAGGCGACCAAAGATTAAGAAAAAGCCGAGAAGAAGTCCCTGCCAGCGGGACTTAAAGGCGTTAGGACCAAAGGAGATCGGAGAGGAGCGAACCGCTGCCACTCGCCTCTCGCATAGACACGCAAAAGCGGAAGCAAAGCTCGACCTACCTTCGTACGACGGTCCCGGTTTACACGATGGGCGAGTAAAGAGCGGTAATCTCGCTGAACTTGCCGACGAAACCCATCAAGGCCATTACGCCTGCCAATTAATATTGCCTTTACGTAGCTTTGCTTATTTCCCCCGTTACACGTTCACAGTGCCAGGTCTTTGATGTATTTTTTTTGTGAGTTGCGCCCTGAAAAGGGGATGTAAAGAATTATATAAAGGAACGCACAATCTGCCTCCTCTGATAATCTCAGCTCCTCTACCTCGATAGCTTCTACTGGTTGGCGCACATGACAGAGGTGGCGACCCATTACACATGGTCTCCACCACTTTACTTCCGCGAGCTCATCTCCCTCGATGGACGTTTGTAATATTCCCACGTTGGTCCAATATAGTATCTTCGTTCGACGAAGAGTGCAGTGAAAACTACGACTCTTGTTTACTCGGCGTTGGAGCGCAATCGATTCGTTCCTCGGTGGTCGTTAATAAAAATATGTAGAAATTCCCTTCAATAATGGAATTTCTATATATTTTTGATAACGGATTATGGTTTTGGGTGGTCACATAAATTATCCAGGAACGCGATGTCTTCTTGAACACTTGGTGCCGATGATTGGAAGTCACGAACTGTCGCTGAAGGACTGGATCTCGCTACTGTGCAAAATGCACTGAATATCGTTGCTTTGTTCATATTTGTGATTTTTGTGAGAAAAACCGTTAGAAACTGTACACGTCATTCGATTTCGTTGCCGTTGATGAGCAATTCCATCTGGATTTCGTTCGAGAAACTTCGGCTAGTCCAGCTAGGTTGCAGGTGTTCAGCTCCGTGACCAAAATTGATGCGCAGTTTTGGTGACGTTGTTTACTCTGACGTCACAAAATATGGTTCGCATGGTGTATATATGGAAGCCCCGCCCCCTGAGATATACTCACTTGACACCAACATCAGGAAGATCTAAAGAGCATTCATAATGAGTTTTCATAAGTTGACCAATAAGGAGCCTAGAAACCACAACGACTTCATCTGGATACACAATTATTAATAAACTAAACATTATCCCTCTCCTCCGGATTCGGGGGTAGAATAGGCTCGGGAAATCTGTGGTGTAATAATTATATTCCTTAAATTTCATATAGTCAAGGATATTTATACCGATAATCCCCCAGTGCAAATAATCTTGGTACTATTAGGTAATAATTTTAACTGGAGTTAATTTTTGTCAACCATTGTTTTTAAGGCTACTAAGTCACATTAGAATATAAGGAAAGCAGCAGATTCGGCTGCTCGTCATATAAATGTGATCGAAATGAATGGCTTATAGAAACACGCAAATGACAGAGTTACTAGTCGACGAGAGCAGGTTATTTATTATAACTAGGTTAAGAATAGGTCATACAAAATTCACATTTATTCATCATTTAATAATGAACGAACAACAATCTAGATGTCCAACCTATAATATAACACTAATTGTAAGCCATATGCTCACATACATATGTACATATTAGAATGTATTAATACTAATCAAGAAAGGATTACACTACACAATACACACACCGGTACACTGAAAGAGTTCCTTGCCAACGAATATACACAAATAAACAGAACTTTAGTACATATATAATAACAATTGGTATGACTGAGAAAGCTTTAAACAAGAAAGTCGAATTTGCAATTAAGATACAAGATAATTAAATACGGCTATGATCTTCTTGTTAGACCGTCTATGCCGTTATCAAAACAATATTATCTTTTATCTGCGTAAGTTTATTTTTCAATCATATTATTTAAATTTTTTTCAATTTTACTGCCCATGTGAAAACTTAATTTGTACAATCCCATATTTGTAGCAATGTGTGGTATAGACCAGGGGTATGCTACCACAGATAGAAGTGGGACAAAAAAATGTATTTCCTAGTGGCGGTGCTGCCATCGGGGTCGTGTTGCTTACTCTTTTCAACTACGTGCGTCCTTTTCTGTCAGTCTACAGATGGACAACGAGAGGTATAGCGATTGAAAAGAGAAGGCGAGATAATCCCGATGCTAGCACCTCGAGTGGCCGTTTACATCCCTTGGCGTTGTTTGCCATTACGGCACACAGGAAATTATAGACCTTCTTGAAGATAAAGAGGTTGTCTTTGCACAACTCAATACAAACATAACCTCCCTGAAAAACGTCATATATTTTAAATATACTCTGCTTACCTCGATACACGTTGAAAAGTCGTTTTATTTGTAAAATGGATTTTAAGACAATGACACACGGAACAATTTTACTTCTAAATATCTAGAATAGATGCTGCTAATTTATTTTAATTCTACAAAGGCATTCTAGCGTGCATTGTTGCATTGTAAAATATTTGTTGCTCCTGTTAGTATTAATATTATAAAAGCTCCAATTAAAATTAGTAAAATATGTCCTGTATCTGCTCCTGAAATATCGGGGTATGTACGAAGAATTGCTAATCTTTACTTATAATAAAGATAAATAAGATAAATAAGATTTGATAAAATGATCATTAAAATGATAACCTATTATAATTCATGTTGTAAAATTATAATATACTAATTAAATAAATACGACTGTATATATAAAATGTCAAGTTATGATACTGCCAGCATGCATACCTCAGTTTGTCCCTCCATTGCTAATTCCTGGTGGGCCGTAATCAACTTAAAAGCTTCTGAATTAGAATTACTTCCAGCTTTGGCCAACATTTCACCTCGTTCTTCGGGCGTTTTTCCCTTTGCTTCTTCTAATATTTTTTTGAAAACTCCATCTTTTAGTTCTAGTCTGAAATATACCATAATTCTATATGAATATAATCACATCATTGTTTTCTGCTCACTTTTTATTTTTCTTAATTGATTATTAAAAAGTCCAGAAATATCCAAGAATAAATACATAACCTCACTTTCTAAATGTTAATATTTACTTTGATATTTTCCGGGACATTAGACTACTTGTTGATAATATTTTTATTTTAAAAGTTGCAAATAGATTAATAGCCAATTAGTGTAGGGTGTTAAATATAGTTAAATTGCTATCGCTCTAATAAAATAAGGAAACTTGTTATGTTGAAATTTAAATTAGACAGAGCGATACCTATCACAATGTACTTTTTGATTTGTCTGATAGCAGCTTTGAAAGACGTATTCGTCAGAACCAGCTCATTTACAAAACTCTGTTTATGGAGAAAGCTATTCAGCTTAAAATTAGGGATAACGAAAAGCTTGAAGACCACTTCTTAAAATCGACACAATAATAAGAGATCTGAAACATTTTGGATCGAATACTGATGAAGATGACAAAGTGTGCCATTTGTTGTTATATTTACCGTCGAAATACGACTCGGCAGTGACAGCTTTAAAGACAGTTTCAGAAATTAAAATGGATTTTGTAAAAGCCAGATTATCAGACGAGGAAATAAAGTTAAATTCCCGTCAAGAGACCAAGATTGAGGGTAATAACAAAGTTAGCTTCAAGGCAACGACAAAGCGATGCTATACATGTAATAACCAATATAGTTTTCAAGCGCAGTGTCCGAAACGCAACCAGAAAGGATTAAACAATAATAGAGGCTCGTACAGAGGAAATTTTAGAGGTAGTCAACATTACTTAGGCAATAGAGATCACGAAAATCAAAATGATAGTAACAACTCAAACCCGAAACGTTAAGCTCACACAGCTGAAGATTCAATAATTTTGCATGCAGCGAATGTATGCAATGCAATAGGAAGCAATGTTTCTTTCGTTTTAGACTCTGGGGCAACTAATCATTTTGTACAAGAGTATTTAGAGTAAGATATAGGTATGATATTAAAACATTGCCAAATTGTGTGTCAATTCATATCGCAAACGGTGAAATTTTGAAGTCAAACAAATCAGGTACGTTTAAAGTTAAATGTCAAGGGCAAAATATTGCTATAGAAGCTCTGATTGTACCAAAGATAAAACATAACCTACTTTCTGCATCAAAAATTACCTCAAAAGGCCATAAAATAGTAGTAGAAAAAGATAAAACTACAATTACTGGAAATAATTTTGCTTTAATTTGTGAAAAGAATAATGGGTTGTATGTACTAAATATAGACAAAATTGAAAGCTAAAATGAAAATTGCAATGTCGCCATAGACGAGGATATCTGGCATAGAAGATTAGGTCATGCTGAACGCCTTGCTGCAACTTGGACTAAAATCGCCTAATAAAATATGCTCAACTTGTGTGGAAGGAAAAGCCACAAGATGTCCATTTGCAAAAAATGAGAGACGCACAAATGCTATAGGTGAGTTGATACATAGTGATGTTAGTGGGCCAATAACACCAAGGACGTTTGACGGAGATAGATACTTTCAGGTTATTCTAGATGATTATTCGCATTTTGTTGTGGTCAAGATTTTAAAAACCAAAGATGAAGCAGAAGACAATTTGAAAGAATATGTTCAAGAATTAGAAACACAAAGACGTATAAAAGTCAAAAGAATTAAGACTAGGCAATGGAGAATTTATATCGAATAATTTTAAAGGTTTTTGCAAACAAAAAGGTATGAAATTAGATTATACTATACCGAATAGTCCTCAATAAAATGGAAAATCCGAGAGAATGAATCAAACGCTATTAAACATGATACGGACAAACATTTTAGATTCCTGTATTCCAAAAGAATTGTGGGGAGAAGCTCTTAAATGTTCAGCATATGAATTAAATAGAACCCCTACTTCGGCATTACCCACAGGACAAACACCGTCAAAATTATGGCATGGAAGAAATTATCTCAGTAAACTGAAGATTTTTGGTTGTCGTGCATGGTATACTTTATTACCAAAAGGAAATAAGATTAATCTGAGAGCGGAAAAAGCAGTAATGGTTGGATATTGTGACGGAGGTTATAGGTTATGGCTGACAAAAGAAGAAAAAGTGATAAGAAGCAGAGACGTGCGATTCGATGAGAGCATTATGGAATACAAAGAGAATGGCCAAAAAGAAAATAGATATTTTTCCGAAGATGATAGCAAAAATACGGATGGAGCGGAAAATATTAAAAAAAAAATGAGCAGCTAATAGAAGAAGAAATTCAAGATGAAAGTGACCAAAGCTTAAGTGATTATGAAGAGACTGTATCAATGGTGGAAACTACAACTAGATCAGGAATAAATATAACAAGACCAAAGAAGTTAGATGACTATGAAATATATGTAGCTTATTACTTGCCCTCTGCATCAAAAGAACCAAAAACATATCAAGAAGCAAGTAAATCAGAGGAATGGCAGCAAGCAATAATTGAAGAATTAAACTCACATGAGAAATTACAAATGTGGACACGAGCTGAGTTACCAAAAGGTCAAAAAGCTATATATACGAGATGGATTTTTAGGATAAAAGAAGATGGAACTAAAAAGGCACGGTTAATTGCTAAAGGCTTTCAAGTACCCTATGATAGAGAAAAATTCAGTTATGCGCCAGTATGTAGACTTCCAACAATAAGAATTTTAATATCAGTTTCTGTGCAAAAAGACTGGAGTTTAAAACAAATAGATGTTCCAATAGCATTTTTAAATAGTTTACTCGAGGATGATGTCTATATAAAAACACCAGAGGGCCTGGAAAGTAATTCAAAATATTTTAAACTAAACCGAGCATTGGTCTCCGAAGTGCACCAAAATGTTGGAATGTAAAATTTAATAAGGTTATGTCAAACTTAAATTTTAAGAGATCCGAATATGACTATTGTTTATATGTAAATACGACATTTACTTAGTTTTGTTTGTCGACGATGCTCTGATAACTGGATCGGATGATCAAGTGAGTCAACTAGTGAAAAATCTTTATAACGAGTTAAAAGTTAAAAAAATGACAAAAGTAACAAGATTTTTAGGATAGATAAACAAAACTGAAAAAGGACAAATTTGTCAAACAAAAATGATTTCACGCTTATGGAAAGAATATGGTATAAAAAAAGTCGATTCACAGCTACACCAATGGAACAGAATTTTCAGATACATGAAGACGAGCCAATACAGCAGAATATCTCATATAGAGGATTGATATGCAGTTTAATGTATCTCTCAATTGTGACAAGACCAAATATTGCTTTTAGTGTCTCCTACTTAAGCCGATATTTGGATAAACCGACAATTCAACTTTGGAAAGCTGGTAAAAGAATACTCCGTTATCTGAATCTGACAAAAGATTATGGACTGATGTATACGAAAGGAGAAAGTATTTTAGAAGGCATGTGTGACGCAGAATGGGGAGGCGATCGACAAAGAAGGAAAAGTGTAAGCGGTTTTGTGTGCTTTTACGCTATTAAGCCAATTGCCTGGCATTCTAGAAAGCAGAACTGTGTAGCTGTCTTCAATGGAAGAATATGTATCAGCAGGATCAGCAGCTCAAGAACTTGGGTATTTAAAGAGAATTCTGTCCGAGTTTGTTGAATGTGAACCAGCTACTTTGAAAATTGACAATCTCAGTGCAATTTCAATGATTAAAAATTATGAAAACTCTAAGCGGGGTAAGCATATCGAAATAAAATATCATTCCATAAAGATCTCTGTTCAAAGAAAGAAGTATGAAGTATGTAAGCTCTAACGAAAACTGTGCCGATATGTTTACTAAAGCTTTATGTAAAGAAAAATTTCAGAAGTTTAGATTAAGTTTGTTGAGTCAGTGATTTTGTAATGTTTTGATATTTGATTGATTATTTAAATAAGTAATTCATATATTCTTTCTTCAATTTAGCAATTTAAATGTATTCTGTGATTATATTTGATACATTCAAATTGAGGGGTCGTGTTAAATATAGTTAAATTACTATCACCCTAATAAAATAAGGAAACTTGTCATGTTCAAATTTAAATTAGACAGAGCGCTACCTATCACAATGTACTTCTTGATTTGTTTATTTTATGTAAGACGTCGCTACCATGCAGTTAGAATCAACCACAGAATTTCCTTTTATATAGTTTGTAAGTTTTGTTTTTTCTCTATGCAAACATATTTTTTGAGTTAGTAGAAGAATAAACGTATTCGTTTAATTCGTATTAATAATTTTTGACCTCTGTACGCCCGTTAACGTTAACATAGGGGATTATACTCCGGTGGGACGCCACATCACAAAGTGTGACGTTTTAAAAATTTAGTAGGACTTCATTAATTCCCCTATAAATACTTTTAGTTTTTGTCCATATTTACTTTCTCTCTGTTGTAATGTAATATAAGACATAAATAGTCATTCTCCTCAAGAATGATTATCTGTAGGCAATTTTCTACTGTAGGAACAATTAAACAATATAAATATAAATATATATATATATATATATATATATATATATATATATTTATATTGTTTAATTATATATATATATATATATATATATATATATATATATATATATATATATATTGTTATATTGTTGGAGATTACAAAAATAAAAGCAATGTAATCAAATACGTCCTATTTCCTATGACATATTTATGATGTTTATATAATTCACACCAGGGCCAAGTTGCCGGCGAGAACCGCTGACCAAAGAGTTGTAAACACACGATCTCTGTTTCTTTGTAATCGTTCACATATAGTTAGTAGGAGTATAAGCCAAACCTTTATAAAGTTCATAGGACAATAAAGACTGCGTGAAAATAATGTTGTTGTAAATTTGTGTTGTTTTAACCCATATTCCCAACAGGTTATGGGCCCAGTCTCGCAAACAAAAAAAAAGTAAATAGTGAACGTGCGGGAAGGACCTTGTGCGAGTTTTTGTGGATTCCAAACGTGAAATAAATTGACAAGTGAAAAGGGCACAAAATATAACATTAAGCCTTTTAACGGTGATAACTATTTAGTGTGGAAGTACCGATTACGTGCAATAATTGAAGAGGAAGGTGCGTTAAGTGTACTAGATGGAGAAGTGCCAGACGAAATATCGGATGAATGGATAAAATGGGAACGATTTGCAAAGGGTCAAATAATCAAACATTTAGATGATTCCATGCTGGGTGAAATACCAGATGGGGCAACGGCGCGGCAGATAATTGAACATTTTAATACTACGTATGCATGTAAGAATCTCGCCACCCAGTTAAATGTGCAAGATAAGCTTTTCAATTATAAACTGAAGCCTGAAATGAGTTTAAAGAAACATTTCATAGAAGTGGATGAAATGATACGAGACTTGGTTGCCTGTGGCACTAGTGTAAATAAAATGACAAAAGTATGGTATTTTTTAAACACACTACCTCATCCTTATGATAGAGTCATTACTGCAATAAATACAATGTCCGATGATCGTCTTACCTTAGCATTTGTTAAAAAGTTGCTGCTCGAACACGAACAAAAATTGAAAAAGGAAAGTGCTGACACCAGTTCCAAGGCATTACAATTTCAATTAACTACTCGTAATCAATTCTAACGGAATTTTAAGCCACTCAATAAAGCACATTATTCTCGTAAATTCCATTCAATACCAAAATATAAAACTGCTAACAAATGCTTCTTTTGTGGCAGAAGAAACCATGTAAAGAAAGACTGTTATTATTATAAACAGCATCTAAAGAGACAAAAAATGCACCAACAAAGGAGACCGGAACAATCTCGTAAGACCAGAAAATCCCCTGAACTTATGACTGTTACAGTACCCTCTTAAGAACAGGAGACTAGTTTTGCTTTCATGATGCATACTGAAAGTAAAACAGAGCAAGCCAAAGGAAAATTGCAATTTGTATTAGATTCAGGAGCTACAGAACACCTAATCAATGACCTGAGTTTCTACAAAGACTACAAGCAATTGAAGGACCCCATTAAAATTTCAGTTGCGAAAAAGGAAGTGTGTATTTGGGCAACATATGTGGGCAACATTGAAGTTATGACCAATATGGGCCATGTTCTTCGCAACGTTCTATATGCTCAAGAGGTTCCATTAAATCTACTGTCAGTAAGAAAAATCCAAGAAGCCGGATTTTCTGTGTTTTTCCATCACTCATGTGAAGTACTTGCAAAACTAGGCGAGAAGACCATCATGACAGGTAAGCGCATAAATGAATTGCATATTGTACATTTTACTGTTAAAAATGCGTTGTCAATAAATGGTCAAGCGTCATTAAGTAGTCTAGATCATAAAAATAAACTATGGCATGAACGGTTAGGACATATAAGTAAAAATAAATTTGCTCAAATTAAGGCAAAAGAACTAGCCGCTGATAGTAACTATTTAAATGCAATAAATCCCTTAGAGTCAGTGTGTGAAGCTTGTATAAATGGCAAACAAGCGCGACTTCCATTCGCAAAAGCTAAAAATAAAACTAATATTCAAAGACCACTGTATATTGTGCACTCGGACGTATGTGGCCCGATTACTCCAAGCACAATTGATGACAAAAATTATTTTGTTACTTTTATTGACGAATACACTCACTATACGGTAACATACCTGATGAGAAATAAATCAGAAGTAATTACGTGTTTTAAAGATTATATAAACAAAAGTGAGACTCATTTTAATCTGAAAGTGGTCCTCTTGTATTGTGACAACGGTCGAGAATATTTATCTAGCGATATGAAAGAGTTTTGTAAACAAAAGGGGAGCACATATCATTTGACGGTGCCATACATTCCAAATCAAAATTCAGTGGCGGAGCGTATGAATAGAACATTGATAGAAAAGGCGCGTGCAATGGTGTACAGTGCAGGTTTAAATAAGCGGTTTTGGGGCGAAGCAGTGTTAAATGCTACATATTTGACAAATATGACCCCATCAAAAGCTATTAAAATACCAAAGACACCGTATGAAATGTGGCACAATAAAAAACCAAAATTACAGTTTTTAAGGGTATTTGGCTGCACTGCATATGTGCATAATAAAACAAGAAAACATAAATTTGATGATAAATCAGATAAAGAAATTCTTGTAGGATATGTACCAAATGGCTACAAAATATTTATTAGTTGCTCGAGATGTAATTTTTGATGAAATACATTTTAAAACATCAAGAAAGGAACTTGATGAAACGATCGAAATTGATAGATATTTAGGTGAAAATGCGGGTGACTCAGTACAAACTATGAGTACTGAGGAGCTCTCAGAGGAAGGGGGTGATAAGAAAGAAACCGCAGATAATATCCATCCGGGTAAAACAGATCAAATAATAAAAAATTTCAATCAAACCTTGAATAAACAATGTGTCACTGATAAATGCAATCGATCAAAAATTAGTACTCTAGAGTCAGGTGGGAAAGGTCAAACATCTCCAGCAAAATATGTCCCTGAACCAGGTAATAAAGATCTGTGTTATCCTTTTTCTTCCAAGCTGAAGAAAACAGATGAAATACAGGATGTGAGAAGGAGCGAAAGGCTAAAGACAAAATCGTCAATTTCATACAAAGATCGTGATTTAGAAATAAACAGTTACTGTAGATGACATAATTCCTGCAAGCTATCAAAACATAGCTGAGAGTAAAAACAAACTTAAGTGGGAAAAGGCAAATAAAGAAGAGCTTAACTCTTTAAGTCAAAATAAAACGTGGACGTTGATACAAAAACCAAATAATGTTAACATAATTGATAGTAAATGGGTGTTTACAATAAAACATGATGAACATGGCAATATGACAAAATATAAAGCCCGACTGATAGCTCGCGGTTTTAATCAATTGTATAAATTAGATTATGCTGAAACTTTTGCACCAGTGGCGCGAATAAGTACTTTTCGATGTCTCTTAGCTTTTGCAAATCAGTATAACTTATTAATCCATCAAATGGACGTAAAAACAGCCTTTTTAAATGGTGATTTAAAAGAGGATATATTTATGAAAATCCCTGATGGTATTACTATTAAAAATGATAATTTAGTATGTAAACTAAACAAATTATTATACGGCTTGAAACAAACCGCTCGATGCTGGTATGAGTGTTTTGATAATATTTTAAAACAACACGGCTTTATAAACTCATCGGTAGAGAAATGCTTATATTTTCGAGATCAAAGTCAGGTAAATAAAAATATTTGTCATTTTGTAGGTAGACGACATTATAATTATAACACAAGAAATAAATACAATGAATGCTTTTAAACAATTTTTAATGTGTACATTTCAAATGGTTGATTTAAAAGAAATAAAATATTTTCTTGGAATTAGAATACAAAGAACGGAAGCTGAAGTATTTCTAGACCAAAATATATATATTTAAAATCAATTTTAAAGAATAATATGAGCAATTGTAATGCAGTTAGTATAATAGTAAGTTTTAATATTCACATTATTATTATTATTCCCTTTTCGTGAATCGCTCTGTATATCAGTTTAAGAGTAATCGAAATATAATACGTACGCACTTCGATAAGGACTGAAACGAAATTCCAGCCCTAGTTTATGTAAACAAATGTCTGAGAATTATTGCCGTTATGTTTAGACAAATGTCAAGTACAAGAAGGGGCTCGAGGTTCCTTAGCCCGAATATGCATCGATACGATTCATTATACCGTTCTTTAATTTTTTTACTAGACAGCAAGTCAATCGGTCGATTTCGTATAATGTGGAGGGGACGCAGACGGTACGCCCTGCTTCAGGTTGTCCAGTGTCGATAATTAGCGGCGCTACGACAGTTACGTTCTACACGTGAGGGAGTGTACATCGTATTTGTAACGGGGAAAAACTTTTACGTGGGAAGTGATGTTGATGGGTTTACTGTTAAAAGATGATCAAGGTATCTAAAGAAAAAAATATCTTGGCCACATTTAACAGCAAACTATGATCTTTTTTGCATTATTTTTATAATTGGTTTTTCATTAAAAAAAAGTGCCTTCTAATAAAACGTTTAAAAATAAATAGATTTTCTTAAAATAATTAAAAATAAAATACAAACTCTTAAAACTTAAAAAACATCCCCTTGAATAAGAAAAAAAACTAAAGAAAATTTTCGAAGATGCCTCCGTCTTGCGCCAAACAATAACCCAACCTGTCGTAAAATTCTGAATGAACGTTGGTCAGCATAAAAGGGCTAATAATTTGAAATAAATTTTCAATATTAGCCCTTAATACCGTAGAATTGATGGATTGTGCCTACCATGTAACGGAAACGTGGATTCATCGGTGAACACGATGTTATAAATAAAATTGTCATCCGCATTTGTACGTTCCATTACCGTATTACAAAATTCCATTCTACAGTACTGGTCTTCATCGAAAATTTCTTGATGGGCTTCGTATTTATAGGAATGATATTTATTTTTCTTTAAAATTTTGTGAATTTTACCCACACTAATACCAGTCTCCTCGGAAATTTTTGGGATAGAAATATTTGAATTTTCTTCTACCATTGCACACACCATTAATTCCTGCATTTCAGCATCCTCATTAATTCTAGGTGTCTTGTGGCATTTACAACCTAAAATGCATCCCGTTGACTTAAACTTTTCGACTACTATCGATATTGTGTTCAAAGCAGGGATCGGACGATTTATATATTTGACTGAGAAAAGGTCCCTTATTGCACGTAATGAATGTCCTTGAATAGACCATGATATCAAATCAATTTATTCCTCAAGTGAGTACGTCATAATTACTAAGTTTTGAATTAAAATAATCTATTTAAAATTACACGTATTATTACGAAGTTCACACGTCTAAATGTCAAACACGTATGCGACGGTAAATGTGAAATCTAAGTCGTCGATCATCACGGCGTACGGCCGGACTCCCCACCTGAGCGGTGGTTAATTTTCCGAGAAGGACCGAACGGTGGAACCTATGTACAGTATTAAAATGAAACCGTCTATATCTATACCGTGCTATAGATAATATAGCTTAGAGGCTGACGGATTTGAGTTAGCCAAAGTAATTTTAGGGCTGGTAAAAGTTATTTGTTATATTCAGTGTATTTCCGAAATTCTAAACGTGTGCGTGCGTTGTGCAATTATCGAGTAATTTGGATATTTTCTATATTTGGTGAGTTTTTCACTGAGTGTTCTTATTTCCATGTTAGACTAAGAATTGCATGTTTAGATTAGGTAGAGAGTTGCTTATCTTGCAATTAATTACGGAATGTGGTGAAAATGCAGGTTGTTGAGGATGTGTGAGGCTAAGAGGTATTTGGATCGTTGTTAATGTTGTATACAGGGTGGACCTTAATCGTATGGGTAGGCTTTGGCGAGGAATGGCCTTAGCTGAGTCGTTTGCGAGCGGGGCTCACAAATGGTGTAGATCTTGGCAGGTGGCCTTGATTGAGTCGATCTTGGCGGGTGGCCTTGATTTGGTAGGGTCGAGGCCCTGAGTGCGTACGATTAATGTTCAGGTGATTTTTAATGAAGGTCAGATAGTTTGAGCTCGTTAGTGAAGACGAGAGACGATCTAAATATTATTAGCAATAACCTCTGTCATGGACGAGTTGTTTTGAGCTTGCTTGTTGCAAGGTTTAGTTGGGATAAGGCACTCACTGTATTTTTCTCACAAATAGGTAATTAGAGAGAGACGGGCACGCTAGTGATCATCAGTGAACTGGTGAGTGTTTTACATTCAGTTTTATGGAAATGTTTTTGTGACAGTTTACCTATTTTACGCCTGTTTGAGTAACGGATTGTACCTCCGTGTGTTTTTAACCCTTACATTAGTACGCCAGTACCAACAAAATTAAATTATGAAGTTTTAGAGTTAGATGAAGATTGTGGAGCACCCTGTCCAAATTTAATTGGTTCTTTAATGTATTTAATGCTATGTACACGTCCAGATTTATGTACCTCATTAAATATGTTAAGTAAATATCAACAAAAATCAAACAAGGAGTTGTGGCAATCCTTGAAGCGTGTTTTACGCTATGTAAAAGGTACAATTGACATAAAATTAGTTTACGGAAGAACTAACTTTGTAAAAAAAATTAAGTGGCTACGTTGATGCAGACTGGGCAAATAATGAAACTGACCGACGAAGTATAACCGGATATGTCTTTAAACTGTTTGATAATTGTACGGTAACCTGGAATACAAAACGGCAGAGCTCAGTAGCTGCTTCGTCAACTAAAGCAGAGTATATGGCCCTTTTTGAGGCAGTAAAAGATAAGGCTTTATGGTTAAAATCTTTATTAAATAGTATAAATATTGAAATACTAGATCCAATAACCTTGTTTGAAGATAATCAAAGTTCTATTGCAATAGCCACAAATCCTATAAGTCACAAACGTTCGAAACATATAGATGTTAGATATCATTTTACTCGGGAGCAAGTAGAGAACAAAGTAATCTGCCTTAAATATATTTCCACAGGAAACCAGGAAGCGGACTTATTCACTAAGTTGCTAGCAGGCCCTCGTCTCCAAGAATTGCGACGCAAGTTGGGATTAATGGCTGACGATGCAAATATGGTATAACTAGGTTTTTGTTGGGGTTTTCCTTAGTTCGTGCAGTTAATGCTGAACCATGTTCAAATTCCCCGTAAAACGCAGGTCCTGTTTAGTATAAGTTGACATTAATTTTTGAGGGGGTGTGTTGCAGATTACAAAAATAAAAGCAACTCATGTATGTAATCAAATACGTCCTATTTCCTGACATATTTATGATGTTTATATAATTCACACCAGGGCCAAGTTGCCGGCGAGAACCGCTGACCAAAGAGTTGTAAACACACGATCTCTGTTTCTTTGTAATCGTTCACATATAGTTAGTAGGAGTATAAGCCAAACCTTTATAAAGTTCACAGGACAATAAAGACTACGTGAAAATAATTTTGTGTTGTTTTAACCCATATTCCCAACATATATATATATATATATATATATATATATATATATATATATATATATATATATATATATATATATATATATATACAAGGTGAGTCTTTAAGGTGTACAGTAGTAAAGGATTATTGCGAAAACCATTTTTAAACGGCCTTATTAACGGAGTTATTGAATTTTTAATATTTAGAAAAATTTGCTCAACATTTTGAGAACCACTTATTTGTTGTATCCACTATATCCATGATACAAGTTTGATCAGATGTATAGCAGCCAATGTTGCCAAAGCTCCACATTTACATTTTCTTCTTTTAGTTGACAAATAAATTGATTTTATTGCAAATAATGTGGAATAAATAGAGCTGAGATGTGAGATGCACTTTTAGCAGGTAAAATATTGACGTTTCAAGAGCTATTTTGTACTTAATTTACATTACAAAATTGTAAAATACCGAAGTAAAAATATTTTTAGCTTCTTACCTCCAAACTTAAAAAGTTGCAGAAGAACCGTCGGTTATACCATAATTATAAGACCTCTTTAATTATATACATTAGCTTAAAACTCTCAAATCCTTACCAACATTTGGCTACCCTACCTTTATCGAGGGCGCCGAATAAGAATCTGGTTTCAGCATTTGGTGATCGGACACAGTTTTCGAGAAAACAAATTTTCAACTTTCCCACATGACACTATTTTTCCTTATCAAATAACATGCATTTTACATTACATGGATACCTAATATTAATCTAAGTAGATGATACAACACTTCTTTTATACACATTATACATCACAACACATACTATTATGTACGATTTTCTTAATTTACTTTCAATTTTTACATTCAACCGTTTGTTAACGTGTTTTCAATTATAGGTTATAGGGATATAGGGGCATTCTAGCGACCAGAGGTCATTGTATTTTGTTGACTTTGTCGAGGAAACGGAGTCCTGGACCTCGATTTAATTTATACTTTCGCTCGAAGTGACGTATTCGCCACGCCCCTCTGGGTATACTCAGATCGATCCCGTCAAGGGATCACGCCACCTGTGACGTCACGATCACTTGTACGACGGAGCTGGATCGGAGAGTATAAATTCCGGATATTTTGGCGAATTCGACCTTGCTTAGCAGCGCTTCGAGTGACCTATATTCATATATACGTGCTTACTTGTAGCAAAGCTAAGATTTTCAGTGAGATCTGCGACCTGGATATTTTATGTGGCCCTGCCCATAAAATATTTTATGAAAAGGTTCGTTAGCAAACAATCAGGGTAAAAAGAGGTTTTAAATAAACGTTCATCCAACATCAAGTACCTTGCAAAGGGGTACTGAAATCCCACGGTTCCATTCCGTTGGATCGACGAGGGCTCACATCCGTCTGCGCCTATTTTCATTTCTCCGAGGGGCCCAAACGAACGAAACTTCCGCGTATTTTAAACCGTAGTGTTTCTGCATGTTCGCCATCGACTGTGTGCGTCAGTGTAACGTCGCGACGTGAGTCAACGGTTCCTAGGTCCCGAGTCGGGGATCGCCGTTGAAACGCCGGGAGTGTGCGGCTGTTAGCAGATACAACCGGAGGCCAATAGGGTGATCAAACTAGACGAATTGGATTGGGGTAAGTCTGTTCCATTTTAACTCCCTAGCTTGCAAGCCCTACCGCTCGACACTGTGAAGAGACCCCCCGAAATACCACTCATAGATAGATTCCTGTCCCCAGTAGGCTTTAACGTACACAACACGTAGGTTTAATAAAGCGAAGGTTCGAATTTATAAAGAAATTGTCTGAAAAAGAAATTATCTATTTATAAATTGTCTATCCGTACTGATCAATAACCATAATTACGATCCGCCCATTGGTTATATATTTTACATTCATATACGAGGTATATCAAAAAGATCGATATACGAGGTACGGTCGGAAAGTTGAGAATAGTGAATGCATCCAACGATGGAAACGCGCAGCGGCAGGAAACCAGCGGAGCCTGAGCGAGACCCGGCTACTGCTGCCCAAGGTGTGCACCTTCACGCAACAAGAAGGGAACGGAAACCTACCCAAACACCTAAGAGCGCCAACCAACAGCGGTCCGTGTCTGAACCAAGGAGCAGCGCGGCCAGCCGGATCCAGGAGGCATCCCAGCGGGCTTTAAGGGCGTCCACCCCGATGTTTTCGTCGGGAGCGCAATTCTTGCCAACGCCGCGTCGCGTTGACTAGGAACACGACGTGAATAGGGTGATCCAGAAAGAGCGACGTGTACGTCGAGTCATCGAGGAACCCTCCGTACTCCGTACACGGGTACCCCCATCACCTACCTACCATCGTTTACCCCCGAGGGGATGAAAGCGAGAGATGGAGCGAGAGAGATGGTACCCGCCACTATGAAGAGGCGGGCACGCGACGTCGACAACCTGCGTAGAAAGTAACATAGTTTGACAGCTTCTGTTAGTTGCTTCAGGTTTGACGGGTTTAACAGTGTAACTTGAGATTTTAATGTTACTTGAAATTGTACGTTTTATAGGTTATGTGAATTTACATACAAGCAGATTTCATAACTTTTCATTATTAATTAATTTTAATTAAAAGAAATTGTCTTTAATAGGTAACTATTAGTTTTTATTTCTAAATCATACACTTATGTAGAGATTAAATGAGTAAAAAATCACATGCATATTGTCACTTCACTATCAAATTGCAGATAAATAGATGTGACTAAGAAATCATCAAAAAAGGCGTTATATAACTGCTCCCGAGAAGTAATAAGTAATGCCATAGCATTTATGAAGAAGGATCCCAAGAATAAAGTAAACATTCGAAGAGAATGTTAGCCACCACAGAAATAAAAAAAAATACCTATCAACAGGTACTCAAAGAAGGTGCTGTGATAGATTCAGGTATCTCCTTTTTTTCCCCAAAGAAAAAAGGAATATACCAAGCACAAAATCGTATTCGTACGTACGTAGTCATACATAATTCTACTGAAAAATGTTTGCAGAAGCTAATTCAGGAATTTTATATAATAGGGAAGAGAAGGCCTACTGTAAAAGGTTTGTACTAACTGCAAAATATTTCCTGAGATTTTTATTAACTGTTCGATTTGTTTACACAGATATTGTACTTAAAATCACAAAGACTGGTATACTTTTCGATGGCAAAATTAGTTCCTTGCGAGGCTTTCATAGAAAAATGGACTTATATAAATGCTACACAAAGATAAATCAATCGGGTAAACAACTTTGCTAAGATGCTTTGTATTTTGATAAGTATTCTTATGAAGAATACATTATTGTCAACTAAGCATAAGTAACTATTATTTCTCTAATACACTTCTACTTTGTTCTAGCTCCATTGACCTAGTAAGTACAGAGTAGTACCAAAATTATATACTACTAGCAAGAACATTCGAAGGATCTGCATATGGAGATAACTTGTTTGAATTTCTACCTTACAGCTGGAAAAAAGCTAGTGATAACAGAAAAGCTCTTATGAAATATTATGACATATTGACTGATTATGAGAAGAATCAAGTATTTATATTAAATGAAACTTATATTTACAGTTCGTACACAGTACGAAAGGATTAGACAGATGGCAGTTCTTTAGGTTTAAATGAACCCATATCTAAGGGAAAGGGCCTGATTATTGTTCATGTTGGCAATGAAAATGGTTGTGCGGAAAATGCCTTATTAATATTCAAATCAGGTATGATATTTTCTAGATTCAAAACATGTGAAAATATAATATTATATTTAAGGAGTGAAGAGCAGGGAGTATCATGGTGATACGAACACCGAAAACTATAAAAAGTAGTTTGAATGTCAAGTAATCCCACATTTTACAACACGATCAGTTTTGGTTGTTGATAATGCATCCTACTACAACAATGCCATTGAAAAGTAACCAAAATAGAAACAAAAAAAGCAGATATTGTGAAATGGCTACAAAAGTGTGACATTTCATGTGAGCCAACAGTGAGGAAACCAAAATTATATGAGCTAATTAAACAAAACACAAAATATATGTTACATAATGAACTACTGGAACACTATGGTTATACTGTACGATTGCACTATTATTTTTATTTCATCATTTATTGTAGAATGTGACTATGTGAATCCACTGTTTCCTGTTATTGTTTTTATGTTCTATTTCTATTTATTCTTATTACATTTATAATTTGATTGCCTTATTCCGCATATGTATTATTATTGTTTTTTATACATTGGATTGTATCTGTTGTCACAATTTGCCCATTTGCTTTACTTTTCTTTTTTTGAGGTGTGTATTACTATTATATGAATTTCACTAATAAATATCTATGTGTATTATTATTGTATACTAGTTAGTATCCATTTATTATTAGTTATAATATTATCCACTAGTACGCAGACTAACCATAGGATTTGTATCGGCATGTATGACATTTTTTAAATAATTTTTAAGGTGAAATTTGAATAAAATGATACAAAATAGATGTTACAGATATCATTTTCTAATTAAGTCTAAATTTACATCAAAATAGAGAGGTTGTGTCTTTGATTTGCAATAGACACAAAAGATAACTAGGAGTACGACAAGGATTACGACTGACAAAATAATAATAATTGGCAAGTGGTCTTGAGGATCATCTTCTGGTAGATCTTCTATCGTGAGAGGTGGGAGAGAATTGGCATGTTTGAAAAGGTCTGATATGTCCTTGAGATTGACATTATCGAGTTTTATAAATGATGTCGTGTTAGACTGGAGATCCATTGGAGGAAGCAAGATAGAAGGAAGTTTTTCCTTATGTAAGAGGTTGATAAAAATTTGATTATCGTATGATATGGAGCAATTCGTAGAAATCGTGATTTCTGTCGGGTTTTGGATTTTTATGTCTTATTGAATTCGGACATGATTCAATAATTTCAATAGGGTCATTTGAAACAGGTATCAGAAGTACTTTGTTTTGGTCGACTGGTTGAATAATAGGGGTCAGCAATTGTGTTCCAACTATTCGGCAAGTTCCTGCATTGGTGAGTTTCATTATATTTGGAATACAGTCTTCTTTGTGTGTTGTAGTTATCGTCATTGGGCATAGATAGATGTCTTCTTGTTTAGGGCATTCTTCGTCCATTCTCAAGTAATCAGTGATACTCAAGAGGTGATAAGGAAAATTTGGTATTATGGTTTGATTTAATATAGGTATAGGGAAAGTGTGATATAGGATAAAATTCGTTAGTTGCAAGATTGGAATTTTAATCGTAAAAATGACTTCCATTTCGCGTATTATAGACGAGAGAGATCGGATAATAGCTTTGAACATTTTTGAAATATGGTATTTGACTAGAGTCGTAATGTTTCTCTAATTCTTTAATTGAAAGTAAAAGGTCTTTTGGGGATAAAATAAATCTTGACAAAATATGAACGTAGCTTAAGTTAATAGCTTCTTCTAAATCGTTTAAGTAATTTTGTATAATATTTAGATTTATTTCGGCGTAGAAGATTTCATCTGATGACGTTTTAAAAGTTTCAATTGCTTTGGCTATTTTGGCTTGGTTGTCATTTAGAATGTTTATAGTAGTATTGCAATTCTGTAGGAATTTTGAAAATAGTGAGATTTTGAGATTCAGATCAGCAGTTATCTTATGTTGGTTATTTATAAGAATATCGAATTTCTTGTTGATATTTTCTAAATCATTGTTGTCTAATGTTCCAAAAAGGTCTTTATATATGGTGCCAATGAAATTAAATACTCCTCTTTTTTCGCGTTTTAGAGGTTTTAATTGATCCAAAGTGTTTTGACTTTGATTTACAAGTCTGAGAAGTTGTTCTTCTTCTTCAAAACCTGCAATGCCCATGCGGTTAGTAATTTGTTCTTTATGTGAAAGTAAAATATCTTCAATTGGTTTTAGGTTAATCTTAGATATAAAGGTATGATAATGAGAAACGATCCTAGCATTTCCTAATTTTAGAAGGTAAAGGGGGTGGTTAAGTTGTCGGTAAGTATTTTCGGTTTTAGTGATTGTCATCGTTAGAACGATCGTCAGCAGGGGTGTTAGAGTCTTCATTGTCCTGTAACAAAGAAGATCTTGTTACTCGTCTTGGTCTTTTTATTATGTTTTTGTGGTATATGCCAGATCTTATACGAAGTTTTATGCCTTCGTCTTTGATAGCTTTCGTTGGTTTGAACCGCGGTTTAGTTTTTTGACGTTGGTTTGTAGTCTTTAGATAGACTTCTTTATTTTCAGGGACTGGTTTTGGGTCTTCCAATTTTTCATTTTGTTTAGTTATGATTTTTTCTTTATTACCTGTAATACGATCTCTAATTTCTTGATAAAGTTTTTGCACGTCCTTTTTGTGTTGTTCAACATAGTCGTTTACGATAATGTTTTCCGTCAGATCAAATGGATTTTGTTTTTCTAATGGACCAAATATAATTTCGAATGGAGTAAATTTAGTAACACTGTGAATTGAGTTATTAAAGAGTAGGACAGAAAGAGAAACTATATATTCAATGTTTTTATTGGCATGTTCTTGTTTTAAACATCTAATAGAGTCTAGAAGTGTTGAGTGGAATCTTTCTACAGGGCTGTTACTATTGGAGTGTCGGGGTGTTGTTATATGAAGCTTGATATTATGTAGTTGGCAAAATTCTTTTAGTAGGGTATTGTTGAATTCAGGGCCATTGCCTGCCACAATTTCTTTTAGTAAACCCATATGGGAAATGAATTGCATTATTTTGTTTTGGGATTTCTATCGCGTTTTTGTGATTTACTTTATAGGCTTGGGCGAATTTCGAAAAGGAGTCTAGTATTGCCAGGAAATATTCTTTTTCAGCGTGAAAAGTATCTATATGTATTTTTTGCAAGGGAAGTAGTGGGGTTTCCGTTAGTTGCAACTTAATATGTTGGGGGTTTCTATCGTATTTACTGATTTGACATATATGACATGTGTTGATGAAATTTTGAACATCGATTCTAAGTTTCGTTGATTCCACGGTGACACGTTTTCCCTTGATGATGGTATTTAATTCATTCAAAATGAATTTAATTCATTTCATTCGCTCTGAATAGAAAGCACATTGTCTCATTAGGGTTTAAAAAGTTTTTTACAAATTTAAATGTATCTTCATCTGATAAATTTTGCCTGATTGTAATTAAATGTCTGAATTTGGTATTTTTAAATAATGTTTGCGATTCCGCAATTTCTCTATTTGCTTTTGAGGATTCAGTTATAACAATTTGGGATTTATAATTTATTGGTTTTTCAGTATAGGGCAAAGTAAATACTGGATTTTGATCGGCTGAATGTATAGTTTCGATATCGTTATTGATAGCTATTTGTTTAGGTTGTTTTTCAGCTTTATTTAAAGGTATGGCTTCTATTGTTGTCAAGGTCTCTTACTATTTCGTCTAGATTAAAAGGTGGAAGGTCTTGATGTTTTTCTTGTTCGGTGAGAACTTCGTCAATGATTGAGTCAATGTTTTGTACTGAACTGAAATTTGGGATGATAGATTGGTTATCGGTTTCTTGTTGAGGTGGAGTATCTAGAGCGTTAATTTCGTCATCAATTTTGACACGGGATAATGCGTCTGCTACGTAATTTGTTTTCCCTTTCTTATAAAGTATCTCGTAGTCATACTCTAAAAGTTTAAGTCGCCATCTAACCAAACGAGAATTTGGTACCTTTATGGAGAAAAGCCATTGTAAGGGTTGATGATCGGTGTATATTTTGAACTTGGTGCCAAAAAGGTAGGGCCTAAAATTTTTAATTGAACAGATAATGCTGAGCATTTCTTTCTCTATTGTCGAGTAGTTGATTTCCGCTGGATTAAGGGTCCTGGAAAAGTATGAAATTGGTTTGTTGTCTTGTGATAAAACTGATCCAATCGCGAAATTACTAGCATCAGTTGTCAATTCAAACGGTTTTGAGAAATCTGGGTAAGCTAAAATAGGGTTAGTAGATAATAAGGTTTTGCAAATTTCGAAACATTCTACAAATTCTTTAGTGTGTTTTACCGTTTCTCATTTTTTTAAACATTGAGTCAAGGGCTTTGTTATTTTGGCAACATTTTTTATGAATTTCCAATAGTAATCAAGTAGGCCAAGAAATGATTTAATTTCACGTTGGGTTTTTGGGATTGGGAAATTTTTTATAGCGGATATCTTTTTCGGATTAGGTTTTACACCTTTATCTGTTATTATGTGTCCGAGGAATTCTACTTCTTTACGAAGGAACTCCGACTTGTCCAATTCAATTTTTAGTTTGTGCTGCCTAAAAGTTTTAAATACTAATTTAAGATTTTTTATATGCTCTTCGAGAGTTGTACTAAATATTATTACATCGTCCATATAGACAAAACATATTTCGTTTTGTAGTTCTTTTAAGACGTTATCCATACAGCGTTGGAAGGTTGCAGGGGCGTTCTTAAGACCGAATGGCATTCGTGAAAATTCGTAATGTCCATGTTCAGTTAAAAAGGCGGTCTTTTAAACGGAGTCTGGGGCCCTTTCAATCTGATGAAAACCGCTGGCTAAGTCCAGGGTGGAAAAGTAGGTGCATCTACCAAGTTGGTCAAGGATGTCAGTTATATTGGGCATTGGATATCTGTCGTCAGTAGTTTGGTCGTTGAGCTTCCGGTAGTCTATTACTAGACGCCATTTTTGTATGCCACTAGCATCTAATTTTTTTTGGAACTATCCAAAGTGGTGAACTAAAGGGGCTGGAAGAAGGACGGATTATTTTATCGTCCAACATTTTTTGAATTTGTTGGGCTACTTCCTTTTTCTGAGTGTATGGGTATCTGTATGGTTTGGTGTATGTAGGCGATTCGATTTTTAATTTTATTTGGTGTTTAAACGAGTTTGTGAAAGTAAGCTTATCATCGGGGAAAAGAAAGATGTCATGATATTGTTAGCATAGATTTAGTAGTTCGTATTTTTCTTCCGAGTTTAAATGATTTGTTCGAATAAGATTTTTTATTTCTAGCTGACGTGAGGAATCTAAAGAATTTTGTGGAAATTTAACGTTACATTTTAATATATCGTAATCGGAAAGGGGATAAGCTTCTAAAGGTTCATCGAAAGATATCATTTGTGGTTTATGGTCATCATCATCATCATTATCATTAGGTCATCAGTCCTAAGACTAGTTGGACGCTAACCTCCAGCTTCTCCTATCTTGTGCCAACCTACGCATTTCGCTAATTGTGCTACAACCTACATCCCTTACTATTTGCAAGCAGTAGTCTAATCTAGGCCTACCTCTGCCTTTCTTTACTCCTATTTCTGCGTCCAAAATATCGCGGACTATTCCCCCATGTCTCAGCAAATGGCCTACTATTCTATCTCTTCTCTTCCTTATGTTTTTCCACATACTTCTTTTCTCGCCGACTTTCTCCAATACTTCTTCGTTTCTAACCCTATCAGTCCATGGTATTTTCATCATTCTTCGGTAACACCACATCTCAAAAGCTTCTAATTTCTTCCTACTTGCTTCCCCTACCGTCCAGGTTTCGCAACCGTATAGTGCCGTGCTCCATACATATGTTTTCAAAAATCTCTTCCCTGTTTCTAAGTTTATTACCCCCGAGCATAAAAGTGCTTTCTTTTTGTTAAAAACTACTCGACCCTGCGCTATTCTTTGTTTTATGTCTTTATCGCTTCTTCCATCCCAATTTATTTTACTTCCTAAATAAGTGAAGTCTTTAACTTCCTCCAATCTTTCATTATTAATTTGTACTTTCGTTTTTGCACTGCTCTCGCGCCCTTTGCACACTAACACTTTAGTTTTGTTTTTATTCACCCTCATTCCGTATTCCTCTGTCAACACTGCCTCCATTTCGTTCAATGCCGATTCTAATTCCTCCTTACTAGATGCTAATACTGCTATATCATCCGCGAATCTCAGCCTTTTTAGTTTCTGTCCCTGTACTTTAATCCCGAAATCCACTCTATCTCTTACCACATTAATCGCCTCTTCGATGTACAGATTAAAAATTAGTAGTGATAGCGTACATCCTTGTCTTACTCCTTGCCTAATACCTACTTCCCTTTTTTTCCCTTCTACTTCTATAACAGCAGTTTGCTCTTTGTATAGATTGTGTACTACTCTCCTATCTCTATACTTCATTCCCGCGCTCTTTAGTATCTCGAACAATTTTTCCCATCTTACGTTATCAAAAGCTTTTTCTAAATCTACAAATCCTATATAAGCGTTCTTTCCTTTTTTTATTGTTTTCTCTAACATTACTCTTAGCGCCAGAATAGCTTCGCGAGTTCCTCTATTTCGCCTAAACCCGAATTGGTCTTCTCATAGTATTTCTTCCGCTCTATTTTCCATTCTCTTCTGCACTATTCTGGTTAAGATTTTTGACGCGTGGGAAGTTAGGCTAATCGTTCTAAAGTTCTCGCATTTGTCGGCTCCTCTCTTTTTCGGTATAGTAACGATAATGTTCCTCTTATAATCCTCCGGCATCTCGCCCGTTTCGTATATGTATTTTACCAGTTCAAACATCCTATTTACTACTTTCTGTCCCGCACATTTCAAAATTTCCGCCTGTATTTTATCTACACCTGGCGCTCTATTATTCTCTAGCCCCCTTAGTGCTATTTCAAATTCCTCACTCAATATAGGTTTTCCTACATCTTCCCTATCGATGCTAGATTCTTCCTCTAATATATCTCCTAATTCCTGACCCTCGTATAAATTTCCTAAGTACTGCTTCCATCTATCCGCTTTCTCCTCTCTTCCGATCAGTATGTCCCCCGATTGACTCCTAACGTTTCTACTTATTTTTCCTATATCCCTGAAGTTCCTCTTAATTATTTTGTAAGCCTCATCGGTCTTACCTACTTGCAACTTATTTCTACTTCTTTGCATTTATTCTCTATCCATTGTTCTTTCGCTTTTCTACATTTTCTAATGATTTCCCACTTTATTGACTTATAAGTTTTCAGTCCTTCTTTGTCTCGTCTGTTTTTGTAGCCTCATCTCTTTTGCATTAAGTTTAAGATTTCGTCCGTTATCCAGGGCTTTCTAGCTTCCCTTTTCTCCTGTCCTAAAACGTCCGTAGCCGCGGAATCTAGACTATTCTTGATACCCTCCCACTCAGTTTCTGTGTTCTTGATTTCGTCCTTACTCGCTTTATTTATTAATTGATCTATTTTCTCCTGGAACTTATCTTTCATATTCTGATCCCTCAATATGTCTACATTTATACGTTTCTTATCCTTCCGGGTTTTCAGATTTTTGAACTTTAATTTAGCTTTCATGACTATCAAGTTGTGGTCGCTGTCTACATCTGCTCTTGGATAACTCTTGCAGTCTTTTACTTGATTTCTAAATCTCTTCCTAACCAGAATGTAGTCTATCTGATACATGTCTATCCCTCCTGGCATTTTCCATGTATACCGCATCCTAACGTGATTCTTGAACAATGTGTTCGCGACTACCATCTTGTGCTTCTCACAGAATTCTATCAGTCTGCTACCTCTCTCGTTTCTGTTTCCTAATCCATCGGAGTTCTGTTTCCTAATCCATAGGTGCAAGTCCTATCGGATCGGGGTTCATGGTCATAGTTATGAATTTCTATTAAGACATATCCTTGATTAACTTTCGTTAGTGTATCTGGGATATAAACATTTGTGGATTTTGATCTTCTCGCAGGTAGATAAACATCAGTATTATCAGGGGCATTTATTGGTACTCGTTTTTGAAGTATTTCACTTGAATCAATCGAAAAGGAACATTGTGTTTCATTTGGTTTTCTGAAATGAATTGGTATGGAAAATTTATCATTATAAATTATTCGGTTTGAAAGGTCTATCTTAATATTTTGTTTGATAATGTCTTCGTGTCCTAGGGCATCATCAAAAAATGTGCGAAAATCAAACAATAGAAAATTCATATTTTGATGCGTGTTAAATTCTGAAAATGAGAGGATAGTCATTTGGTTCTTTATTTCTCTAGAACCGATACCACATTTAACAGTTAAGGGGTCGCAATAAATATTAGAGGGAAAATTTTTTTCAGCTATAATTGGCCTTAGCAATGATTTTGAACTACCTGTATCTATAAGAAGTTTTATGGAGTGCGAAAATGGTGGAGAATGAATTATAATATATGGAAGGGGGCTTGGTGTTAAATTGTTTAGCTCTGGAATTATGTGTTCTCTGGGTTCGATGAGGCTGTTTCTTGAAAATTTTCGTTTTGGTCATCGTTTGGGTCAGTTGGTATATAATTTTCTTCGGTAAAGTCCCAGTCGTTATTGTTTTCTGTTTCTACGTTAAACTGGTCTATTTGATTTTGAATTATTTAGGTCTGAATTTGTAAATTTTCGAGTTGTTGGTTAAGTTGATAATAGTTATCTACAGAGGGATTTTCAGCAATGGAAATATTGGATGGGCCTGCGTCGGAATAAAATAATTCGTCTGAATGGAACTTTGGAGTTTGTTGTCTACCATGTTGCCAGTTTTGTGGTTGTCGAAAATAGTTTTGAGTTGACATTTGTCTTTGGACTGTTGGATTCCTAGATGTAGTTGACATAGGGGTTGGTTAAATATTTGCCGGTGGTGGATTTTTAAATACATTTTTTGGAGGACCAAAAACTTGTTTATTCGAAGGGAAATTTTGCTTAATAGGCCTTGGTTGTATGTCAATGGGTTGATTGGGGAAACTAGCTTGTACTGGTTGAGTAGAAAATAGGGAATTCCATGAGTAATTTTGATTTGGGTTATACGGTCTTGATGGCATGAATGAACGTTGAATGTTTGGTCTTGTTGAAGTCTGTAAGGTCTTGGGTTGGTATGAAGTTACAGTTTGTTTATACATATTAAATTGTTCTTCCTTTAAGACTAGTTTTATTGCGGCGTCAAGGCTGGTTATGTCATATCTGATCCTAAGCATTTGTTGCAAATTTGGTGGTAAATTTCTAACGAAGGTGTCTAAAGCCAATTTTGAATAAACACTAGCAAGGGCATTTTTTTTGGGTTCGGACTGATCAGATGATTGTAGTTTATCGATCATTAAGCCTAAAGTGTTTCCTTAGGTTTGACCGAAATAAATATTAGATCCTGTTGTAAACATTGAAGATCTCTGGGGTCACCATATTTGATAGTTAAAATGTTTTTTAATGCTTGCCAGTCAGGAATACTTAAATGGGAAGCTACAGTGATTTCTGCGTCACCTGTCAGTTTAGATCGTATCGCTTTATATAAGAAATCTGTGTGAATTGGGTTGTTAGGTCTTGAAAAAGCATTTAACAATGATTCGCAAGCTGAAAGGAATTTATTTAATCTTATTGACCATCAAACTTTGGTATATCTAGGTACATCCTAAGTAACTGATAATCTATTGGCGCTTCTGACATATTTAGTTGGTTATACGTATTACTATTACTACTATTTTCGTTAATACTAGTTTGATCTTGGTTTGATTCGCTAATTTCTGAAATAGCGTTCAATACTTCAGAAAAATTATTCATTAACAATTTTTTGATACACTCTGTATACAAAATTTGTTTGAACTTCTTAAAACTAAATACCTGACCATACAATAGATATGACCGATATGTCTTTTAGATAAATCAAACGGATTTAAACTAAAGTGGTTGTTTTTGAAATTAAATTAATCAAATTTAATCCAAAAAAATTCCAATCTACGCAAAAACGTTGAGCAGATAGGATGAGATATAAAGGAAACTTGAGTACTCACTTTGTAGCGAAGCGTTCGGGCAGTTCCTGGAACTCCAGTTGTCTCGGCGCCTATCTCTGGGATGATCGATCTCTCGGACGGCCGCTTTCGAACACTGATAATCCACACGGTCACTACGAACAAATCGAACTTTCCACGATATCTTACCGCGACTGCGCCAGTGATATTTGTAGGTTCGGTTGATCGGGATATTTCACAAACAAAGTTGTACTGAACAAGAATCGCTTTATTCTAAATAGATTTACAAGAGTTTCTGCTTTTATAAACTTTGATAAACTTTATCTTTTGCAAGTAAGCTGCTGAATATATATAATAATTATTATTATGTGGAAGCAATTTGAGATTAGTAAAAATATATACAGGGCGATGTCTTCATGTCTGTATAACTTGCCCGTCGTACAAAATCATACGTAGTAATCATACGCGCTTCATGTGAAATGCTCATATAAACAAATGGTGCTTGGTCAGCTGTCCTGATGATCAGTACTCATAATACGCTTCATGTGAAACGGCTCTAAAATTGGAAGAGGTGTTGAGAAAACAATAATGAATTTTAAGGTCGGGTGGTGCTCTCTATATATTGTCATAGGGGACTAGAATAAGAATTCTGTTTTGTTTTATTTTCATGGAATGTAGATGGCACAAGTTAAGGTTAAGTAGAGTAATGGCATAAAATAGAATAAAACGTAAAAGTATATGTTGTTTTAGTTAATACAAATTAAGGGCACGTTTTAGATTTAGTAAAAATTATTTAAAACGAACAGAGGGCAAGACAGTATATACACATTATATAGGAAATTATTTTCTCTATTTATTAGAAATTATTTTTTTTAAATTGTTGATGACATCTGATGAGTTTAGTGACATCCCTCCCGCCTTCATTTAATTTCCTGGCATGACTTTATCAAAGAAGTTTAAAATTTTAATGTTATCAGGGAATATTGCTTAGTAAAATTATCCTAAAACAAATTCGTACATTCCATTACATTGCTTGGGTTTATTGTTACCGGACCAAAATTAAAAAATTGCTGGACAGGTTCTGTACGAGCGAATAATTCTGAAAAAAATGTATATATTCGAAATGAAATCGAATACGAAACAATTATGTGTTTCCTAATAGTAGAAAATGCAATAAATTATAGAAAAAAAAAGCGGGCAGTTCAAAAAAATCCAAATAAGCCTACAGTAATTTGATAATGCATACAAATTTTAACTAATTTTTAACAAGTATCAAATATTTAGAACAGTATTATGCAAATTATTCATATCGCTGATATCTGGCTACCTGGCCAGAGTTTAGATTTTCTAGTTAAATCCCCCTCGATTATTAAAACGTTACACGGTGATTCAACACCTTGGGTTAAAATCTAGAAACCAAAAAGAATTCCTCAGGGTTTTTCATACAGGACTACTTCACTCCCGGTTCGAATCCAGGGAATAAAATATCCTATAATTGTCTTGCATGAGATCTTCCAGTTCAAAAGATTGACCCGGGAAAATTATGTCAAGTATTTGAAGCCTAATATGCTAGCTTGTACTAATTTGACCATGGGCTCAATTCCTACATCAGTTGGCTGGGTGTATGTATATAGGTGTAACTAAACCTTGCCCCCGTAAAAAGTGAATAAATAAATAATTTGATGAACTTCTACTAATTGATTTAATTTCAACAGTTATTCAAATACCTCAACTGACAGAAATTAATATAATTAAATATACATATTTGCTACCTTTAAACACACAACATACAATATTATCTATTTTTTACTTATTGCTAATAAACAATAAGAAAAATGAAAGATATGTCAATATAAAATAAGTAGATAAGCAAATAATATGAATACAAGATACACAGTTGATATGGACGCATAACACAACTAATACATTTGTTTTTTTATTTTAATTGGAAGTATTACAAAATACTTTAAGTGCAAGAATTATCTGACATGTTAATGACGTGTCCTGAAACTTACAATAGTTCTACTGTGTACATTTACATGTTGACGTCTTTGTTAAGTTTGTAATGTTGAGGATTAGCGTGGTAATGCCTACAAGAATTATTTTTTTATGTTTATATTTCTTAATTATTTTCTTATAACCATAAACATTATTTATTATGTAATAACATAAAAAAAGGTTTTATGAGATACTAGTTGGTTTTAAACTTTCATTTTTAATTTCTATTATTATTCAAATAACAAATAAAGTATTTTAAGTTGATTACAACTGGCAAAACTTAACAGTTGCATATAATTTTATTCGATGTTTTGTTGGTTAGCTTTAATGATTTGGTATTAGTGTGTACGAGTATAGTATGGTTATTAAAGTACAAGTGTTTAAATATACTTTACCAATAGAATATTTTAAAATACGTAAAATGAATGTAAAAAAAGCATTTATAGCATTAAAGACTGACTGTTGAGTATTTTCAAAAAGTTGGGGCGACTACCAAATATTTACAATAAATTTATGTTTAGGAGGCAAGATATATAGGTTTCAAAAAAGGTTTTAAAAAATCTAAAATCTAAAATTCTAAAGTAAAGATTCTAAAGTAAAATTTTACAGGCAATTTATGTTAGGTACCATTTTAAATATAGTTTTTATTTTTGATGAACATAATTTTCTCACCTGTCTACATTATTTGCGATACTATGAATAAGAGCAATTGTGCCGCAAGCATTAGAAACATATTGCTTCATATAAAACAACTCCGGAGATACAACTTGGCCCTTTTCCTTAAGAACATTACTCTCTTCTTTGGCATGATCATAAAACTAGAATAATTAAGTGACAATTAATTTACTTTAGCATAAAACTCAAATTCTCACAAAATTTGGACTATCCCCCATTTTTGACAGTGCTAAACAAGAATTTGGCTTTAATTATTCATGGTCAGAAACAGTTTGAGAGAAATTTGAATTGAGAATTGAATTTTCAACTTTTCCGCATGTGACACTACTTTTTCTTAACAAATAACTTTACATTACGTAGATACCTAATAATGTAATAGCTGTTACAATATATATCAAAGTTGTCATAACTTATTATTTATTACAATTTTCTTAATTTACTTGCAATGTTTACAATTTTCATGCAGGCGCCCATTTGCTACCCAAGCGCCCTCGATTAAACCCGATGCTTAAGGTTTGGTCCCTGAAAATGTCCTATCAACCTGTATACACAGGGGTTCCATAAGTTAAATACTAATAATATTTTGTTTAGTTTTAATATTAACTCGCATTGTATATATATATATATATATATATATATATATATATATATATATATATATATATATATATATATATATATATATACATATACATATACATATACATATACATATACATATACATATACATATACATATACATATACATATACATATACATATACATATACATATACATATACATATACATATACATATACATATACATATACATATACATATACATATACATATACATATACATATACATATACATATACATATACATATACATATACATATATATATATATATATAGTAATATTGCAAGTGGAAATCGTGTTGTCTGAAGTGAGTGATTCTTGTAATAATGACATTAAGAAAATATATTCAGTGTGACGCAACATAGTGATAGTGGGATACTGATTGGTAATATAAAATAAAGTATGTGTGATAAGTGTGGCATATACATATGCCAATTGTGTTAGTGATGTTTCATAAATATAATGATAGGTTTAAATAGTGAAAGCGGTAGGTAAATATATGGATTTAGAGGGGCCACTTGTGTGTAGCTTGCTACTCCTACGTCACTTTATATGGCACATGTTGCCAAAATGTCTGTTTTATCAGGATATGCTGACAGGAGATGTTCTAACTGGGTAAGCATGCAATAAGCACATTACATAACTTACGATATTGTTTACTAACTAAAAAACTGTTACAAATTCAGTTAAAACCCTTTTCAACTGTCTTGGTACTATCTTGTTATTTTTTTATATTTTGCTCCCTCGAAATTGATACGCCTATGGAATTTCGTTCCCCGCACACTTCTTGCCCCTGAGCCATCCATATGTCATGGATGAGTCACTCCATATTATTTCGACACTGGGGTATAGTCTTTATTCCTAAATCGCCACTAATTCACTGGCAGCTAGCTGCCAACACTCCCACTCCCAACTGGAATGCTTGCTACAAAATAAGTCTTTATCTCTTGCACCTATTGTTCGACGCGGTGGGGGACACCTGTTTATCTACAAAGAATACGTATTTTATTTTCCTTTATTTATTATTTTTCTCTGTGTTTTCCTGGTACTCTTTTAATTTATTTTGCAGAAGTGTTATTTAGTTTAAGTGGGACAATATGGCTACCGGCGAACAACCCACAACAAAAAAAGTAACGCTCTGTAGCACTACCTCTAATAGGGTGGTGGGGAAATGTGCTAATTGTGCTGAAAGTGACAATTTCGAGGTTTCTTTTAAATTTTAGATATTGATCGTAAATTTCACAAACTAATTTTTGGTTTATAAACAATATTTAACTTCAATAAAACATATTTTGTTTATTCCCTTAGTAGCTGTAATTCGTAAGTAAATATGTAAATAAATAAAATTATAATTATTTCGAAAAGGTAGCAAATTCCAAAAATTATTCTCGCGAAAGTTTATATTTTTGTATAAATGGATTTTTTATTAGAATTCCAAAGGTGACTTTGTTTGAGTTTGTACAAAGGTGAAAACGCGTGACCTTGAAAATTATATATATATATATATATATATATATATATATATATATATATATATATATATATATATATATATATATATATATATATATATATATATATATATATATATGTTAACTTATCTGCCGTCTTCAGGGTCCCGTCGCAGCCACTTGAATCCTAAATGATGCCATTCAACCCCATTAACTATAAGTTATTGTAAACAAATACTCTCAAGCTTAGACGACTATTTACTCGATGTTCAGTCAGGGCCTAAGATTAGTCTGTATTATGTATCACTTGTAGCTCGGTGTGGCGGATGGGTGGATCGATAATTGTCAATAAATGTTATTTAGTGAATTTTGGAATATTATTTGATTAACTTTTCGAACAAAAGCTAACATCAGAAGTGGGATGCCTCCTTTGTTTTAGGCTAGGGAGAGGACTTACGTGAAAAGGTGCGGATTAAAAAAAAAAAAAAATGGCGGACTCCGAAGAACAAGTGCGTAACTTGAGTGACAGAGTTGACAGTGAACCAGAGACAATTGAACGAGACAATACAGTGAGTGATCAGATGTTTAACATGTTGAAGCTGCAACAAGAAAGTAATGCACAACTTCAACAACAACTGATGGAACTATTATCCACAATGGCCGCCCAGCATACTTCCGGCCTCTCCGTCCCGAGTACTTCATCAGTACCATCTACGCCTGCGTTTGACGTCAGATCCGCGTTGGCGCATATTCGTCTCTCGTCATTTGACCCCGATGACACACCTTTTTCGATGACAGAATGGATGGATGACGTAACACGTATTCAACAGGAAATCGGGATATCTGATACACTGATTGTATTGAAAGCCGGCGAGGCTCTACGTGGACGTGCCTCTCGCTTTTATAAACAATGGAAACCACTTGTGCGTGACTGGGCCTCATTCCGCAGGGATTTTGAAGTCGCTTTCCCCGCACAAGGTACTCCTGCTACCAGAATTCGTGCATGCCTTGCCATTAAAAGTACCAATTTTGATTCTTTGGTCGAATATGGCAATGTTAAACTTGCTGCTATCAAACGGTTTTACGCCAATTTTCCTTGGGAAATAACAGTAAGTCTTCTTGAAGATGGGGTGCAAGACGTGTAGAGGTAAAAAACAGAATTTGCATGCAAAATCCGACAGATGAGACGAGCTTACTAAAACTGTTGGCGGCTTGTGATGCTCGAAAAAGCATTACAAAACATGAACTCTCTTCAAAACGTGAAATTAGTGACAAATTTCGAAAACGACGGCGAGATTCGTCATCCCAATACGTGCGCGATAAAACACCTGAATTTCCAGGTAAATGTCGAAAATGTGATCGGTATGGACACAAACAAACAGACTGTAAAACGCTATACGTGCCAAGGACCCAAGTTGACCGCACTACACCTGCTACCTCGACAAGGCAAAACACCTCAAAGCCTTCCTCAAGTAAAATGTGCTCATTTTGTAATAAGATAGGACATACCGAAGATGCTTGCTACCGAAAACAGGGAAGTTCCAAACAGGTCATGTTGACTCGAAAGACTCGTTTCTGACATTCAGTCTCAACAGCTATCATAACAAAAGACAACAAAACAGTTGTGTCAGTCCCGTATTTAGTTGACACCGGTGCTGACGTCACAATTATTCACGAAAAAGTAGCACGAAACTTAAATTTGGAAATTAGACCATGCACTCAAAATTTAATCGGACTGGGAAATGATACAACTAAATCCATCGGAGAGTGTACCGCAGTTTTATTTACGCCTTTTATGACACTTGACGTAGACTTTATCGTCGTTCCGGACGGATCCATCCCTGGGGGTGACATTGATGTTATTGTTGGACTAGACGTATTAAAACGACCAGAAATTAAGGTGGAAATAGGAGCACATGGAGCTGATATAGTTCACGACCCGCTTAGTCTTCCCCGCGTCCTACATGTGCAAAAATTCGATGACAATGAATTAGACGTGTCAGGATTGGACGAGCGAATAAAGGCCGAATTGATAGACATTCTTCGAATATCCATACAACAGACACCCCCGGCCATAACTACCGGCAAGATGAAAATACACTTACGTGATCCACAACCTGTAGCATGCCGCCCACGTCATCTTGCATACACCGAACGTTTACAAGTGAAACGTATAATTGAAGAACAATTGCAAGACGGAATCATTCGTGAAAGTGACTCATCGTACGCAAGTCCAATAGTGCTTGTAAAAAAAAAGAAATGGGGACACTAGAATGTGTGTAGATTTTAGACAAGTAAACAAGTGTGTGTTACGTGACCACTACCCACTTCCACGAATTCAAGATCAAATTGACCATCTTGCAAAGGCTGTATACTTCTGTACACTAGATATGAAGTCAGGATTTTACCAGATGGAAATTGAGGAGGAATCCAAGCATATTACTGCTTTCGTAACGCCAGATGGTTTATACGAATACAACCGTGTCCCATTTGGCTTTGTAAACTCGCCATCATGTTATCAACGTGCCATCGATAAAGCTCTTGGATCGCTAAAAGATAACATCGCTTTTGTTTACATTGACGATGTGCTGTGTCCTGCGAAAACTATTGAAGAAGGCCTTGCACGTCTACGGTTGGTCACAAACACTTTATCAAAAGCCGGTTTCGTACTGAACTTATCAAAGTGTAAATTTTTCAAAACGTCAATTGAACATTTAGGTTTAGTTATCGAGTGCGGTACTGTGAAGCCAAGTCCACGAAAAGTCGAGGCACTTGTACAGGGGGTTGCCCCTAGTGATGTTAAAGGTGTGAGACAATTTTTAGGGTTAGCTAGTTATTTTCGTCGTTTTATAAGAAACTTTGCGTGTTTAACTGCTCCGATATCTGCATTGTTAAGAAAAGGACAACCATTCGTGTGGACAGACGAGTGTGAACGAATTCGCCTTGAATTAGTGCAGAAATTGACACAGCATCCTATTCTAAATATTTTCAACCCTGACCTAGAGACCGAGTTACATTCCGATGCTAGTGCGGTTGGCCTTGGTGCAATGTTGATACAAAAAGGTTCTGACAATTTACTACACCCTGTAGCTTATTTTAGTCGCCGTACTACTGAGTGCGAATCACGTTATCACTCCTATGATTTAGAGACATTGGCAATCGTGGAAGCTACCCAGTATTTTCGTGTCTATTTGTATGGTGTCAAATTTACCATTTATACAGACTGTAATTCCGTACGTGCGACGGCGCTAAAAAAAGAGTTACACCCTCGCGTAGCACGGTGGTGGATAAAATTACAGGACTTTAATTTCGATATTTGCTATAGACCAGGAACGAAGATGGCGCATGTTGATTATCTTAGTCGCAACGTTCCACCCAAAAGGATATTGGTAGCACGCACAGGTACCGCTAATAAATCACGTAAAACAATTTGTGAGTATCAAGCCGAGGACCCATTTTGTCAGAGTGTACTAAACAAAACGTGTAGTGAACCTGGTTATATAGTGAAAGATGGCATCGTTTATGTTCATGGCCCAAGTGATGGTAATTGTCGTTGTTTTGTTCCTGTGCAGGCGCGACTAAACGTTATGCGCTTATACCACGATGAATCTTCACATATCGGCGTTGATAAGATGTTAGCAAAACTTTGCGAAGATTTAATCTGGCCTCGAATGGGAAAGACAGTTCGTAAATATGTCGCAAACTGCCGCTCCTGTATTTTAGGAAAGGCTCATACTGGTAAAAAACGAGGTCTTTGCCAACAAATAGTTAAACCAACAACAAAGATGGATACCTGGCATATTGACCACGCTGGACCCCTGGTGAAGTCAAATAGGTGCACACAAATATTGGTAATTATAGATGCATTTACAAAGTACGTACGATTCTGCCCGATTCAACAGAAAACTACAGAATGCACCATAAAAGCCCTTAGTGTGGTATTTCACGAATTAGGTACACCACGCCGTATTATTGCCGATCGAGGGACTGCTTTTCAGGCAGCAAAATTTAAACAGTTTTTAGCCGAGCAATCAATCGACCTACATTTGATTGCAACTGGAGTGCCGCGTGGAAATGGACAGGTAGAACGTGTAATGCGCTCACTACTTAATGCCATGCGAGCAGTACTCAACGAAAAAGACGAAAAGAAATGGATTCAAGTACTACCTGCTATTGAAAATGATTTCAACGTGACTGTAAATAAAACAACTGGATATTCGCCTACCGTACTAATGTTTAGTGAAACCCGACGCTTGAAAGCTGCCGAACACCTATTGACCGATATTCCGTCCCAACCCGAAATCATTAATGCTGCCTTAGCACGAGACAAGGTCGTTCAGCGTCTGGAATGTATCACTGAGAAAGCGGCGACAAAGTTCAATGAGAAGCGAGTCCCGGCAGTGCCGTACGCTGTGGGCGACAGGGTGGCTGTACAAAATACACAACTGGCTACGGGAGGCAAGCTCAAACCAAAGTTTCAGGGCCCGTTTGAGGTAACTCATTGTTTAGATAACGAAAGGTACGCATTGCGCCGTATCGGAGGTGGTCGTAGAATAACAGTCGCTGCTCATGAACAGTTACGCACCTGGCCTCAGTAGGGTATGTTTTGTATTGTATTATTTTAATGTTACTTTTTTTTTTAGCTTTTTCGACTAGCGCCGTATGGTACGGAACCAAGTATTTGTAAAGGTCCCTGATTTGATCAGGCTATTAAAAGGTCTCTGATTTGATCAGGCTATTATAGGTCCCTGATTTGATCAGGCTATTAAAAGGTCCCTGTTATAATCAGGCTATTATAGGTCCCTGATATTATACTCAGGCTATGAAAGGTCCCTGAATATAACATCAGGCTTAAGGTCCCCAAATAAAATTTGGGCTTTTTAAGGTCCCTAGCATGATACCATGCTAGGCTAGGTCTCCCCCATGAACCTAGGCATGGCGGGACGAGAGCTCTGACTCTCATTTTTTTTCTGAGCTCATTTTATATTTCCTTTTTGCATTTTATTATTATTTTGCCACTCTAACAGATGTACCTACTAACAAAAAGTAACCGCACACCACTGTTATTGTTTTGCTGTTTTGTTTTGTTTTTGTCAATAGCTTTATAGGTTCGAGGACGACCCTACGTCAGGAAGGCCGTGTTAACTTATCTGCCGTCTTCACGGTCCCGTCGCAGCCACTTGAACCCTAAACGATGCCATTCAACCCCATTAACTATAAGTTATTGTAAACAAATACTCTCAAGCTTAGACGACTATTTACTCGATGTTTAGTCAGGGCCTAAGATTAGTCTGTATTATGTATCACGTGTAGCTCGGTGTGGCGGATGGGTGGATCGATAATTGTCAATAAATGTTATTTTGTGAATTTTGGAATATTATTTGATTAACTTTTCGAACAAAAGCTAACATATATATATATATATATATATATATATATATATATATATATATATATATATATATATATATATATATATATATATAAAAGGTGGTACAACCAAAACGCACGATGTTAATTGTAAATAAAGAATTTCTCGCGCAAAAGTGCCATTGTTTCGTTGGCTGTGTGGCAAGTGGCACCATCCTGTTGGAGCCACATATCGTCCAGGTCCATATCCTCAATTTCTGGCCACAAGAAGTCCGTTATCATCTCGCGATAGCGAACACCATTCACGGTAACTGCTTGGCTGACCTCATTTTCGAAGAAGTACGGCCCGATGACGCCCCCAGCCCATAAACCGCACCAAACAGTCACTCTTTGTGGATTCATCGGCTTTTCAACAATAACTCGTGGATTGTCATTTGCCCAAATTCGGCAATTCTGCTTGTTAATGAATCCACTGAGGTGAAAGTGTGCCTCGTCGCTGAAGATGATTTTCTTTGTAAAGTCACCATTCACTTCTGTCTGTTCAACCAACCATTCGGCGTATTGACGACGCTTGAAATGGTCAGTAGGCTTCAGCTCTGAGTCAATTGAACCTTGTAAGCGTGTAAATTCAAATCTTTATTCAAAATTCGCATCAGTGATGTTCGTGAGATGTTCAATTGTTGGGCACGACGACAAGTCGAGGTTGACGGCTCTTCTGCTACACTATCGCGAACAACAGCAATGTTTTCCGCAGAACGAACTGGGCGAGCATGCACAGGTGTTTTCACATTTCCTACAGACCCGGTTTGCTGAAATTTGCGCACAATTCTCCCGATTGTGGACACATTTGGTCGATTATGCTGACCAAAAAGTCAGCAAATCAAAGTCCATTTCGTCACGAAGTGTACGAAATGCATTTTGATTTGAACGCCCATGTCGGAGGCGAGCAGGAAAGAAATTGCTTTGGGGCAGATTTACTGGACTTTGATCGCATTTTCACACACTTTATTACACTTAATAATTAACTAAACAATAACGATAAAAAAATATAAGAGTCACTAAACAAAACAAACGAAATCAATAGTCAGTAAATATTAAAACTAAAATGTCAGATCATTAAAACGATAATTAAATTGCACGAAAGGAGCTAAACAGTCCGCCACCAATAGTCCCGTGATATCCTCGTCACGCTATCTCGAGTCTTTTTCTCACTGAATCCATACACGGGACCCTCAACTCGGTTTTGTTCTGCCCGCGGGAGAAATAGGTTCCCCCCGCTAGCTCCAGTCACACATTCGACATGACCATTTATGGTAATGTTTACGCCTTCTCGTAACCGTGTTTATGTCTGCATTCCTATCCCGATAACCGGGGTGGCATGGGTCTATACAGAGGGTTGTCGCCGACAAATATATATATATATATATATATATATATATATATATATATATATATATATATATATATATATATATATGTAAACAGTCAATAATATCGACCCTCGCGCTATAGTCGGGAGGATGGCCGAACGGAGGCGTAACGGACCGAGCAGCGGGACGATTGGAGAGTGAGGCGGCAGTCAAACCCAGATAATTCGCGAGTACTGTTGTAGATGTTGAATACAGTCCAGAAATAAAGTCTGAGGTGGTAAAAACCCCTGATTATTATTTAATTTTCCCTAAACGTTTACATCAGAAGTGGGATTGATCCGTGCGTAGTGCCCTTATTAGCAAAAAACTAGAAAATTGACTATAGAAACGTAAATAAAATGGCGGATGGTGTTGAACGTGAAAGTGACGGCGAGATAAGTGCTGTGAGCGCAGAGGACTTCGGTGGCCCTTCAAACCCGAAACGTGCCAAAGTGCAGTGGCAGGAGACGCTCGTCAACTTAGTTGCAATGCAACAATAACAACTTGCAGAGTTAACTCGGCATGTAAAGATGGCGACAACACCAGGGGCAACGCCCAATGTATCAGAAGCAGGGAGTTCAAATGCGCTTGCGTCAACGACTACCCAGGTCCAGTTCAGGCTCGCAAGTTACGATCCGGAGACGAGTGCTTACACAATCGAGGAATGGTTGGAGGACGCTACAAAGTTAAAACATGAACTAAATGTAAGTGACATTCTCATGATCGCAAAAGCAGGAGATGCTCTGCGAGGTCGAGGATACCGTCACTATCGCGACTGGAGACCCATTTGCCGTACTTGAAACAACTTTTGCGCTGATCTCACTGTGGCTTTTCCTGATCGGGAGACACCAGGAGCACGTGCATATTTGGCTACTACACTCCGAAGCCACGACTGTGATGGGTAATGCGATTACGGCAATAAAAAGCTTCGAATGATCACACGGTTCTACTACAAGCTGCTGTGGAATATTATGCATAGCATGGTAGAATACAGTCTGGATCACACTGAGGCACGTTCAATGATTCATGTACAAAAACCAGAATCAGAACGTGAATTATTAATGTTATTAAGCGAAGCTGATGCACGCCGCAAAAGAACATCCGGAACATCAATGCGCGCGCATGAAGGATCTGGAGTGGGGAGACGGAAACACGAGCGCAGACTAAGAGAACCACGGTCCTCGAGCCATGGTAGGAATGGATCATGTTATAAGTGTGGGTGTAAAGGTCGACAAAACATGTGTACAGCCTTACAAGATGGAAACAAGGCTAAGGAAAATACTGCCAGTGATAAACCAAAACCCAGCCTCCCTATCTGCGAACATTGCAAAAAGCCGGGCCACACTGAACCCAATTGTTGGGCTAAGCATGGAAGTCCGGAAAAGGCATTTGTACTAAAGAAATGACGCCATCTGAGCGAGACACCGATAGCAACGTTATTGTGCAATGAACAGGCGAAATCGGTCCCGTATCTTATTGATAGTGGTGCCGACGTCTCATTTATTTAAACATTCTATTGTAAAAACTTTAAATGGTATTATCAAAACAGACCGCAGTGTAGAGGCCAAGTTGTTTATACTATCGGTAAATGTGAACTCGTAATAACTTTGCCGAATGTGACTTTAGAAATTAACTTCATAATAGTGCCTGATGGAGTGATGCCGAGTAGCATTGACCTTATTATTGGATGGGACGTTATCGGTCAACCTTGTGTGCGCGTTGAGAAAAATGATGACGGACTCGAATTGTACTATGACCCTCGCAACATTCCTGTAGTGCTTACGTTGCAGTGTACTGCTGGTGTTCACATAAATCAACACGGCTTAGATGATGACTTGAAATTACGTTTGGAAAATTTGTTGACAACCTATAAACTCATAACACCGGACCATATACAAACCGGAAAAATGACGATAAAATTAAAAGATCCTACACCAGTGGCGTATCGCCCTCGTCGTTTGGCTTACGAGGAACGAGTTCAAGTCAATAAAATAATAAGTGAGCTGTTAAGGGACGGCATCATTCGCGAAAGTCAGTCGGAATACGCCAGCCCCATAGTGCTCGTGAAGAAAAAGAATGGTCAATAGCGGATGTGCGTAGATTACCGGGATGTGAACAAACGGGTAGTTAAAGAAAGGTATCCGCTACCACTGATTCAAGATCAAATAAATGCATTGTGTCACGCCAGGTACTATACTATCTTAGACATGAAAGCAGGATTTTATCAATTGGAGATAGAAGAGGACTCTAAGCACATCACAGCTTTTGTAACACCAGATGGACAATACGAGTTCAATAGAATGCCATTTGGATATGTCAATGCTCCGGCAATTTATCAGAGGGCTATCGATAAAGCTTTAGGTGATTTGAAAGGTAAAAAAGCGTTTGTATACCTTGATGATGTGTTGGTACCATCTGCAACCCTCGAAGAGGGGATGAAAAACTTAGAAGAGGTGTTAAGTGCTCTAGCTCACGCTGGTTTTTCTTTAAACTATGAAAAATGTTCCTTCTTTACGTCCGAAACCGAATATTTTGGTGTAATATTAAGTGAAGGGACGGTACGTCCCAGTACGCGAAAAGTTAGTGCATTGACGCAGGCATCGTCCCCCAAAGACGTAAAAGGTGTACGGCAGTTTATGGGGCTTGCTGGCTATTTCCGACGATTTATACAGGGATTTTCTCAAATTACCGCTCCAATAACTTCACTATTACGGAAAAACCATGTGTTCGAGTGGACTTTTGAGTGTGAAGCAGCGAGACAAACAATTATCAGCAAATTGAGTGCTCCGCCTGTTTTACGTGTGTACAATCCGGACTTGCTTTGTGAATTACACACGGATGCAAGTTCTGTCGATCTCGGTGCCGCGTTGCTTCAAAAATAAGACGGTATCGCTAAACCCGTTGCATATTATAGTCGTCGTACTACCGACTATGAGTGGCGGTACCATTCGTACGACCTAGACTCTTGCGCTGGTTGAGGCAGTAGAACATTTCCGAGTGTATTTGTATGGTGTCCACTTCACAGTATATACTGACTGTAATTCCGTGCGAGCGACGGCTCTCAAGAAAAATTTGCATCCTCGCGTAGCGCGTTGATGGATCAAATTATAAGATTTTGACTTTTCCATTGAATATTGCCCAGGGTGTAAAATGGCCCATGTAGACTATTTAAGTCGCAATCCTGTGAATGATGAATGTCAGTTAAAAGTATGTGCACTCAAAACTATAAACAGTAAGAAACTCTCCGACGTGAGAACATTGCGGGAATTTCAAAACAATGATGAATTCTGTTGTGACGTATTAGACAATCCCGACTGCAGTTCAGAGTATACAGTGAGAAATGATTTAGTGGTAACCAAAACAAATCCCCCAAAATATTTTGTTCCTGTTGCCGCTCGCCTCCTTACAATGCGATTGTACCTGACGAGTCATCGCATATCGGTTTGGATAAATGCATTCAGAAAATGCAAGAAACATTATCTTGACCGAAAATGGGACAATGTTTAAAAAAGTATATCAAAAACTGTCGAGCATGTGTGTTAGGTAAATCGCACACCGGTCCTCGGCAAGGGTTGTGGCAATATGGTGAAAAGGCAAGTGATATACTGGACATATGGCATATTGACCATGCTGGCCCTTTGGTAAAGTCGAATAGATGTACCCAAATTCTGGTTATCATTGATGCGTTTTCCAAATTATGTTGCTTGCAACCAATACCAAATAAAACTTCCGAATGTTCTATTCGTGCCCTAATACCAGTATTTGAAGCTCTAGGAAAGCCGAAGCGTATTATAGCAGACAGAGCACCTGCTTTTACGTCGACGATGTTTCGGAATTTCCTCTATGAACAAGGGATTCAACTACACTTCATTGCAACTGGTCTACCGAGGGGTAACGGGCAAGTAGAACGTGTGATGAGAACGGTCTTCAATTTATTACGAGCAACGCTCACTGATAAGAAAGAAAGCACGTGGACCACCGCATTGGGTGCAATTGAGGACAATATTAACTCAACGGTACACTCCATCACTGGCTACGCACCAGCAGCACTAACATTATACCATTGTTTGGGCAGTCTCTGTTTCGGTATTGTTTTCAGATCAGCATCACCTCGGTCGGTGCGGGGACGCCCCGCAAACAGGATGGCCGTGTAAACAGTCAATAATATCGACCCTCGCGCTATAGTCGGGAGGATGGCCGAACGGAGGCGTAACGGACCGAGCAGCGGGACGATTGGGGAGTGAGGCGGCAGTCTAACCCAGAGAATTCGCGAGTACTGTTGTAGATGTTGAATACAGTCCAAAAATAAAGTCTGAGGTGGTAAAAACCCCTGATTATTATTTAATATTCCCTAAACGTTTACATATATATATATATATATATATATATATATATATATATAGAATTTTCAAGGTCACGCGTTTTCCTAAACCTTTAGAGTTCCAATAAAAATATCCATTTATACAAAAATATAGACTTTCGTGAGAATAATTTTTGGAATTTGCTACCTTTTCAAAATAATTATAATTTTATTTATTTGCATATTTACTTACGAATTACAGCTACTAAGGGAATAAACAAAATATGTTTTATTGAAGTTAAATATTGTTTATAAACCAAAAATTAGTTTGTGAAATTTACGATCAATATCTAAAATTTAAAAGAAACCTCGAAATTATCACTTTCAGCACAATTAGCACATTTACCCACCACCCTTGAAGTAGTGCTACAGAGCGTTACTTTTTTTGTTGTGGGTTGTTCGCCGGTAGCCATATTGTCCCACTTACACTAAATAACACTTCTGCAAAATAAATTAAAATAGTACGAGGAAAACACAGAGAAAAATAATAAATAAAGGAAAATAAAATACGTATTCTTTGTAGATAAACAGGTGTCCCCCACCGCGTCGAACTGAGATAGGTGCAAGAGAGAAAGACTTATTTTGTAGCAAGCATTCCAGATGGGAGTGGGAGTGTTGGCAGCTAGCTGCCAGTGAATTAGTGGCGATTTAGGAATAAAAACTATACCCCAGTGTCGAAATAATATAGAGTGACTCATCCATGACATATGGATGGCTCAGGGGCAAGAAGTGTGCGGGAAACGAAATTCCATAGGCGTATCAATTTCGAGGGAGCAAAATATAAAAAAATAATAAGATAGTACCAAGACAGTTGAAAAGGGTTTTAACTGGGTTTGTAACAGTTTTTTAGTTAGTAAACAATATCGTAAGTTATGTAATGTGCTTATTGCATGCTTACCCAGTTAGAACATCTCCTGTCAGCATATCCTGATAAAACAGACATTTTGGCAACATGTGCCATATAAAGGGACGTAGGAGTAGCAAGTTACACACAAGTGGCCCCTCTGAATCCATATATTGACCTACCGCTTTCACTATTTAAACCTATCATTATATTTATGAAATATCACTAACACAATCTTTATTTTATTGTATCAACAACACCGTCACAGTTACTATATTTATCACAATCATTATATATGTTACATCACTAACACAGCCTTTATTTTATTTATCAACAACACCGTCACAGTCACTATATTTATCACTATACATATGTATATGCCACACTTATCACACATACATTATTTTATATTACCAATCAGTATCCCACTATCACTATGTTGCGTCACACTGAAAATATTTTCTTAATGTCATTATTACAAGAATCACTCACTTCAGACAACACGACTTCCACTTGCAATATTACTAGTCCACAGTTAGTCACTGTCACTATCAAAATCACAATCACTGGAACTCCTATCGCCTATATTGATTATATCTGGATCTATCAACGCTTCCGCTTGTGTGTCAAGACCCTTGGACCATGTTTCCGCGGTGACGCGGCTGATAGTATCGTTCAACAACAATTTATGTCTCCCAGTTTAAAAGTCCTATTATTTCCTGCTACGTCCGTTTTTATTTGCGCCCAAATCAGTTCTATGGGGTTCAATTCGCAATGATATGGTGGTAGACGAAGTATTGTCACATCACGAGCTTTTGCCATTTCATCTACTACATCCGAGTATTTAATGTATCGGCTTTTTTCTCGCTGCGCAATTTTTAATAGCTGCACTTTTAACATGGTATCGCCACAATCCAGATTTTTAGATTTTAACCATTCTAGGATCTGTCCTTTTCTCCATGCTGATGTCGGTAACTTTTCAATTCGCCGACTATGATATGGTGCATTGTCCATCAGAACAACTGCACCGGGTTCTATGGAAGACAATACAGATGAAAACCATTTTTCCAAAACTTCACTAGTCATATCTTCACGATAATCCCCTGTTCGTCGCGATTCAAATACATTTAAACCATTTTCCAAAAAATCTTGAGCCACTTCCGATATGCGTGGTTATTAATCTTCGTCCCTTTCCAGATGGTGCCTTCAAACCCGGAGATAATCCTTCTACAAATGCCTGTCGGTTATTCAGAATATTGCAGTCTTGTCACACTTTCGTCACGGTATGACCTTAGTTTACCCAAGTTTCATCCAAATAATAAATCTTCCTACCAGAATTCCGAAAATCTCTTAGCTTTTCCAAATAACTTCTTCGCCATAACACAATTTCGTTTTTTTCAATAAGACTTTCGATTTCGTTTTAAATGATGAAAATTCATTTCATGCATAATTCTCAAAAGAACTTTACGAGAGAACTTCGGTAAATTTTCATCTTGAGCGACGGCAGCGTGAATTTTATTCAGCGTCGGAAGTTTATTAAAAACAAAAAATAGATGAATAATCCTACGAATTATGTATTTAACATTTTTGTTAACTTTAATCTTCTTCCTACCGCGGGTTTCTGTTATCTTCTTTTTTGCACTTGTTTCTTCTTCATCATACTTCATTGCACGGTACACACTACTTACACAGACTTTTGTTAACGAAGAGCATATATCAACTGCTCGGTTGTACTAATATCTGGGTATAGCGCCCGAATTC